>JADBJO010000926.1:440000-526752 GCA_016801955.1 Conus betulinus
GGTGCTTCACTCAGAAGGTTGGAATATGAGGTGAGATGCTACTCAAAAGTTCTTTCTTTGCAGTGAGTATCCCTGGTTCAGGCTGCTTGAATAGTTTCCAGGTGAACTGGAAGATCGAGTCTCTTGGATTTTGGTCTTATTTCTTTTCTTTCTTGCTGAATCTGCTTTGCTGAGAGCACTTTGTTGTGCTTACTGGTCTTCCCAGAACCTGTCTAACTCTTTCTTCTCAATTTCTGAGGCTGTCTTCATCTGTCTCATGACATTCCTCTTTCTCTTCCAGATGTTATCATTTTCTCACTGGCATCTTCATTTTTGCGAAGTTGTCTTTATCTTTTGTTGATTCACTCCAAAGGCATTTCTACGGGTTCTATACACAATATCTCTAAATGTGGATAGTTTGTGCTCCACTGTACTCCCTCCTACCAGTGCAACCAGTTTGTGGACTATTTTTCCATCTGATTTCTCCTATTCCTATTTTGCACTAGTAAGTGGCAACATGAGTCAATGGCCTTTGGCACTGAGACTTCATAAATTTTTCATTAAAATAACCAAGGCCCTTAGCACTGTGGTTTGAATCCTAACCTTGGTTTTCCAATGTCTGATCTGCTAGTGCAGTGTGTGCTGTTCATTTATCAGAATCTTCATGTCCTTTGTCCTGTGCATGATGTGGCCCTTTGCGGCCGGCTGGGCTGTAAGCAACATTATCTTATCTTATCTTATCTTATCTTCATGCTGTGCTCAGTGGAAAATTTCCTTCCACAGACAAATGTGAATTCTTCATAGTTTGTTGTGTGAATTTCAGTCATGATTGGGTTTACACCTATATATTCATCACTCTCTCCCCCTTTCAGTGGATCCTAGAGTATTTTTGTTTTGAGTACTAGTGGCAAGTTGGAGAAACGCAAAGTGAGGAGCCAGCCAATATCCTGTGAATCTGGGTCTTTTCTGGAAAGTTCTCCCAGAAGCCTATGGTCCAGCCATGCGTCAGTGGGGAAAAAGTCTTTTCATGAGAACTTGTCAGTAGATCAACTTCAGAGAAACACCCTCACTGCTGCTGGCGTGTGAATCCTTACCTGCAGGATGGCTGGGTATCTCAATGCCTTGCCTTTTTTACCTCTGTCAAAATACCCACATGGCGATCAGCTCTTGTTCTCAGTTGGGAAATTTAAGGCTTATGAAGTTCACTTTTGTTCCACTCAATCAGATCAGGTGGAACTCTTTTCAGCTGCCTCTTCCATTCCATTGCCTCATGAGCTTCCTCCATTCTGCTTTCATATGGTACAATGAGTTTGATTCTTTGTGTTGATGAAACAGAACAAAGTACAATGTCTGGTCTTTGCTGATCTCTGATAAGTTTTCCACTCTTCTGTGCACTGTCAGTCATCCACTCCATCCACTAAAGCCCTCTTCCATGCTTCTGATGTTATGGCCATTCCAGATTATGATTAAAGCTTTCTACCATGATGAACATTGCTGCTACAGCCTCTGGTGTTGAAACATGGACTGTTTGTGGTGGCACTGCAATATATCGCATCAATACTTTAAGTGTTTAAAATCATTTCACTTCAGCTCAATTTGATGTATTAGACTTTTAATAAACTGCCTGGATGGTGAGTAAAACAAACAATAAACATAACACCAAATATTTGGGTAAAAGGAAACCATTCTACAATCTGTCTGCACCACTGTAAGCCAAAGTATGATGCAAACACTGGCTGTTTGATTTCTCTGGAAAAACAGCTGAACTACAGCTAATTGTTAATCTTGGTTTATTGACTTTCTGATTATCCTATGATGATGGGATATGTTTTTTTTTTTTTTTTAATCAGTTGACATAGATCTCTAACCAGGTTTTACTGGTTCTGCTGGCGGTGCAAAGAATTACCTGAAGTTTGTTTTAAAATCTTCATTGTCAGCATGAGAAAGTTCACAGGCACTGTCTTTGAATTGATGTTGTGATCATCTCCCTCCAGACGATGTTGATCACTCATGCTGACTTTGTGACTTAGCAATTATTGTCCTCTGTAATTCTGGATCAGACCAGGCACCAGTGAACACCACAAGAGTGATTTAGCAGCAGTGCACTGTTGCCTCTGATCAGCTGCTGTTTATAAATTTAATTGTTGCAAAGTGCGGCACAGATGTAATGTCACCAACAGGCACAAAAGAACAAACCACACATTCAACTTGCAAAATGATGTGGTAAGCAACCACTACTTACTGTGTTATTACAATAAACCAAAAAGTTGATGAGCAATGTTAGGCTATTTTGTTTCTCTTCAATAACAGCTGTTTTGGCTATTTTGTTTCTCTTCAGTAGCAATTAGCCAATCATCAGATATTAACTCTTTCAACCCTTCTGAATCTAAAGCCTGGGCAGCCTCTCAATGTTCCCACAGATGCATCTATATGTGTCAGTGAAGCATAGAAGAACACCTCTGATGCATAAACATATTACTGTGTGTCATTGTAACACACATTATTGTTCAAATCGAACATGGTGGCCTGTTAGTCACATCTCATTGCAATAAGCACAGCAGACGACAAAAAGCCAGTTTATTTTCTTTCTCTCTGCCAATAGGCATGCTAACTCTCCATCTCTTGTCAAAATGTCACTTCAACACTGGGTCTAAAATGCAAAAACATGGTAGAATGAGCCTCCAGTACACAAAACAATTGTTAACATGAATGTACCTGTACCCTGAAATGAATTTGCTCCAGTCACCACCCCCCCCCCCCCCCCCCCCCCCCCCCCCCCCCCCCCCCCCCCCCCAACCTCCATCCCTGCTTTAAAAAATGTTCTGTGAACCCTGATTCTTTCAAATCAGAAACTGGGTCATAAATTGTAGTCAAAGGGTCATGATACCCTTAAGAATTTCATGTTCTGTGGGATCACTGGTTTCTCCTGCCTGGCTAGTTTTAGGCTGATCTCCATGTGCAACAGAGGTATATTTGACTGAAACATTGATGCATCAACAGCTGTTCTGGCAACAGGCAAACCATATGCGGAAAAGATATGTTTCACTTATACATTGATATGTTGTCAGCTGTTTTGGCAACAGGCACACCAATTTACATATTTAGTGTCAAATGATTACGCAGCAAATTATCATCATTTTATGTAATATGTTGTATTTTCAGACTTTTAATGCTTTAAGTTTAACAAACTCAAACATTATTTCATTATTTACATGAATAAAATGGGAAGTTCATTTCAACTCTAATATCTGTAAAATTTCTCTACCAAGATGTGAAAAACTTCATACAGTAACAATAAGTTTAACTGTTTTGTAACATTTAAAAACTTCATATGATTTTTACATCTTTCGACTTCTGGTGTTTTGACAAACTCAAACATCATTTTATTCTTTTAAATAACTCTGTGTTTGAATGTAAATGGCAGACTCATTTTACATTCAAAGACCTTAAATCTTTAAAATGCAATGAACAAATCTGTCATATTCAGTTATGCCAGATTTTTCAGTTGTAACTTGCATAGTTCTGGAGTTAAACAGGACGGAGTACATCTGTGCTGCCTACCAAGCATTGTTCAGGCACATGCTGGTGTTGCTGTTCATAGGTGCCTAAACATCAGGTGTAAGGTTAAGTGACTTAATGTTAAAACTTGTTTGTGAAAATCTTCTGACAGAACATTAGGTCTTCAATTTTTCAACCCTGATAACTTGAACCCCAGTACTCTTCTTGACTGTACACAACATGAGTGAAATTTCTGACCTGGGATCTGCAGTAAATTGTGAAAATCAAGCTGCCAAAATTCTTTTAAAATTCTGTGGTTTCAAACATCTAGGCCTTCTTCTGATGCTGGATCAGAAGGAAGATTCATTGACGGAAGAACTTGAAAGGTGATTAGCTTATCCTTGTGGCAAGGGATGTGAGAGGCAAGGCAAGTAAAAAAAGGTATGCAAAATGAAAATTCAAATTAACGATGTGACTACTTCAGATTTTTCTCACTGTTGAACAGTCAACGTTCTGATCATTTTTTGTACCAATCAGAGAACATACTACCTTTTGTGCACCAATCACAGGTTATAACATTTTCCTTACATATAAGAGAGCCTCAAGACAGTCTGAGGTTGAGGAACTCTTGCCTCTTCCTAACTGCTTGCCACTAGAGTGTGCTATGAAATACTGACACTTGCCAGTCAAGCAAGAATTCTTGCCAGCTTGCCTCTATGAATCGCTTCTCTGGATAGTGCTTGTATTTGTGGCTGGTCTTTGTGGTCAAACTGATTTTGAATATTTCAGTGGCTCTGTCAGTGTACATCTTTAATGCTAAAAGTTACAGCGAAGCCCAATCAATGCTGAAAAACTGAACTTGCACTGTTCTATTGCACTAATTTAGGATTACAAGAGAGAGAGAGAGAGAGAGAGAGAGAGAGAGAGAGAGAGAGAGAGAGAGAGAGAGACTCTAATTGATTGTTAATCTTTATTCTCAACAGCTGTAGTTTCATTTAGGTGTCACTGCGTGCAGACTAGTCCATGTACACTACACCACATCTGCTGAGTTTCAAGATCACACTGAGCATGATTTAAAGCTGGTGGATAAATGAATCAATGACCAAGTTAACAGAATTCAAAAGAGGGTCTTATGACTATGGTTTAGTAGATGTCTGACCTAAGCACAAGCCTGATGGGCTGATAAGATAAGACTTTGGGTACCTACTTAACACTGGCTGCGCCATTATTATCATTGTATGTGTATGTGGTGAGTGTACATGTGTGTGTGTGTGTGTGTGTGTGTGTGTGTGTGTGTGTGTGTGTGTGTGTGTGTGTACGTGTGCAGGGGTGTGTGTGGATGGGCTCATGTGTGTGTGCGAGTGTAAGCGGTGTACGTGTGCTGTACATGTGCGCACACATGTGTGTGCGTGTGTGTGTGTGTGTGTGTGTGTGTGTGTGTGTGTGTGTGTGTGTGTGTGTGTGTGTGTGTGTGTGTGTGTGTGTGTTTGTACCTATGTGCGTATGTGGGTGTATGTATGTGTCGACTTTTTGCTGGGTTTGTATGGTTTTTTTTTGTTTTGTTGCTGTGGGGTTTTGCATGCTTGCAAAGTATAATTTTTTTTTCAAAAAGTTGAATTATAAGATTATTTATTATACTCATATGAACAAAATCAAGTATTATTTGCAGATATTATAGCCCTGGGTATGAGAAGAAAAAAACATGCCAAAAATCTAAGAGATATCTCTGCAAATAAATGAACACTGATCAAATTAGAACCTACTACTGCAAAAAAGTCAAATTTTGCTCCAGTATACAGAAGTACAAAACTGATACAAAATAGCGGCAGTCAAGGGGTTAACACAGAACACTGTTATACAACACAGAACTACAAACAACAAGAACTGGAAGAGAGGAGAGAGAGAGAGAGAGAGAGAGAGAGAGAGAGAGAGAGAGAGAGAGAGAGAAATGACAAAAAGTTCATTAAGTTAATACTGTTTTATATATTCAATGATACAGTGTTAACAAATTAATAACCTGATTAGAAGGTCCGGCTTCAGCACGGATTCGTTGTTCATTCCACTTATTGATCCTGTCTTGCTTGATACGAGCTTCCATGTGATAACTCATAGCCATCTTGACAGTTTCTGGGGGTTTTGCTACACTGGATTGAGTAGGATGGCCAGATGGAAGAGGAGCAAGGCCACTGGAGCGTGGTGTCAGGCTTACAACCTTGTCAAGTTACCCTTAGCAACAGAGGAAGTCGCCAATACACGAGAACTTATGAATACTATTGAAAGTGACAATACATTTCCATTTATAATATATTATAGCTTTAACTCATAGATTATGACACATTAGATATCACATTGTTATAAATTTACGTTTTAGGGAATGCTGGTTCTTTTTTCTTTTTTTCCATTGGTTTTTTCTTTCCCAGCCAACACTGAACTTCCTCCAACATGCGCACAAGCTCATTTGAGCAAGTTCTGCGCACTGCACATGTTCCAATTGGAGTTAGAAATTTCTATAAAAGTGTATTTTCTCTCAATTTGGTCATTTTAGTCGTTCAGTAACTCTCTCATGTGTAGATAAATCATTACCTAACGTGCAGACAACATCTATTATTGATTTTTTGTATTTCTTTTTATTGCTTTTACTTGATAGTTTTAACTTGTCGTTACATGTCAGTGTTGGGAACACCGTATCCGGCGTGCTTCAGACCATTCATTGTGTGCCATGTTCCTTGCACTTAAAATTTATTTGGGATTATTCAGTACTCGAATTTTCAGTCATTTTTTGTCTTTGATCAAAAGTGTTTTATGCATCGGTATAACTTCCAGTGAAAGGGTTTGGCGTTCATTTGCCCATTTGCCTGCCTTGACAATGCTGAAGACGTATGTTCTATTTTTGGACAATGAACGAGCAAGTTTGCAAGTAACCGAAACACATGCGCTTTAGTTTAATAGTCGTTCGTTCGTTCAACTCGTTTGCTTGACGGTTCCTGATTAGATTTAATTTTGTACGCTTCTTTGTTACTCACTTTGCTTTTCTGATATAGCCTATCTTGATCATTCTCACATCATTCCTTTCACTAAGGGGAAAGCTTGCTTTCTTGGAATTTACAATACGAACAAGTAATCGGGGTCAGCCGAGATTAACCCTTACGGCTGCTCTGTATAACAATTTATGCTTAAAGAAATGTAGTTAAAATCTAGGACGGGAAACTCGTAACACACCACACTTGAGAATTTGGCTTCTGCATACATATTATTTGCACTAGATATGCAAACCTATACATTTTTAGAAACTAGAGATGTTGTAGAATCTAGTGAAATAACTGAAAAATACTGTAGGTTGTACCTACTTGGAGACAGACCTCAAAATATAAGCAGGCAAAATTTCTGAAAAAGTTATTTGAAAAGTAAGTCAAATGTTAGGAGAGACACAGTTTTTTTCTTCTGTACCACCTAAACACTTCAGACTTGAGCTAAAATGAAGACAAATATGTGCTGGAAACATGGGAAAGATGATAATTCTCTTGACTTGAGCTATGTATTTATATATGAATTGTGCCTCAAATGATGTACCTGTAATTCAGCATCCGGACAATCGAATTTCACTGTATAAGGAAATGGGGTTTGTGCAGGCTTGTCTTGAAGCTAGATAGTTAAAACTATATGTTTCTGTAAACTAGAGATAATGAGGAATCTGAAAAAAAAAAATAAAAAAAATAATTACAAGACAGTACCCTGATGGCAGCTGAAGATATTCTTCACAGTGTAATCCAGAACATTGGTGAAAAGGTAATCCAAAATGTCAGCCACATTGTTTGAAACACCACAGTTTTCCTGCTTGAATCTCAAAACACTTGAAACTTGGGAGAAAAAGAAGAATATGTCCTTGGAAGACACAGAACAAAGTTAGGGCCTTGGTCTTCTGTGGAAAGGTTGAAAAGCACTTGGAGCAGAGTCCCATGTCACATCCAGAACATTCCCAGCCAGAGCGCACATGAGTAGGATGGCCAGCAGTACAGTTCCTCTTTCTTCAACTCCTTCACTCTCAGCATCTCTCTCCTCTGCAGTAGTGCTTCCAGATTCTGGATCACACAAGAAAACATATATCCTAAGTCTTCTGTTCATTTCATTGTTTCATAATGGTGCAAGAGATGTTACAGAGAGCTTGACTCAGTTTCCACTAATTAGTCTGATTTTCAGAAAAAAAAAAAAAAATGACCAGCATTACTTATTCATTCTATGAAAATTGAAGTCATGCATAAAATCATAAAAAAATAATAAAATCTGAATCACTAGCATATAAGGAGGGGGCAGGGCTTTAGCTTTCATTGAAGGCACGCCCACTCGTGACACGCCCACACTGTTTCCAAACTAAAAAAATAAACAAACAAAAGTTATAAATTGTTCTCTTCAAATCACCACTTTTACTGATCTCTAAAGTGCTTTCAAAACACCTACAATCACCCAGAAACGATCTTCTAGTTTGATCAGGCCGAAGCCTATCACTCCTGTAAGTAACCATGTACCCTGCCCCCCTTCGTCCCCCCTTCCTTCATGTGGCAGACCAACAATTGTAAAATAACCAATGACTGCACGCAGCATGTGTTCCATCACTCGACAAACAAAATAATCAAAGTTCATCCACTCACCAGCTTCGCTTTCGTTGCTACAGCCTTCGGCAACTGATTGTTCACTCGTGCCACTTCCACGCATCTCCTGCTCGACTCGGTCGCTGATTTACTCATTATTTCAGTCAAAACCGACGAAAAAACTTCGAGATAACTGACTGACAAGGCTTGCCGGTGCACAATGGATACTAGCAAGTCATGTGAACTGATCAACCCAGATGTTTAGCAGTGGTGGTATAACGGTTCTCGTCTGAGCCACGATCGTGGCCCAACGCAGTCGGGCGGTAAAGCCACAATTGTGGCCCACCGCAGTCAGCGGGTTAAGAGAATCTTGCCAACAACTGTATGAAAACAGAAAATCACAATGCCACTCTTATAATTTTCGGCCACATGGCCTTTTCAAGAGAAAGAAAACAAAAACAATACAACTACGTGATGTCCATCTTTGGCAGCTGGTCAGAGCAAAGAATCTTGATCATTCTCACATCATTCCTTTCACTAGGGGGGAAGTCTGCTTTCTTGGAATTAAACATATGAACAAGAAGTAATCGTTGTCAGCCAACAGATGAAGCATTAGTGTAGTTGTGAGGTAAAATTTGCCATGATTCTTTGCTCTGACCAGTTGTCAAAGATGGACATAACATAGTTGTATTTTTTTTTTTTTTTTTTCTCTTGGAAAAAGGCCATGTGGCCGAAAATTTGAAGAGTGGCATTGTGATTTTCTATTATATTTTCTTCCCTAAGAAGACTATTGCTTTTGTTTCTGTATGAAAATAGTTTTGTGCTTTTGTTTCTGTATGAAAATAGTTTTTTTTTTTTTTTTTTTTTTTTTTTTTTTTTTTTTTTTTTTTTTTTTTTTTTTTTTTTTTTTTTTTCTTTTTTTTTTGCTTTTAAAAAAGAAGACTGATGAAAATTTTCGTTTGACTTAGTGTAGTTCACTAGTTGTGAAGTAAAATATGCCACAAATGTAAAATATGCCTCTTAAAACTTTAAAGAGACCAAATCATTCTTCTTCCATAGAGTCTCCACAATCAACTGGGTGATTATTTTGAGACTGTGAAAAGGGGGATCTGCTGGGGGGGGGGGGGGGGGGGGGGGGGGGGGGGGATTCTAATTCCTGTTTCATTAACATGAAATTACTCATATTCATATCACAAAGCGACACCCCCAACCCTATCTTGCCTACTCACTAGCCCACACAAAAAAAAGCAAAACAAACAAACAAAAAAGGTAAAAGCTAAGTGCAGAGCTGCCAGCAGGCTACCACGGTCACTTTTCAGTCATTACTATGGACTAGCTGCCCCAGGTTGGAGTAGGTAACTCGGGCCTGCAACACCCTTCCACTCATTCATTCACACAAGATTTCGTATGTTTGGATACACCACCTATGACTGACTACTCAAAATGATATAATTCATCGCTGCCATATTGAATTTCTGGCCTGCAGTGCACTGAAGCGGTTTCCTGCGAACAGTTGAGTTGTGAAAAACTTGGCAGCTGCTTCACATCAGGACCTAAACAAAATGCAGATCTCAGTATAGCATCTATGTAAGTTTAATATTTAAATGCACTAAGGGTAAACATACATCAATAGGTGCTTTAAAATCAGTACCATTAGTTGGACTTTAGATGGGTTTCAGTATGATCACATGCACACGTTTATATTTCTTTTGTGCAAGGCAATAGATGAGAAATTAAGGTATGATGATTGCCATGTACATGTGAAGAATAAGCGATGATGAAGCTTGTTTTCCTTAAAGTTTACCTTTCCAGCTCAGTTTAAGTTAGATACCTCACTTTGTGTAGATCTCGATGATTTGTTACTCACTGCTTTGACAAACAGAAGTCTAAGAACTAAAGAAGCCAATTTGATTTTGTCCGCAACATTCAAATCCAAAGTCATTGTTCCTTATTTCACTTAAAACAGAGGTGGTTTGGACCCACCGTTTAAAAGTTGGAAAGTCCTGCAGTGAAATCTGAGGGTCCAAAGTATTGAAATAAAATTCTTGATTATATTCTTAATTATACAATTATGTACGTTGCACAGCATTTACAGAGACATGTATTGGGGGGAAAAAAAAATTCACTGCTTTAAAATGAAAGGCAGTAAGTGAAAAGAAAATTTCAATTTGATGAACAAGGACTTTTCACCATGGTATGAACAAAAGGAAATGGAAAACTCAAAAGGTGAGGAGCAGGCTTACAACAAAAAAAAAAAAAAAAAAGAACTTTTCCCCCAAATCTTGTTGCCAGTCTGGAATTTTACCACATCTTGTTTTCTGATGTATACAACACTCGTGCACTGGCCTCATGTCACACTTGGAATGACTACTTTTTAAATGTAATGGTTGACAGTCACTGGTGTTCTGATTTTATTTGCTAAAGGCAGCCAACATAACTTTGAAGAATCATCATAATGGCCAACTCTTCCAAAAGATGGAATTGGGGTTGATGCGTGTTCAAGATTTCTCTTTTGAAGTATGAACACTGCTGCATTTTTTGTCAGTTATCTTCTCAAGAAAACTTCAAATGAAATAGATGTAGCAGCGTCCATGGGCCATATTGGCTCCTTTGTCAATTTCTTCATGGGAAAAGCTGAAGATGATGAATATAGTTGATCTTTTCAATGAAATTGGAGGCAAGACTCTTATTTGCATCCAGTTAATTTTTAATAGGCAAAAGCTAGTGAATCAAAACCGTGATTTTCTTTTTTTTTTCCTGCAGCCGATGTGAAGACATGGACGCTTGGTTCCACAACTCTGAAGTTGAAGTATTGACCGCATTCATCACAAAAAACAGAGTCATGGCCTCTCTTGATGAGTTAATAAATTCCACTTAGCTTAACGCTGCAGAAAAAAGCTCGCATTCGAGACAGTAAAACAGTGTCCCGGCGACCCTCTATTAAAAAATGTCTGCTTCAGATTGCAAAATCTGAGCATGAAACACCCCCAGTTGTTTGTGATCAGGAACACTGAACATTGTAAAGTAATTGAATACTATAATTTTCAGCTGTTTTGGTGGGAGTAGGGAAAGTGGGACTCTAAAATGCTGTCATGCATTTTGTCAAAACAACATTGAAGTGGATATAAAACACCATGAGCTGAAACTTTCAGTGTGAAAGTACTGCTGATGGGTTGAAAATTTGCTGGTAGGATCAAGCTGGTGGTGGCATATTCATCATCCAAGAGCCAGAGTTGGATGTATAACTATGGATCTTTTTGTAGCTGCATATTTATGTAAATAAGCAGTTCTTTCCATTCTTTTTTTTGAGTTTATTTGTGGTTTGCTTGTTTTCATTTTTCTGTAACATTGCAGTCTCATTTCATTCTTTGAAACTATAGTATTGCTCAGCCTTTTGAGAGGTCTCATCTTTTTGCCATCTGTGAGCAATTACTCCCTAAGTCTTCTTTCAGTTGCCCTATTGTAGACACCCACAAGATTGTCCTGATGCATTCTCAGCATCAGCAGTTTACAAGAAGCAATCAGAACCACTATAAAGTTCACATTAGTTAACTCACTATGAAATGCCAGTTTTGATGGGACATGCAGGACACAACTAAACAAAAGATATCTATTGGTTACTTGATGATAAGCATTTTATTCTCTGGAATGTGTTCTGCAGAGTTTGCTTTAATGTCCATACTGCAGCTGTACCTAAAGACTTGCAAATTCATCATGTTGAGAGTTGTTCATATGGAAAGGAAATTTGAAATTGAAATCAGGAAATGGAGGAGTGTTGATGGTGCTTTGAATCTGATGTTACAAGCTGGTGCGAGACTATTGGAGCTTCCACATTTTATTTCCCAGGAATAGTGACCTGAATGTTTTTAAATTGTTGTTTAGGGGTATTTATACAGTCTGTAATACCTTTTTAGATGCAATAAAGATTACCCCAAACTTCATGTTTCTGAATGTTGAAAGTTCCCAGACCTGTGATCAAAGTGTTACGGACATTCTGGTAATTACTGCAGTGGTCTAGGTTCTTGCGCTTTTGGGAATCTATTCATCAAGCAGCAATCAATCATGTGTTGTTTCACGGGGCTCTGTGTTTGGACCTGTTTTGTTTGTACTGTATTCTCAGCCCTAATTAGACATTATTTCAGGATATGGTTGTTACCACCAGAAGCATACAGGTGACGCTGAGTAAACAGTGAATTGTCAAAAGTGCACCACCTGATGTGTTTGTGTTTGGTCTAGTGTCAGACTGTGCATTGAGGATGTTCTGGATAGACAGCAACATGCTCATGCTAAAGGCTTATAAGAATAGAAATATTGCTAGCTTGTGTTCTCTCGTGAACCAGACAGGCAAGTTAGGAGTCAGAAAATGTAGGGAACAGTTATATCAGTGATATGCGCTGACAATCAGATATCTTAATCTATGAATTACACTTGACCACACTTAGATGCAGGACCAGTCCAGCTGTGTATGTGGCATGTCATCATTGGAACTGCTATATTGCCATTATTCATCTTTCAATTTATGCAAAAGCAACACTTGTCAGTTCACCGTATGACTTTGTTTCTCAATTACCTTAATTAAGTATTGTATGGGTTTGCTCATAGAACAAATCTTCTGGCTCCAGTGATTTCAGAATGGTGCACCATGTTTTGTCAAAAAGACAAAAAGTGAGATGTAATTACACCTTTGTTGAAGGAGATTCACTGGCTGCGTATTAACTTTTTTTTATGTTTACAGTTATACAAACTGGCTTTCTTCCCTCCCATTTCTTTTATGGCTGTCTTGACTGTGCCAGTCCTTTGTTCTCTGTACATACCACTCGGCACATGCTCTCTGTTCTTTTGATCAGAAATTTTTTTGAAATTCCATAGCATGATCTGATGTCACTTACACAATCCCACCTGTTCAGAACTCATTGCCCCCCACTTAAAGAAACATGCCAGGCTTTTCTTTTTCAAATACATTTAAAAACTTGCCTATTTCAGTCAAGCCCTTCAGACAATAATCCGGCTGGAGAACTCATCGGATCCAAGGATTTCCAAGAAAGCCACCTGACTTTCACAGATAGGGAAAAAAGTCTACAGGAAAACAAAAAATCACAAAAAAATTAATCACCTTGAGTCGAATTATTCTAAACCAGATTTTCATGATTATGTGCTCAAGGCAGTGCTGCCTGTGGCTGTTACGGTACATCTCAATGATTCTTTCATCGATTCTTCTTCTGCGTACGCAGGCTGATACTCCTGCAGACACCCCCTGTATAGAAAGGCAAGGATTAATCCTATCTACCCAATGAAGAGTGGAGTTTTGTGTGTATGACCATTTTTTATCCTGCCATTAGGCAGCCATACTCCAACTTCAGGGAAGGTGCGTACTATGTGTAATGTGTCAACCATACCAGTGGCCAAACTGGCCTTCTCTTCCGAAAGTTGGTGACGGGCTTTTACATGTGTGCAAGATATGCGTGCGTTCACACACGGAGACTTGGTTAATAGTCTCATTTGAAGGACTGTGTGGGGAATGGAGTCAGAACCAATGTTAACTGTGAGGGAAAAGTCCCCCTGTACCAAAATGGCCCAGCGGAAATTCGAATCCTCAACCCCAAGATTACGAGTTGGGAGCTCTAGCACTGAGCTATTCCGGCCCCTTGCAACGATTAATCAGGCCAGTTCAGTGGCAGGCAAAATAAGTAGGTGAACACAACCATTACATGATTGACCATCATGAATAGGTTATGTTTTTTGCGGGGAGGAAGGTTTGAAGTACCATGTATTGTATGTCATGAATTAGAAAGCAGAGTGAGGATTTGAGTAAGGCACAGTGGTCAGTTGTTGGAGATGGAAATGGACTGAAAAGTCAACTTTAATCAACAGTGTTCAGAAAGTGAACAAGACATGAAAGGCACCTTTTTATTTGTTCGCTTTGTTCCAAAGAGCTGAATAAGCCAATCATGGTTTTAACAGCACTCTTTGAACATGTGCACTACAAGAAGCATGTTGCTTCTTCAAGAGCACTACACTGCAATCGGAGCAGACTAGATTTCTGAATGAAACTACAGTTTTACCTCCACCACCACCTCTACCTTCTTTTCTTTTCTTTTTAAAGTAACAAACATAAGAGGGCTTTCGCCTTGATGGTGTGACGGCACAGATAAATGATATGTAATATGGTTGGCATGGCTTGGTTGTAAACAAAGAGATATAAAATGCACTTTAATTGATCCACAACAGAGGATATTGTTCTTTCATTATCAAGTTGTATGCATAACTGTTGAGAAAAATACTGATTTTTTTTTTTTTATAGGAGTGTATTAAATTCATTTGTGTGTTCGGTTTATTTTTCTTCTTTTTGTAGAACTGTATTATATTCATTTGTGTGTGTGTGTGTGCGCGGTTATTTTCTTTTGGTTTCATTTTGTGCTGCATAGTAATATACTTATGAAAGAACATGAAAAAGTCTTTCAAAACTTCTTAGGTTCCATTGTAGCTGGAGGGATTTGTTCCCCTGGGCCCCTCATCAGTGCCCGTACTGGAGCGCACCAGGACCAAATCGACCTCTGGACCTTGTTCTTTTTTGGAGATTTTTTTTATTTGGCTGTTCTCCAGCTTGAATAATGTCCAACACTTTAGACAATAATATTCCCACATACTTTGTACACCTGAGATGATAATATTCCACACATACTCATAGTATAGCTGATCCACCTCTTTAGAACTTAGTTATTGCCCATGTTATAGAATGTGTCGAACTTTTCCTTAAAAACACATATGATCTCCCATCTTTTCTATCCAGCATTTCAGACAATAATGTTCCCATGTGGGTGTGCACAGTAAGTTTGATGGTAAGCAATATTTGAATAAGTTTGGCGGTATAGTAATTTTTCAAAGTTTGTTTCAGTTTCTGCCTGCAGTCACTCTCTTCGAAACTGAGAAAAGAAAGACAACTTATTCTTACCATGTGAAGTTATGGTTCGGAAGTAAGCTGAGCATGAAGAGCCTGAGAAGAAAAGAACTTTGTTGACTCTTCTGTTCCTTACTTTGTGGTTCATCCAGTGGTTCTGCGATGGAGATCCACAGTCCAGCCTAGAAAACCTCTTATTGTAGGAATTTACTAAGAAAAAAAAATCAGTCAGGTACTACGATTAGTAAAGCTGTGGTCAACCTTTGGACACAAGAATGTTGAAGGATTTTATTATGTTTTTTTTGCAGTGGTAACACAATAAATATGGTCATGGCTAACCCTCCACCTCAAGCCAACCCTTCTTCCCAGGGGAACCCACCCCCTGAAGCCGATGAGTTACGGCCTTGTGATGCCAAGCATGTCGGCCGCGAGTTCGTCCGACAGTATTATACGCTGATGCATGAAGCGCCTCAGCATTTACACAGGTTTTGTTGTTGTTGTTTTTTTAATTTTTTTTTTTTTGCTTTTGAATTTGTGGGAGGGGAGAGGATACTGTTGTATTAGAGCATTTTTAGTATTTTCTGTGTCTGGTTAAGTGAATATTTGAAGATTTTAGTCTTTGCAGGATAGATGGCTGATATAACTTGAACCAAATACATCAACTGTTGCAGACATTATGTTAAACAAACAACAACAATTATTTTTGTTTAATCTCCTTGAAATCTGACATGAAAAGAATGTGATTCGAATTGTTTGAAAAATATTCAACTGAGGGGGGAAGGTAATGCATTTATAGCTATTTTAACTTTCCTGTTAGGGCGGGGCAGCTTGAATTAGCATCTACAGCAGAATGAACCACAGGTATCAACATGTCACAGTGTTAAGCATTGCTTACTTTAGTGCAAGGTCCAGAAATGAAAATTAAGAAATATGTAGGGATCGTTGTTTTTACTCTTTGTTTTTCATTAAAAAAAAAAAAAAATGTTGTGAAATTGATAAATTATCCTAACTGACCAAAGAGATGGAAGACTTCTAACACATGATAAGAAATTAGTAACAGTGTGTAAACTTGATACTATGTTAAGAAATTATTAACAGTGAATAAACTTGATAAGAAATTATTAACAGACTGTGTAAACATCTTTTTTTGTCTTATCAGCTCAGTTTATTTTGCAGGAATTTTGAGATGTATCTCAACCAGAGCTCCCACTTCTGTGTAAATTTTCAGATATAATCAAAATGTAATGATAAGAATTTTTTTTTTTCTCTTTTTAATGGAGAAGAATATCATAGCTGTCGAATCTGCTGAGTGCTGTTTTTGTTTTGTTTTGTTTTGTTTTTTCAAACTGTTACGCTTTGATATGTGTCAATGTCAACAAATCTGATGTAAAATTTATAAGAGCAGGAGGATGTCATACTTTTTTGTCTACCCATCCTTTGCCAGCAAGAGTTACAAAAATGAAAGATTGACAACAGCTGTACAAATGGCCCAGGTTGTGTTTAATTAAAAAAAAAAAAAAAAAGAGAGAACAAGGTTCGACTTTGTGTTCAGATTTGTCTTTGTTGAACCTTTTTGTAAGCCCTAAAAACCGTTTTTGTTTATCCTCAAGGAGAGCCCAGATAGATGCGTTTACATGTTTTCAACAAGTGCTAGTAAAGGAATACTTAATATATATGCATCAAACCTCGTCCAGTTTTATTTTTAAAGAAATTGTTCTAGCAAATTTTAGCGTGAAGATAACTTAAGGAATGTAGATCATCTTGCTTTCATTTTCTGTTTCAGATTCTATTCTCAAAAATCTTGTTTTGTACATGGAGGTGTTGAGAAGCCTGGTGAAGAGAATTTGCCTGTGTGTGGACAGCAGGTGAGTGCCATTCACAGTTATATACAGTCATAACAGAATTCCTTATAACAGCTTGACTGTAATGCACGCACTTGGAATCAGTGTACAGATTTGGAAGTTACAGGCATGATAAAACACTCCATTTCCAAAAGTTGAGATCTATCATTCGAATACCAGGGCTTGTACAGGTCCAGAAAACCATGATATTTCCTTGGAAGGTGGGAGGACTTTGAAGAAAAAAGAAAAAAAGAAAAGAAAAGCCATAGGAAAAGACTAAAGGAAGAGGCCTGGATTTTTCAAAAGCAGTCAGTCATCTCGCCTTCAAGGGAGCTAAAATTTAAATGGTGTTCTCCAAAAGGACTGAGAGAGTTAAAGGGTGAAAACACAAAATGCTAAGACCTGTTGATCACTCATAAAAGTGCGATATGACATCACAATGCTAGCTGATTCCTTGTAACTTTTCCTTCATGTTACATATGTTCTGTTTTTCTGCTTAATGTTGGGAACACTTGGTGATCAGCAAAGGTCGGGAAAGAAAGTTGTATTATCTCCAGTGCTTGGCTACCCAAAAGACTACCGATTTTGCTTTGCGTATTCCATAGGTGGCGCAAAAAGCTCAGCAAGCTACACAGTATGTTAAAAGAACATAGTTGCCAACCCTTCTGAATGTTCCTAGAATTTACTTGATTTAAAAATTATTTCCGAAATCTCGAATTTTGTGAAATAAAATCCAGAATTCCAAAATTTGGTTTAATTTGAGGTGGTTTGGTCATTTTTGAATGGGGATGATAAAGTATTGCAGAATAAAATCTAAAAGGTATGTGGATGTTGAGTATTATTTATATGGAAAATGTTTTTTATTTTAAACCCTTCATTTTATCTGAAACGTAAGAGGGATAGAAATGCTTTCAGTCTAAAGCTGAACTGCCCCTTCTTCAGCCAACCCACCTCTTTCATCCCCTGGTTCCTGAATTTTGATTTTTGAACATTTGCAGCTATGAAAGAATTAAAACATGAACATTGGTGAAAGTGCCCTTGGACATTAGTTTGTTTATGGTCTTGAAATTGGTTTATAGTCTTGAAATTTAGTATCAGTATCCAGAAAAAGTCCCTGATTTTTTATTCATATGAAGCTGCCATTTACGTAATTTCTTCTGATTCACTAGTTTTTGTCAGTGTCATACCATCTGTACATACTTGCTGGATTCCAATAGGTCAGAATGTTCAAAATGTGGAGTTAAATGAATTAATGGGGAAAAAAAAAACTTGCATATTACACAAAAAAGATGTTAAACCCCTTCTGTGTGCTTCTGTCTGTTCTTTTGCATATCTTTTTATCTTTTTTACATAATTGTCTGGATTGAATTAGATAAGAGATTTTTTTGTGATGCTTTAGTTCATTTTCAAATCATGTGAAAGGACATTGTGATGACATTGTTTTGATTAAAAGTGATATATTTTAAGAGATTTTTTTTTATGCTTTAGTTCATTTTCAGAACTTGTGAAAGGGCATTGTGATGACATTGTTTTGATTAGCAGACTTATTTCAAGCCTGACTGATTTTGATGTAAATCATCACGACCAAATATGGCCTAAATATCTCTTATGATGTGACTGTATAGCATATTTAAACTTGTTAATGAACTCTTTCTGCGTGAAATTGTGCTGTCAGTAGACATCAGTAATGTTGATGGTTTTAGCTTTTTTTGATTCATTGTCACTTGTTCCTCTTATTTAATAATGAAGGTTGAATTTTTTTATGAAGTCCAGACATTTTTTTAAAACGTTCTTTGAACCACTTAAAAGATGTTAATCTTTGATCCTTCAAATATCGTTTTTCCTTCATGCTGTCCAGCTATCCACCTGATCTCTCACCTCCCTCTCTTCCTCCTACTCTTCCAGCCCCTTCCTCTCACATTCTCTCTCAGTTCCTTACCCAGCATTGTCTCTTTTTTTTTTTTTTTTTTTTTTTTTTTTTTTTTTTAAGATACTGTTCTGATATCATGAACTTTATGTCTGCAATTACCTACATGTGTTATTTTGAAATTAAACAGAACTTTTTTTCCTCATCATTGATTTGATATTTGCATTCAATTCTGTTCAATGGCAGGATATTCATCAGAAAATCTTGGCTTTGAATTTTCGTGATTGTCATGCCAAGATACGCCAGGTGGACAGCCATCCCACGCTTGGATCTGGTGTAGTGGTCCAGGTGAGTGAGTCAGATATATAAACCAAGTAAACTTAGATCACATCTGTGTGTAATCTGCCATAGGCATTGGAAAATGAACCAGCATTGTATGTATGTATACATGATGGTGTCATTATCCAAATTAGAAGCACAAGTTGTGTACCTGTTACACAAATCAGCCAGCAACATCAGTGGAACAAACAATGATTTTGAGATATTCTGACAGGAAGTTGCCCAGACTTTCACTTTAAATGAATTCTGATTGGACAGGTTTTATAAAGAAACGGACTGGTGCTTGCAAATTGTGGATGCTGAAGCTTTGTGGAGCAGTGACAGCAATAGGTGTGGTATGATCTTTAACAAAGGTATGATTGTTCATTAACGTAACTAGCGACGAGGGGCATTGTTCCATGATGACTTTGTGCAGAACAACTTAGGAGATAATGTCAGTGATGTCGGTTTGGTCAAGTTGGAACTGGGGCCAGTTGCTAACCTGAAATTTGGGGACAAAGACATCGATTTGAAAGTGAAATTGTAGAACAGGTGCTGAATACATAGAAAAAAGATGAGTGGTCATTTCAGATGGAAGCTTGGAAGCCTGAGAATTTTTTTTTTTTAGTTACGTGGGGCAGTAAACTGTGATGACTTGGTCAAGATTTGAATCATGAGGCGTCAAGATTTGAATCATGAGGCGATGTTGAAGGTACTGAAACTATATCAGTTCACAGAATTTGATGACTAAACCCTCTTCAGTATGCACTTATCTGAGCTTAGTTACGCCGAAAACCATTGGCAAGGTAAGTTACTCCGTAATTTGAACATGGTTACCCAATTGAAACAATAATTTAAAAGAGAGTAAAGGAAATAATGAAATGAAAATAATTTGAAAATTCCTATGAATATATATGTTGCTATATCGTAAGTTTGAAGAATGTCACATGAGCTGTTTACTCAGGAAAAAAAAAAATCTTCTTCAGAACTTTCTTCCGAATCGTTCATCATACCTGGAACCTCATCCCAGTCGAAATCTAGGTCACTCTAAGCTTCATTACCCAGCACTTTCACTAAGTCTTGTGCCGTAAATCTTTACAAAACAGTATCTCCATCACTAAATCTCATCAAAGAACGGCAGAAGTCAAGGTTAGCCATGGTGAAAAACATCATTTCAACCTCAAAACTTAAAAAATTCGTAACTCGAGAACCACGGCATGTATGGACTCGCTTTTTTTTGCAAACGGAAGTAAATGGCTACAGGACGAAGGAAGTCACGTTCTCGCGAGACTTCCTTTTCTACGAGAAACATGGCGGTGCCCATTGTTGCCACGTGTTTTACCGCGCTCAGCCTTTTGGCTGTGTGATTTCCAGTCGGGCGCTAGCGGGCACACGCTTGTCAAGAGAGTTTAGTGGAAAAAATGAAAAAGGCAAGGGAACTATGAAAGTCTGTTTCAGCTGTAAGTGTTGTTTTATTCAAGAGATTGTATTTAATTGTGGTGTTATATTTTGGAATGAAAAAAGTCAATAGTGTAAGTGGCAGTCATTGAGGGATATATTTCAGTGCTGTGAGAATGAGAATGTTGCTCTGCATCAGTCTTGTTTGTGTTGGATAGTATAGTATTCATAATTGTATTGCTTTTTGATATCTATCTTTATTTATTGCAGTTTCACTTCAGTCTTGTAGTTTGTGAAGCTGAAATTTGCAGTCCATGGCTTGCATGTCAGCAAACTTAGTTTTCTTTTCTCTGTTCATTGTTGCTGACGGACTTGCTTTATAAAATCTGTTATACTTTCGTCAGGTTGGTGAATTCTCCTTGGATCCGATTTCTGAGAAAACCTCCTGACTTGCAGAGCCAGGACAAACATTCAAAAAAAAAGTCATGTCTGCTGAAAAAATTGAGATCTGCTTAATCACAAGAGTTGTCACACATAGTTACGGTGTATCAAGGTGCTTCTTTATGCATTAAGCAGACCAGTTCAGTGGTGTGCAAATATGTAGGTGAACATGATTATTCAGCCAATTTTCTGGTTGTGTATGATACACAGGCTTTGTCTTCTGGGAGGAAATACAATGTCTTGCATATCATGAATCGTTAATACTATGCAGCCGAGAGCGGCACGTACAGCATGATTCCCTGCTGGCGCATGTTCGCGCGTAGCGCTTACTCCCTGCCAACGCACATATTTGACCCCTTTTTAATTTATTTTTACGGTTGCTAGACAACAACTGACAGTCTTGTGTTAGGTGTCACAGGAAAGAACAAACACTCAACTAATCGAACATAGTAATTTCAAATCATTTACTTTCAATGTGTACACACAACTGTGCGTTGAAAAACATGTCTGACAAGTAGAAAAAATGCTTGCTTTGCATTCTATTCCATTCTTTTACAACACCAAATCAGAAGATGAAGGGAAGGCTGTATCTTCGAACATTCACTTTCTCTTCTCTCTTTCAAAGTTTTCTCTCTCTCTTTCACTCCCCTCATCACCAGATCCACTTTGTAATATGATTTCAAGCGCTTCATTGACGCGAGGAATTGCTACCACCCCTTCGCCTGACCGACATTTTTTCTGGCACAGGAAATACGTGCCGCGCACTGGTGCCGCCAGTTTCTTTGTTTCAAAGCTCCTGGGGTCAGCCAAGTTCACAATAGGCCACTGAAAGTATGGTCTGCAACTCGCTCAGCATCCCCAAGACTAGTTACAGAGCTTATTTTCTTTGGATCATTTTATGGAAAGTGTAGGAATTTTTTATGTTCCTGTCATGCGATAGTGGACGACACAGCAGAATGTACTGCTGTCTGTCCGTCGTCCGGCCTGGCATGACACAGCACAAGGAAAGAGAAATCCTGTCAGGCTGTATTGGCTGACACGGCTGGTAAAGGTTAATGATGGTGCAGAAGGCGTTATCAACTGCAAGAGATGGGGCTGCACTGAAAAGACTACAAAAGTGAGCTAATTTGATCAGTGGTTTTTTACTTGTTCTCGGAAAGTAAACAAGCTGCAATGGCGCATTGTTACTTGTTTGCTTTGTTGAAGAGCTGAACTACATTGATTGTGGTTTTAACAGCACTCTTTGAATACGTGCACTGCAAGAATATTTTGATGCCTGGATTGCAATTGGAGCAGACTGAATACTTTATAGGATTAATGTTTTGCACCCCCACCCCCACAGCCTTTTTTTTTTTTTTTTTTTTGTTTTGTTTTTTTGTTTGTTAATGGACACCCGCAGATTTTTGCTTTGACTGTGTGAGAGCCCAGATTAGTAATATGAATTGTGGTTGGCAGGGTTGTTGAAAGACAAGAAATGAGATGCACAACAATAGTGAGCATAACAAAGAATATTGTTTCATTACCAAGTTGTATATAAGTAGGTACTGGCAGCCCTTCTTTCAGCGTACATGAAAGTTCAGCCGGAGTGAAAAAATGCTTGTTTTCAATAGGCAGTATCTATGAATAACGC
Organism: Conus betulinus; assembly: GCA_016801955.1. Lineage (NCBI taxonomy): Eukaryota > Metazoa > Mollusca > Gastropoda > Neogastropoda > Conidae > Conus > Conus betulinus. The sequence goes on from JADBJO010000926.1 coordinate 462,457, forward strand.
GTTTAGAAGCAGATGAAAATTGTTCTGAAAAAAGAATGCAGTTTCCTTTTGAACTCTTTGTGTTTTTTTGTGTGTTTGCAACAGATGGTGTGATGATTGTTTTATTCCAAATACACCCATCCGTTCACACGAAAACGAAGGGTGTCACACATTCTGAGTATTCGAGCTCACTGTGTCGAAAATCAACACATACAATGTGTTCATTCCATTCATTGGCGTTTAAATAGGTCAGAATACAAGAGCATCTTTCAGGTTTTATTTCAGTCTATTTTTCTTTTTATACTGTGCACAAAAAGAAAAGCTTTTTTTTTTTTTTTGCTGACAATATTAAGGAAAATTTTGACAGAAACACGCGCTGTATAGCAGGAAACTCTGTCCAGTGTGAATAGTCAGACATAATGAATGGACATAAGAGTAGATTGATGTCTTATTTCTTCTGTGGTTGTAATATTTTGAATGCTAAATGACGCATGAAATGACTGAAATAAAAATATGCATTTTTTGTGTGTGTGTGTGTGCATAGTGTAGTACGATGTGTTTAAATTCATTAGAATCGAAGTTTTTATGAGGCTTTTTACAAGTGTTGTCTTTCCAATGTCGTTGCTGAAAAAAAAAAAAAAAAAAAAAAAAAAAAACTTGCAAAAAAAAAACACATTGTCATGCTCGGCCGAATGTTCTCGAGCATTTGAGGGTTGTTTTGCTGTTGTTGAGAGCAAGTTCCTTGGGTTCTTCAAGTGTGCGAATTCAGGCATCACCAGGGGGGGAATACCCCGAGTAGTTTACTGAAGGAGGGAGAGTACTGGGAAGTGTTTCGCATGTCCGAGGGATAGCAACAAGGACATGCCGACCTGCCGGTCCTGGGTAAAGAGAGTGTCCACTTGGGTACTGGCTATTAACTGGGCTGAAAGGAAGGCAATCGTGTCAGGTGACCGTCACGGGTAGGCGACCGTCAGCCTGCAGGCAGAGTACAGTTGACCACTCAGTCGTTCTTCTTCTGAGGAATGAATGGAAGGCTTCGGCCTATTGAGTGGTTGCACCTTGTTGTCTATAGGGTGTAGTCACCTCTTAAAGCATTAGTCCTGGCTGGTAGAGAAGTCCAGGCTGTTAGTATAATGGGTAGCTTTGGGGAATGGAACATGAGTTGAATAGGAGGTTATGCATTAACCACTTGGTACCCAAGTCCTGTTGGTGCTAACAGTTGTGGTGTGTGTATGTGTATGTGTAGGTGACTAGTGATTCCATTCCATTGGAGGAACAAAAAACTCAGGGATTTATTGGTACAAATCGTGTGATACGTGTGAGCCAGTGATTCCATTGGTTGAACCAGTTAAACTCGAGTTCTCTCTTGTTTGAGAATGGATATAAGGTGCCTGGAAAACCAGGAAGTGTGTGACTCACTTAAGGGAAAGTGAACTCGCCCGTCTTGCTCAGGGCTCAAGAAAATACAGCGAGAAGCAGAGGTTTGCTGTCGCCTCGTTGTCTCCTAGGTGGGACGTAAGACAGTGGAGGTTGCTGTAGCCTCGGAGCCAACGACGAGAAGAATTGTCTCCCGTGTGGGGACGGTCGACAGCAAGACGTGTTAGCCTGTTGGAGCCTAGACAGGGAGCTGCCAGACAACGGTGGGGTGTTTGCAGCCAGAGAAGACCTGTGGGAGAGGCTGACAGGAGCCCTTTCCGTGGGAGAGGGCGGAGTGCGGTGGAGTCGGAAGACTCGTTTGAGGGTGCGACTAAAGCTACGTTGCCAGTGTTCCTCAACTGGGATTAGGCCTATCGGGAGGACACAACCGTGTGGCAGCTTCAGCTCGTGGTCGCACAGTGTGATGAGAGAAACTGACTGTCAACCAAGGAATGCTGGCAAGTTATGGACGTTTCATTTGTTCTTAAGTTTATAAATGTGCAAATGTAATAGTGAAATATTGTCTTTCCTGGTTAAGCAAGAATCACTGAAGAACAGGGGATGCGATTTATGAGATTGTCTGTATGGTGTTTACATTGTTGTATGATACAGATAATGTGTGTGTGTAGTGACGGGTGGGGGCTCGGAGTCAAGTTAAATAAAAGTTGATTATTTTCTGTGAAATGTTATTGGTTTCCCGTCACCTTTGTGTTCGGGCCTGATGTGAGTGACAGAGTGCATGTGCCTATGCGAGAGCGCATTTTGCCGTCACAAACATACACAATATTGATGTGCTAGAAAGGCCGTTCTCTCCCGCATTCATAGGTGTATCAAAGTAAGTGATTGGTTGAGTGCTCGAAAAGCGCAAGCCAATGAAAGCTAAGGTATCAAATGCAAACTTTCGCTCCTAGTCCAAGATTTCAACAATGGCGGAACAAAGCCGAGATCCGACAATGACCGAGTTGAATGCGCTAATCGCTGTTGAGTTGCAAGACGCACTTGGTAAGATAACGCATATGATAACAAACCAGAACATTAATGAAAGGATTCAGTTATTTTATTTTGCTTAATACCGTCCCAGTGCTTAGCTGGGACAGCTGGTGTTCGTCAACATTAAACGGGTTGGAAACGGCCCACGTGTTGTGCCATTCGAAGCGATCGTATTTTTGTACAAGACAAACTAATGAAAATAGATATCAGTAATGGGCTTCACTTATGTTGATTTATGTATTTGTGAACTGGGTTACCGATTCCATTACACGATTACAGAGAAAATCGTAGTTAAAAAAAGCCTTCTTTGGGATAGATATTCAAACCGGAAGTTAGAACCATGCATACAAGACGGTCCAATGTTTTGAAAGCACTGTTTTCTTCTGTCAATGACCATGGATCGAAACACCGATCATTTTTGTCATATTCAGTGTGCAAAGCGTGTTTGGGGGATTAAAAAAAAAAAAAAAAAGAACAGAGTATGAAGTTGGAGAGCAAGGAGGGGTGTGGTGGGAGTTGGGGTATGGCAGAGGGGGGGGGGGGGGGGGGTCATTGACGAGTCAATCTGATTCATTGAAATTTAGTTTAGCAATCTTTTCCCCCCTAATGTATTTGAAGTTACTGTAATTTTACTGTAAAGATTTGCTTTCTCCCCCCTCCCCTCCCCTTGACTCCATACTGGCAAACACTGTGAGGTTTTGAACACTTACTTCGTGATTACTTTCAAGTAAAACTGCTTGAATCCAACTGCAGTAGCATTGTATTGCCAAGATACTATATTGTTTTACAGTAACATTATGGGTTTTTTATTGTGATTGTATATAATGTTCCACAGTTATGTGTATCGCTGTAACAGCACAAAAATACCGTACAGTTAAAGCAGTTTATGAAAAGGTAGAGTCAGAAATAAAGTTCAGTCTTTCATTAATTTTACCTTTTGTTTAAAACAAAAGCATTATAATGTATATTCATGTTTCTTTTACTTTCACACTGATTAAATCAACAAGTGAATTCAAAATCCTAACAATGAAATATACCAAACAAATCATTGGCAGTGCATAAATCACACACTGTTAAAAAATAATGTGTTGCAGTGGATGTACCTTTTGTTTACGAAGAATGTGCAATACATTTTTGCTTACAGAAAACAACAGATACTAAAATTAAATTACAATGAATGGACAGTGAGCAGTAACACACACACACACACACACACACACACACACACACACACACACACACACACACACACACACCACATATATCCCACAATGATAAACTAAAGAAACAGACAGGGAAATTTGCATAAAAGCATGCACTCATAGTTCAGATAAGTGATCCTAAGCCATGTTTTTCTTTCTTTTAATTTTTTTTTTTTTTTCTTTAACTGAGAAAATGCATCCAGATTTTATATTTGTTTAACTTTGCCAAAGCTTGTGGGTAAAAAATTACCCAGACTGTCATTTGAATCTTCATATCTCATTCGGTTTTTATAATATGTAACTGAAATTTTATGACTTTTGTTCATCGTACATTTGTGCTTGCCCCCACTAAATATTGTGGTGGTTTATAGGTATTAAAGGAGAAAATAATAAAAACATTTTGTAGTAACCCTCGCCAGATACCGTGAGTGGCACATCGCCCATACCACTCAAAGATGCGTTTTCACATGCCAGAGCTTATGGGTGGCTGGTCATCCATAACCTTCATATAGGCCACAGCCTTTACGTGACATGCAAGGGTTGTGGGTGGCTGGTCACCCAAAAACCTTCATATGGGCCATGGTCTTTACCACACTCGCCAGAGTTCACTATTAGCTGTGTTGTCAGTTATACGACTACCAGACCAGGATAAAGTGGATGAAGTGTCAGCTGTGTCTCCAGTTCAGCTTTTTACGGAGGAAGAGCAGTTGGGCTTGGAGACTGCTGAAGTGATGATGACCAAGGAAGAGATGGAGACAGAAGTTATCACCCATTTTGAGGATGCAATCATTCAGCATCAGTGATGAAATCAGTGAACATGCCTCTGATTGCCTTCTGGAAGACTTTGTCTTTACCAGAATTGGCCAGAATGTAGCAGGTTTTTTATGATAATGATTTCCACATTGGTAGTGTGTCACTGATCCACTCTTTTGATAAAGCAGACGATTTTTTGAGGAAATGTGCTCTTGCAAACAACACGCTTGTGTGGCCAACCAAGACAAACGCAGCACTGGTGCAAAGCAGATCTGTGTTTGCCAGTGATTTCAACATAGTCTCCAAAACAACAACTGGCTGTGCCTGGTCTGTTCTAATTAACAGTGAACTCTGCCTGAAGTATGCTGCATACAAAATGAAGTATACGTAGTCAACCCAATCTGTCTGTCAGCAAGAGTGCAATTCCTACCCTTATCATCAGTGACCTTTTTTGTTTTGTAGCTGCCAACACTTGTCAGAAACAGCAAAAATACCATGATTTTCTTGATAACAATACAGACATCATGATGGCAAATTTTTGTTGAAATCTGCCATTAAGTTTTAAAAACCTGTTTTAATTCGGACATCATCATCATTCCGCCCCTGTTGGCCACTATTCTAGTAAAGGAAATAAAATGTTAGGTACAAAAGAACAAAAACATACACTTTAATTTGCAGAAAATAATGTATAGACACAGTGTACAAAATTTGGAAACAGTTCATGAAGTAGTTTAGAAGTTATAGCAATTTTAAGTGTAGCAGGTGATTTTACCCCATTTTTTTTCCGCCGTCCAAATTGCAGCATTTCCTGTTTTTATAGCAGACACCTCAGAAAAAAAAATGCCTTTGCTTAGTACAACTTGGAGAGATTGTCCAAACCACTGGAAGCTTTGAAATGGTCATTATTGCTGTGCTGCAGTGCTTCAAAGTAGCCACATCATGCAGATTCGAAAAGTGCTGAATTGCAATTTATTACAAGTTTGACACTATCACGCAAAAAGCATGCAAACTAATACCATGGAACTTACTTTTTCAAAGAGTGTAAGTTGTATAGATTGAGAACACCAGTTTATAACCAGATGTATGAATCATGTATGATCCTATTGGCTTTAAAACTTGGAAGATATCTTACTTTGTCAGGTGCATTAAAACGTTACAACTTTTAACTGCCACATCTCAAGAACTACTGAACATAGAGACTTCATTCTTGTTGTGTTTTGTATGTTTTTCCATTTACATTTCAATGATACTGATCTTAAGTGTGAAAAACAATATGCTAATTTTGGCTACCGGTACCTAACGTAGGCTGTTGAGACACATAACCGATTTTTTTTTTTTTTTTTTTTATTATTTTCCCCCACAGACATATAAGTTGCATATCTGTGTGTGTGTACAGATAATTTGTTTTCTTTTAGTTGCTTTACTTGCTGCATAGTAATTTACTTATCATGAGACCACGAAAGGGTCTTCAAAAAAGCTCAAATTACCGGCCACCATGGCAAAGTGGTTAGCATCGCGGACTCCCGGCTAGGAGATTGTGGGTTTGAATCCCATCAGAGTCATGTGGGTTTTTCTGCCCCAACCGGCTCCTACCCTGAGGTGAGTTTGCTGCGGACTCAGTTGGGAAGACTGGGACCACACAGTCGAGTTTCATCCACTTAATGAATGCGTTTCAGAGAGGGTTGCTCAAATTTCCTGACCAATGCTGCAGGTGCCTGTATCTCTCGGGCCTGGTTGACGCCGGGATATATTATGAAAGGAAGAGTACAGTACAGCCCTGTCATGTAGTCAGACCGAAATGGAAATGCGTAGCATCATCTTCATCATCATCATTCTCATCGATCAGCATTTAAAAAAAAAAGTCTCAAATTCTGTGGCCCTTCCTGCCGTGCTCTCATGGTGACCTCAGTTTCGATGTCCTCTCCAAGTCTGTGGTCTTGGTTTGGTTCCGTCGGGGTCACCGGTATTGGCAAGTCCACGGGGGCTGTCGTTGGACGGACGTGGTGGTGCCCTCCAGAGGGAGAGCTCACTTGCGCCAGCTCCGTGACTAAGCAGTTATTGTCGTCAGTAGGGGGCTTAGTAGGTGGTGTCTTGCGTATGTTAGATCAGAACAGGCAGGCACCACCGAAGTGACTCGGCAGCAGTGCAGTGTCTCTCCGGTGGATTGCCTCTTGAAGACTTGACATTGACTGCTCCCTGTGGATTGGTGGTGCGGGGGCTGCGGCGGGGGCCGACCAGGCTGTGGCTGTGGACGGGGATTCGGAATGAGCAGCGTTGGGTGCACTGCCTCTGAGGTGGTGCAGAGGTTGGGACCGCAAAAAAAAAAAAAAAAAAAAAAGGCTCAAATTCCATTGCCTCCCCTTTACATCCTTCCCCACCAGGGTGTTGCCCATGAACCCCACTGGAGCAAGGCGGCCCCTGGACCCCGGTCTTTTTCAGACATTTTTTTAAGTCAGCTGTTCTCCAGTCTGTTTCGTATTGAAACTGGGATTAAAATTTTTAGCTTTCTGATAGAAGGAAAATGAATTATTTACATTTTATCAGCATATATTGCTGCTGTGAAATAACAGCTTTACATTGAAAATGGCAGCTGTTTACCGGTTTTAACTTACAGGAATTCATGTTGCTTTTATCATATTTGAATGGTTGGATTATTTGCAGTACATTACAGAAATTCATTTCTGATTTTCATTATCAACAGTACGAAACTATTCATGCAAAAGCAAATAACTGAACAAATATGTAATGACCGGAATTGAAACGGGCCAGCATACTGAATATGTCCAGATCCAAGGTCCTGGTAAGCTCTTGAGACTTTGAGCTCAGAGGCTGGACATAGAAAACATTCCTCAGATGGAAATGGATGAAGGCAGTTACTATCATATTGGATCAGGCACATTATCTAGACAGGCCTGTAAAGTTTCAGCCCTTTTAAATCATTAGCTTTGTCGTAAAATCCTCCACCATAAGTATGGCAAGGTGGTAGAGGATTCTGTTTATTTCTTAGTGTTTACTTTCAGTGCAGTTGCTTCTTGATGTTGAAATTATGATGCAAGTTCTAGGAAACGTCATTTAAGAGCTCATAAATTACAAAAATTTACAGCTTCAGTTAATCCCTGCTGAGGGGACCCATGTGCCCCATCACACCCTCCAGGTCCCCCTGGATTTGCCAGCTCTAATGTTTTTTGAATGTTCTTGATTAGTACCTGTTTTCAGGCATGGCGAGTATTTTCATTTGTATCAGATTGTGTTGATTACATTTCTACTTCAAATTTGGTTGTGTGGTGTTGCATTATTTTTTGTCTAGCTTAAGTCAGAGTGGGGTGTCGAGCATGCACGCAAACACACAGTGAACTGTTGGTTTAATTTTGCTTGTTTGTATACACTCAGAAAATTTGCAGCATATTGATCAGGATTTTCAACCATCAAAAAGATGGTCTAATCTGCTGCAGGTAGACTTTTGTGCTTGGAGAATTCATCTGTGAAAAAGTGTTTGTTTCTACAACTGTTGGTGCCTACCTCCATTATAAGACCCCTCCAATTTAAGACCGAATTTTCTGGACATTTTAAAGTTCTTATAATAGAGGTTTGACTGTTCTGAATTCAGGATAGCAATAAATCATTATCAAGTGAGCACTATTGGGTGAATAAGAGTCTGAAATACAGCTCTTATGTATGTGCTGCAATCATTTCTTAATTAAACATTGAGTTTGCAGCATTCAGTATCAAGTTATTTAGGTTTTGGAGACAGTGGACATAACTGATTACTTTCGTATTATGTTAGCTTCATGTAGATGGAACTAACGGGTTCAAGTTTGTGTCATGTTTTAGGTGAGTGGCGAGCTCTCCAACAATGGAGAGGCTATGAGACGCTTCATGCAAACTTTCGTACTTGCTCCGAAGTGCGCCAAGAGATACTTTGTCCTGAACGACATTTTCCGTTACCAGGATGAGGTATTCCCAGATGAAGAGGAAGCTGAAGTTGAGGGTGAGTATGATGGGAAATATATACCACTGTGCATTGATCTTACTGTCATGTGTGAGCATTATGATGTGTACAGCAATAGATTAAGACATCTTACAGGCGGTTCTGTGAAAACCTTGTTCTGGGTATTCTACCTGAGTGAGTGAATGTATGTGAGAGAGAGAGAGTGAGAGAGAGAGAGAAAGAAAGAAAGGAAATTAATAGTTTTTCTTCTGATGTAGGGTTTTTTTTTTTTTTTTTTTTTTTAATTAGTTCCAGGATGTCACTTGGTATTTTTGTTCTGTTTAACCCTCTTCAGTATGCACTTATCTGAGCTTAGTTACACCGGAAACCGTCGGCAAGGTAAGTAACTCCGTAATTTGAACATGGTTACCCAATTAAAAATTATTTAAAAGAGAGGAAAGGAAATAACGAAATAAAAATAATTTTAAAAATTCCTACGAATATATATGTTGCTATATCGTAAGTGTGAAGAATGTCACATGAGCCATTTACTCGGGGGGGGGGGGGGGGGGGGGGGATCTTCTTCAGAACTTTCTTCCGAATTGTTGTTCATCATACCTGGAACTTCATCCCAGTGGAAATCTAGGTCACTCTAAGCTTCATTACCCAGCACTTTCACTAAATCTTATGCCGTAAATCCTACAAAACACAGTATCTCCATCACTAAATCTCATTATAGAACGGCAGAAATCAAGGTTAGCCACGGTGAAAAACGGCATTTCGACCTCAAAACTTTAAAAATTCGTAACTGGAGAACCACGGCATGTATGGACTCGCGTTTTTTTTTGCAAACGGAAGTAAATGGCTGCAGGAAGAAAGAAGTCACGTTCTCGCGAGACTTCCTTTTCCACGAGAAACATGGCGGCGCCCATTGTTGCCACGTGTGTTTTACCGGGCCGCTGGCGGGCGCTCAGCCTTTTGGCTGTGTGATTTCCAGCCGGGCGCTAGCGGGCGCTCGCTTGTCAAGAGGGTTGAACTTGTTTTTAGTCCAGATACATGGCATGGATGGTTGGGCTTGGCTATGATAACCAGATTTGGGCAAATTTTAGGCTGACAGAGTACAAGGAATGGGAAATAGAAGTGATGTTGGAAAGATTTTTTTTTTTTCTTGGATGATGTCTCTCTTTTTGTAAATATATCTTTGAAGGATGAATAGTGGACATGAAATGGCCTAGCTCAAAGCCTGTTTTACTTCATTAGCTACTGGAGCTTCTGTGAAAAATGAATTTAAGATAATCATGCAAATTGAATGAAAAATTAGAATGTTTACAGATGCTGTCGAAAAATGTCCCCAGGCAACGAAAATGTTGACTGTATGGTGAACATTGATTACTGCTATTTAACAGTAAACAACTGTTGAGAAAAAAAGACAAAAAAAAACATATAGTGGGCAATGGTTGATTTGGATCTGTAGAACATTAAAACCTTAATGGTCATAATGATATGTAAAACTGTAGTTTTGGACATCTCCACTCAGCATTTTCTTTCTGGAAATACAAGGTGATTATTCTAAAACATGAGTTTGTGCATTTGTGCTCATAATCCTGCGAGTGTGCGTAACATCTTGCAAAACTTCCTCCAGGGTTGCAACCTTGCCATGGTCGGAGGGCTTGCGTGGTCCAGTGATCTTTTAGGCTTTGCTGACGGGGGCATCAATACTTGACTAGATCGTTAGTTGTTGTGAACGCTTCTAGGCCTGTATAGCCAAGTTGCTGACTGGCCTAAACATTACGTGGTAGGAATTGATGTCCCAGGTAGGGTCTCCCATGTCAGAAAGGTTAGGAGTGAGGGCCCAGATAAGTAGTAACCCACCTTTTCCTATTCTTTCTTCTGCCTTTCTTAAAGGGTCTTTTCTCTCTTCGTCCCCTTCAGCCTTCTTTTCCACACTCTCTTTTCTCTGATACTTGAGTCGCTGCTGTAAGCAGCAGGGAAGCCCAAGCTACAGTTACCTGGCGAGGGGCTGAGTGGCTGATCCCAATTCAGTCAAGAAGGTGCACTGTCTGGTTTTCATGCGGGACAGTACCAGACTCGTGGACGCCATACCATGGCCATCCATTGTTCCTTCCTCAGCACGGCAGCTCTCCTGGGGTGACCATTTATCTCTGCCAGTATTTAAAAACCTTCATGGCTTCAGTAAACACTAAAACAGGAAAAAGAAGAAAACTGGGTTCCAACCCTTCCCGGGACACAGACTCGGATTCAGACACAGAAGTCCGGAAGAGGATAGGTGCTTGGCCCTCTTGGCTGATTATCCAGTCGGCAGATAGCAACGATCCATTACTAAGAGAGTCCTTTTGCTGTTCCAAAGGGGCTAAAAGGTCTTGCAGGCGCAGAGCCGAAATCGGTGAAGAGGTTGAGGGATGGTTCCCTGCTCATGCAGGTTGACCGGAAAGTCCACTCGGAAAACTTACTGAGATCAGAAAGTCTTGTAAATAACCCGATCCAGGTGTCCCCTCACAAAACTCTAAACACCTCGAAAAGGTGTCATCCGTTGCCGAGAGTTGTTCGGAATATCTGAGGGAGAAATAAAGGCTGAGTTGACTGATTGAGGAGTGGTAGAGGTCAGGAGGGCAACTTAAAAAAAAAAAAATGCGAAAAGAAAAAAACCACCAACACTCTGTTCCTCACCTTTGCGAAACCGACTCTTCCAGAGTCCATAAAGGTGGGATACCTGAGAGTGAAAGTAGCCCTGTATGTGCCATCCCCACTGAGGTGCTTCAGATGCCAACGATTTTGACATGTCAAGGAGAAATGCCCTGGAGAGGAGGTGCGTGCCACCTGCAGCAAAGCAGCTCATGGTGGTGGATGTGAATCCGCGAAATGCGTGAACTGCGATGGTGACCACCCTTCTTTTCCAAGAGACTGCCCTGTTTGGTGAGTTGAAATTGAAATCCAGCGCATTGAAATAGGAAAAAAGATTTCGTTCTTCGAAGCCAACAAGTTGGTGCAGGAGCAGAAGGGAACCGCACTCCTTTTCTCGACAGTGGTCAAAAAGTCACTTAGAGCACCTCGGGTAGAAACCAGCGTTCAGACAGACCCAGGTGGTCTTGAACCACTGAAATGTCTTCTGCTTTGAAAACATTGCAAGGGAAAACGGCCATTGATGGGGGGCTTAAACCCAGCAAAGGATGCACCTCCAATGCATCCACTAAGCCTGCGGCTGTGTAGGCTGCCCAGCAAGGGGTTCACCCTGAGACAGCCCACAAGCGGAGACCACCTCCCAAGGGAGGTGCCCCAAAGGTTGCAGGCTTCAAGCAAAGTGGCGTTGGTGGGGTGCAGGGAAAGGTTCCACCAGTGCCATCAAGACCATTTGGGCTCTTCCCCTCCAGAGAAGAAGAAACTTCCGATTCCACCAGACAGGCTTAACCCTCTTCAGTATGCACTTGTCCGAGCTTAGTAACACCGAAAAACCATCGGCAAGATAGGTAACTCCGTAATTTGAACATGGTTACCCAATTAAAAAAAAAATTTAAAAGAGAGGAAAGGAAAGAATGAAATGAAAAATATTTTTAAAATTCCTATGAATATATGTTGCTATATATCGTAAGTTTGAAGAATGTCACATGAGCCATTTACTTGGGGTGAAAAAAAAATCTTCTTCAGAACTTTCTTCCGAATCGTTGCTCACCATACCTTGAACCTCATCCCAGTCGAAATCTAGGTCACTCTAAGCTTCATCACCCAGCACTTTCACTTGGTCTTATGCCGTAAATTCTACAAATCGCAGTATCTCCATCACTAAATCTCATTATAGAACGGCAGAATCAAGGTAAGCCATGGTGAAAAACCGCATTTCAACTTCAAAACTTTAAAAAATTCGTAACTCGAGAACCACGGCACGCATCGACTCGCGTTTTTTTTTTGCAGACGGTAGAAAATGGCTACAGGAAGAAGGAAATCACGTTCTCGCGAGAGACTTCCTTTTCTACGAGAAACATGGCGGCGCCCATTGTTGCCACGTGTTTTACCGGGCGTTCCGGTTGGGCGCTAGCGGGCGCCCGATGGACAAGAGGGTTAAAAAAGCAGATCTCAAACTGCAAAATGCGTTCGAAGCTCTGTATAATGAAGAGGAAGAGGACGTAGACATTGATGTTTAAAATCCTCATCCACAATGGATAGTCTTACATGGAATATCAGGGGACTGTCTTCCAATTATGAAGAATTGCAGCTCTTGTGCCGTGAAGCTAGGCCGATGCTAGTTTAACTGCAAGAAATTCTTCTGAAGTCTGATAAAACTGGCTACAACTTTGTAAATCTACATGCACAATCTGTTGAACATGGCGTTTCTGGCGGGTAGCCTTATTCATTCATAACTCTGTTCTGTACAGCCCAGTTGCTCTGCATACTCCGCTTCAGGCAGTAGCAGCTCGGGTTTCTCTCCACAAAACAATTACTATCTGTAACTTGTATCTGTCTCCAAATATATGTCTCACCAAACGGGACCTCATTTTGCTCTCGGAGCAGCTTCCTAGACCCTTCCTGCTGTTGGGGGATCTGAATGGTCACTCTCCTCTATGGGGAAGTGAGAGATCTCACAAGGGGTCTGCTTATAGAGACAGGGTTCGTACAGAGTCTGGAAGTCTGGAAAAAGTCTGGAAAAATGAAAAGATCATTTCCAGGGCTGGAAAAGTCATGGAATTTGTAATTTGTGGCCATGGGTCTGGAAAAGTCTTGGAATTTTGTAAAAGCTGTGCAAACTTTTTCATGATATTTCGCTTTAAGTTTCTTTACAAAAATATTGAAATAGGAATAAAAACAGAAATTAAATGAAACAGAGTGATCGAGGTTTTCAGATTTCCTCTGGCCGGAGGTTTAGCAGACTACTTTTTTTTCTGCAGAGGAGCTCCCCTTTACTGTGAAAAAGTGTTGCGCACACACAGTTGGTACCATTGCTTAACTTCCTTTTTAGTCAACAGTGCTGCGAGGGAAAATAGCATCGAAGTATTAAAGAAAACATGGGGAAAATGTGTGTTTAGCCTATCCTGGCTAGACAATACAAATATTGCAAATGGATTGCTTCTGCTTCCGATGGATGCATGACAAAGCACGGTGCCTGCTGTGCAAGAAAGACTTCGACATCGGGAACATGGGTGAGCTGCTCTGAAAAGCCATGCGGCAGGCATGAAATGATGCAGCTTTCAGACAAAACGACTCGGGACTCCAACAATGATCGTGACTGATTATTTTCGGCCCAAGGGGTGTCAAAGGTGTGTTTTTTTTTTTTTAATTCAGTGTGGGATGCGATCATGCATTGAATGGGGTTGGGATGTGTGGGATAGAGAAAATCAAAGGGCCCATGGACGATACACTGGCCTATTTTTAGACACATACATACACACACACACTGTCTCTAACGTACTCTCTCTCTCTCTCTCTCTCTCTCTCTCTCTCTCTCTCTCTCTCTCTCTCTCTCTCTTATCAAAAAATTTTAAAATTTAAATATGAAATTGAATAGAGAGCACATTGGTTCGTAAGTACTCAGCCATGTTGAGCATCCAAATTAAAATGAAAGAATAGCTGAGAGGCCGCGAGGCCTAGTGTCCTAATTTACTGATCTGACCTGACCTGACCATATCTCACACACACACACACGCACACACATTCACACACACCCACACTGTGTCTGTCTCTCACACACCTACACACACACACACACGCATGCACACACACACACACACACACCTCTCTCTCTCTCTCACACTGTCTCACTCTCTCACATAGACAGACACACACACTGTCTGTCTGTCTGTCTGTGTGTGTCTCTCTCTCTCTCTGTCTCTGTCTATCTTTCTCTGTCTCTCTTTGTGTCTCTGACTTTTTCACGCGTGAGTGCATGTGCAGTGCACGCACACACACACACACACACACACACACACACACACACACACAAAATTTTTAGGCAAGTATTGAATGTCCTGCTATCATTAAATCCGTTCTTTTCTGATGTGTTTAACATGGTAATCACATACAGAGGTGCATGCACACACACATTCTGGGGTTTGAAAAATTATATAAAAAGCCCTGGAAAAAGTCTGGAAAAGGTATGGAATTTTGTTTGGTCACATCTGTGGGAACCTGTAGAGAGGAAGTGTTCTTGGAGCTTGATTTGTGTGTGGGAAATCGCCAACTTACTTTCACTCCGCTAGTGGCACCACATTTTGTCTGGATCTTTCTGTCTGTGACCCATCTTTGTTTTGGGAATTGTTTGGGAGGTTGATTAGGACCTGCAAGGTAGCGACCACTTTCCTGTGTTGCTTTGGTATACGAATGCAGAGAGTGAGTCTTTACCAGAACGCCTCAATTTCAACAAAGCAGATTGGGACCTCTTTGCCACTAAGTTTCTCATGGATATGGAAGAGGACAGGATCCTGCAAAGTGACGATCCGGCAGGAAGTCTTTCAGATTTCATACTGAATTGCGCAAAGTCAACCATTCATACATCTTCCAAGAAGCCCCTTATGCCAAAAGTTCCTTGCTTCAACTCTGAATGCAAGGAAATTAACAGAACCCGCAAAGAGCTCAACGTTGGGTCTCATGCAGGCCTTCGATGCCCAGCGTCCGAGCGCATCAGAAATTGAGGGCCAAATCCAAACACATTTATAAGACCAGTAAACGTTTATCTTGGAAACAGTTTTGCTCAGGTCTTGCATCCACAACATCGAAGAAAAAAGTGTGGAAAATCATCAAGAAAATTAAAGGGGAAGAACACCTGTACCACTGTGAACCATCTCAAGTTTTTGAATCTTTAATAACAGAGAAAACAGCAGTTGCTAATCTGCTTGCTTCAACCATTGAAAATAATTCCTCCTCTTCTAACAAATCAGTCAGTTTTGTCAAAAACAAAGCCCTTAAAGAAAAATCACCCTGCAACTTTTTCATCAGACAGCATGGAAGACTACAATCTTCCTTTCACTTTAAAAGAATTGAAATCCGCCTTACTTTCCTGCAGCGATTCCTCTCCGGGTATAGATGAAATCCATTATAAACTTTTGAAACATCTTCCGCAAAAACGTCTGAACATCCTGCTACATGTATACAACCATGTATGGACTACTGGATTCTTTCCACCTTCTAGGTGAAAAGCCCTCATCATTCCCATACCCAAACCTGGAAAAGATCTTTCTAACCCATCAAACTACCGTCCGATAGCTTTGACCAGCTGTGTCTGAAAATTGATGGAGAAAATGGTCAGTGATAGACTCATGTGGAAACTCGAAACCAACGTCCTTCTGGCGAAAGAACAGTGTGGTTTCCGTAAACATCGAAGTACAGTTGACCATTTGATCCGTCTGGAATCTATGCTTCAGAACACCTTTCTGAACAAACAACACGCAGTGGCTATTTTCTTCAACTTGGAGAAAGCCTACGATACCACCTGGAAGTCTAGGATACTTCATGATCTCCAGGATCTTGGTTTTCAGGGTCTTCTTCCACTTTTTATTCAGAATTTTTTGGCAGAACAACAGTTTCAAGTCCGGGTTGGCACCTCTCCCTCTGATGTTCATGAGCAGGAGTTGGTGTTCCACAAGGGAGCATACTGTAGGTACTCCAAAGTGATTTTTAAAATGTTTTTGACTGTTGTTTTCAATAGGTCAAGGTTATAGAACAACTTATAACTAAGAAATTATGTAAAATGTATAGCTGTAGCTTAATTAGGAGCGAAGTTATGATTTTTTAAACATTTAATTTTTTTACGACAGTCGGAATTCCCCTTAAGGCCATGTTTGGAGGCCTGTAACTCGGCCATTTAGCAAGTGACATGTCTGAAACTATGGGTGAT
Organism: Conus betulinus; assembly: GCA_016801955.1. Lineage (NCBI taxonomy): Eukaryota > Metazoa > Mollusca > Gastropoda > Neogastropoda > Conidae > Conus > Conus betulinus. The sequence goes on from JADBJO010000926.1 coordinate 478,565, forward strand.
TGATGTCAACTACTTGTAATATACACTGAATTTTTTTCAGACCTGAGGCTCTTGCAGAGTTCGACTACCACACTCCTGAAAATGCCAAAATCTTCATTTTGACTTTTTTCCCTTCCATATCGGCAACCAAAACAAGTTATAAAATGACACATCCCTGCTTTCAATTGACATACAAGCATGTAACTTATATCAAAATGATCAGGATTACAAGGTCTATCCAATAAGAAGACATTTAAGCATGTCAGCACAATTGTACACCCCATACCACCTTCACCCCACCCCCCCCCCCCCCCTTTTTACCCAACTTCTTGTGTGCCAACTGCCATATAAACATTATGTATACAAATTAAATATCTCTGCTTGGCATGATCTTATGAAAACATGTGATTGACATTTGTACCAAAAGTTATGCTCAGCAGATTAAAAAGCAAGAAACTTTGCCTCCCCCCCCCTCCACCCCCAATCCCCTCCTCGCTCCTCTCCCACCCCCTTTCCTCCCCTCCACCCTATTTCTCCAGTGCCTATGCTTTCCATGTATTAGTGAAACTTATATATATGATTGCCAAGAAATACTGAATATAACATGCCATTACAAAATAAATACACTCATCCCTCGAGTTTTTACCTGGCCCCATACCCCCTTGCCAGCAGGAACTGAATGGACAAACTTAAAGGTTTACTTAATTGTAGTTGAACACCTGAAGAACTGCTCCTCTTTCTAATTGGCATACATTTTTAGAATTGATAAATACCTGGACGAGCACAGTGTAGAAAACTAAAGGGAGGGATAGGAGTGAGATGTGCATATGCTGGCCAAGGCTTGCAGCTAATCAGTAAACAGCACCAACTTTCAATACACGCTGACACACAATCACCATCAAAAGTACAAAAGACAGTGTATGGAAATGAAAGATGAATAACAGATTTTGTCTGATGTATTTTCATTTTTTTTGATAATTTTCAAACATTTCGAGAAAATAACAGTCAAATGTGAGTTACAGCCCACTGGCTCTTTCTTAGCCATGGAGAAAAAGTTTGTGTAGAACTGGCCATTGTTACTGCGTATGTTGACCAGAACAAGGCCCGTTGTAGCAGACACTAACCGCACAGTTTGGAGCACCTGAAAAAAAAGGTAATAATAAATTGAGTTAGGGTTGTCATTATGAGTAATTGATAAATCATGATGATAGCTAATCCATTCCATTCAGTCACACACACACACACACACACACACACACACACACACACACACACACACACACACACACACACAGACACACACACACACACATAACATACATTATCACCATAACCGCCAATGACAGTGTAGTGCATAAGACAAGTGTTTTAGAATCTCTGCAAATTTATTTAATTAGGTACTCAAACCTTCTTTCTATGACTAAGAGGCAGTGTGCTGTTGGCCCACATTCAACTGTGATTTTCTACAAATATTTATTAATAAATCAAGAAATAAAAGTACGCCTGACAAAACCCGTTATTTATCTTTCATTTCCCATACATTGTCTTTTATATTTTTGGTGGTGAGTGTGTGTAAGCGTGTGTTGAAAGTTTGCGCTGTTACGGAGTAGCCGCCAGCGTCGGCCGCCATGCGCGCGTCTCGCTCCGATCACTGCCTTTGGTCGTCTGCTATGCGCTCGGTGGCACCGTTAGTAGTTCTAAAAATAGCATGCTAAACAGGAAGAAGAGTCATCCCCGTAACGTTTCGTGTGCGAAGTGTAGGCATTCAACGGAAAATTCAGAGTGAAAAACCGTTTTAAAATGTTTCATGTAAAATTTCGAGAATAAAACCAAGATCAACATTTATACTTTTACACTCACGCAAATCTTCAGGGTTTAAACTATATTTGAGTAAAAATTTGAAGTTTGTCCGTTCAAATGCCGCGGAGCGCAAAGCTATGAAACAAGCCGTGGTGCAGCTTCGACGTCGACATGAAAATTGAAATGGCGCTAAGTACAAGAAGACGACCCAAAATATTAAACGGAATCTATCGAATATCGACGAGTCGTCTTCAAACCACGCCGTTCCGGCTATATGAATGGTAAATTGCAACCTTTTCCGTCAGTTTTACATCACGATTTAAATATATTACTGTCATATATTTTGAAGATTACTTTGTTTTTGTTTGACGACCGAAACATCAGACCGGAGTAATGGTGGGGTCGTGCTGATGAGAGGAGTATGTGTTTTGTATTTTACACCAAATTAAAACTGCTACTTAGATTCCATGGATATGTTACAGGTGTAGCTTGTATGACTTCAAGGCTCATTTTCTGTTGATTTTTTTTAACCAGATCTTTCCTGTTCGACTTAAATATCAAATTTTATTAGGTCACGTGACCGTGCCCAACGACGCTTTTTTGAGGCCCAATGTCGAATGAACAGCTGAAACTAACACAGTTCCACTAGGAAAATGTACAGAATATTAGATCTAGTTGCAAAGTGAGATGACTGCAGGCGGAAATCTAAACAAATCTTTAAAAAACGTTTGTGAACTGCAAAAAAAAACGTCGACAAACGAATCATGTGTTTTGTCTTGTGATTCGTTTTGTCCACGTTTTTGGGCAGTTCTTAAACATTTATTTAAGCTTTGTACAGAATATTAATTTTGTGCCTGTATTTCCTTTATCAAATAAATCAAGCTGAGATTCTAAAACACTTGTCTTATGCACTCCATTGTCATTGGCGGTTATGGTGATAATGTATGTTATGTGTGTGTGCGTGATTGTGTGTGTGTGTGTGTGTGTGTGTGTGTGTGTGTGTGTGTGACTGAATGGAATGGATTAGCTATCATCATGATTTATCAATAATGACAACCCTAACTCAATTTATTTATTACTTCAGGTGCTCCAAACTGTGCAGTTAGTGTCTGCTACAACAGGCATTGTTCTGGTCAACATACACTGTAACAATGGCCAGTTCTACACAAACTTTCTCTCCATGACTAAGAAAGAGCCAGTGGGCTGTTAACCCACATTTGACTGTTATTTTCTCGAAATGTTTGAAAATTAATCAAAAAATGAAAATACATCAGACAAAATCTGTTATTCATCTTTCATTTCCATACACTGTCTTTTGTACTTTTGATGGTGATTGTGTGTCAGCGTGTGTGTTGAAAGTTGGTGCTGTTTACCGATTAGCTGCAAGCCTTGGCCGGCATATGCACATCTCACTCCTATCCCTTCCCTTTGGTTTTCTACACTGTGCTCGTCCGGATATTTATCAATTCTAAAAATGTATGCCAATTAGAAAGAGGAGCAATTTTTCAGGCTTTCAACTACAATTAAGTAAACCGTTAAGTTTGTCCATTCAGTTCCTGCTGGCAAGGGGGTATGGGGCAGGGTAAAAACTCAAGGGATGAGTGTATTTATTTTGTAATGGGCATTGTTATATTCAGTATTCTTGGCAATCATATATACAAATTTCACTAATATATGGAAAGCATAGGCACTGGAGAATTAGGGTGGAGGGGAGGAAAGGGGGTGGGAGAGGAGCGAGGAGGGGGGGGGGGGGGGGGGGGGGGGGGGGGGTAGGCAAAGTTTCTTGCTTTTTAATCTTCTGAGCATTACTTTTGGTACAAATGTCAATCATATGTTTTCATAAGATCATGCCAAGCAGAGATATTTAATTTGTATACGTAATGTTTACATGGCACACAAGAAGTTTAGTAAAAATGGTGGGGGTGAGGTGAAGGTGGTATGGGGGTGTACAATTGTGCTGACATGCTTGAATGTCTTCTTATTGGATAGATCTTGTAATCCTGATCATTTTGATATAAGTTACATGCTTGTATGTCAATTGAAAGCAGGGATGTGTCATTTTATAACTTGTTTTGGTTGCCGATATGGAAGGAAGAAAAGTCAAAATGAAGATTTTGGCATTTTTAGGAGTGTGGTAGTCGGACTCTGCAAGAGCCTCAGGTCTGAAAAAAATTCAGTGTATATTACAAGTAGTTGACATCAGTCACCCATAGTTTCAGACATGTCACTTGCCAAATGGCCGAGTTACAGGCCTCTAAACATGGCCCTTATGGGGAATTCTGACTGTCGTAAAAAAATTAAATATTTAAAAAATCATAACTTCGCTCCTAATTAAGCTACAGCTATAAATTTTACATAATTTTCTTAGTTTTAAGTTGTTTCTATAACCTTGACCTATTGAAAACAACAGTCAAAAACATTTTAAAAATCACTTTGGAGTACCTAATTTAATAAAGGAATACAGGCACAAAATTAACATTATGTACAAAGCTTAAATAAATATTTGGGAACTGCCCCCAAAACGTGGACAGAACGAATCACAACAAAAAAACACATCATTCCTTTGTCAACGTTTTTTTTTGCAGTTCACAAATTTTTTAAAGATTTGTTTAGATTTCCGCCTGCAGTCGTCTCATTTTGCAACTAGATCTAATATTCTGTACCTTTTCCTACTGCAACTGTGCTAGTTTCAGCTGTTCATTCGACATAGGGCCTCAAAAGCGTCGTTGGGCACGGTCACGTGACCTAAAAATTTGATATTTAAGTCGAACAGGAAAGATCTGGTTAAAAAAAATCAACAGAAAATGAGCCTTGAAGTCATACAAACTACACCTGTAACATCCATAAAATCTAAGCAGCATTTTAATTTGGTGTAAAATACTAAACACATACTCCTCTTATCAGCACGACCCCACCATTACCCCGGTCTGATGTTTCGGTCATCAAACAAAAACAAAGTAATCTTCAAAATATATGACAGTAATATAGTTAAATCGTGATGTAAAACTGTCGGAAAAGGTTGCAACTTACCATTCAAAATAGCTGGGAACAGCGTGGTTTGAAGACGAATCGTCGATATTCGATAGATTCCGTTTAATATTTACAGCGCATGCCGTCTTGTACTTAGCGCCATTTCAATTTTCGTGTCGACGTCGAAGCTGCACCACGGCTTGTTTCGTAGCTTTGCACTCCGTGGCATTTGAACGGACAAACTTAAAATTTTTACTCAAATGTAGTGTAACCCTCTTGCATTCGCATTTTCCAGCCTAGAACTGCTCCTAGTATTCGTATTGTTCTGAGAAATTTAACCTAAAGCTCACCTACTGCCTTTGAAAGGCTGTAGTGGACAAAGTTTTCCACTGCAATGCTGTCAAATTTAGTATGCAAAATTCTAATACATCATATTTCATAATGCAGAGATGTCACATACTTGGAATGCATGTTGGTGTCATTGTCACCCTGTTTGTCACAAAACAATGGGACATCAAACGTTGACAATGTTACTATGATACACCAGACAGACAATAACATGGTCGGCATGCATTTGTTAGTATAAATCATCAAAGGGTGGCCTACCTCAACTTGTAAACAGCAGTCCTGGTTCAGTAAATCCAGTTTGGGGTGTCACAAAGTGTCACATGATTGTCACATACTCAAACATGCGGCCAGGTAACTTTACGGTTTTTTTTTTTTATCCTAAAAGGTGTGTTTGTCACTACTTCACGATTTTTTAACACCGGAATATACACAGTCACAGAAAGAAGTAAACTCCATTATTTACACTCTAATGTGGTGTCTGGTCACACACAGCAGGAAGGCGAGTGTCACCATTGTCACATGTTACCAATATGGTAAACACTACTCTTGATCCATGGTTTCTACCATATTTGCCGCATGGCAGAAACCGTAGTTTCGACATCACCCCACTGATCCATGGCTCGCTAAACCGAAGATCTGTCGACCCAGTAGCACCAGAGTCTTGGCAGACGTTAGATTCCATCATGACGAGCACAACTATGTATGCGCGCATCTCAGCAGGTGTCATATCCTGCCAAAGTGGGTCAAGTTGCCCCCGCTTTGTCATCTGCTGCCTGGCGTACAGGTCGTCTGGTCAGCAGCCGTAGTAAAAAAAACAACTGCGGCAGGAAGAGAAAAAAATAATCCAGAGGTGTAGCCGTGTCTGGCAAATCATGATCTGGCCCAGTCTCCTCCTCAAAAAGCTGAACTACAGGTGTGGAAGTGGCTGGTCACCACGTGGTCACAAACGCAGACAAAGGCACATCATCATCTTCATCACTTTCTTCACCTTCTTCTCCCTCTTCTTCCTCTCAAACATCCATATCACTTTCATTTAACTCCTCTCTTTCATTTCTTTCTACTTCTTGTAGTATTTCATCCAACTCCTCTTCATATAATCCTAAAAATCGCCGTCAGTAGAAGCGCTAGCAGACGCCATTTTCAGAAACAAGGCGATGCCGTCTGCAGCAATGGAATGCGGTCAGTTCACGACCCTAGTCTTTGTGAATGAATCCTTTCCCACACCCCATACTACTGCTAAGATTTCATTGGACACCTCTCAGGGATGCACGTTTATTTTTGGCCAGTCCTGACTTAAAACGTGGTCGCAGTGTGTGAGGGAAAGTAACGCGGCAAGTACGGCGGTTGTGGCCGGAACGAATAGCAGGGGAGACAAACACAGCGGCCGGATACGGGCGAAACGAATGCAAGAGGGTTAAACCCTGAAGATTTGTGTGAGTGTAAAAGTATAAATGTCGCTCTTGGTTTTATTCTGGAAATTTTACACGAAACATTTTAAAACGGTTTTTCACTCTGAATTTTCCGTTGAATGCCTACACTTCGCACACGTTGCGGGGATGACTCTTCTTCCTGTTTAGCATACTATTTTTAGAACTACTAACGGTGCCACCGAGCGCATAGCAGACGACCAAAGGCAGTGATCGGAGCGAGACGCGCGCATGGCGGCTGACGCTCGTGGCTACACCGTAACAGCGCAAACTTTCAACACACGCTTACACACACACACACACCCAAAAATACAAAAGACAATGTATGGAAATGAAAGATAAATAACGGGTTTTGTCAGGCGTACTTTTATTTCTTGATTTTATTAATAAATATTTGTAGAAAATCACAGTTGAATGTGGGCCAACAGCACACTGCCTCTTAGTCATAGAAAGAAGGTTTGAGTACCTACATACTGTCAACTGTCCACTTTAGCATTAAGATCAACAACATTGTCGAATCAGTTCAACAGAGTTCAGACTGCTCATTGTTTGTGGATGATTTTGCTGCCTACGCAACTGGAAGCCTGTACCCGAGTGTCCAGCGCAGGCTCCAGCTGTGTGTGGATGAAATTCATCAGTGGGCGGATGAAAACGGCTTCACTTTTTCTCCTACGAAGACACAGTGCATTCACTTCAATAATTTTCATCAGTTTTTGCAGATCATGAAATCAAAATAGGGAAATCTCCCATTTCAGCTGTCAAAGAGGCCAAATTCTTAGGAGTTGTTTTTGACCAATAACTCCATCACAATAAAAACCTCAAAACCTCTTGCCAGAAAGCTCTGAATATTCTACGGATTGTAGCACACACTGACAAGAAAACTTTGCTGCATCTGTACAGAGCCTTGGTCCGTTCCAAACTGGACTATGGTTGTGCTGTGTACAGCTCTGCAAGACCGTCTTACCTAAAACTCTTGGACCCTACCCACCATCAAGGGCTTTGTCTCTGTCTTGGAGCATTCCGCACCACCCCTGTGTACAACCTGTACGCAGAGGCAGGTGAACCCTCACTGTCCAACCGCAGGCTGAAACTCTTTAAATGACTATATCAGACTGTTCTCAGAACTGGAGAACCCTGCCTATGACTGTGTCTTGGACCCTCGGTTTCAAAGCAAATTTGAAAACAGCCCCAACTGTATTCCGCCGTTTGGTCTTCGTATGCAGCCTCATGCGCAGAATGCAGGTCTAGACCTAGGAGTTGTGTCTGATTTTTCCAAGTTTCCAGATCAGCCTCCATGGACCTTTTTCTTACCAGAGATTCATTTTGATCTTGCGGCTTTTCGCAAAGAGTCTACCAGCTCTTGGCATACAAGGCATTGTATGCTGACCTCTGTTTGAAATTTCCATCATGTCAGAAAATTTTCACTGACAGTTCCAAGTCTGAAGATGGAGTGGCCTGTGCAGCCTATTGCCCTGATGCTCCTTCTCAAATACCGTTAGAACATATTCCTTCAGATGCTTCTGCTTACTCTGCTGAACTTGCAGCTCTGGTTCTGGCACTGAGGATAATCTCACAATCTAAGAAGAGGGACTCTCTGGTTCTGTCAGATTCATTGTCAGCTTTGGAGGCCATAGCTGGCCGTAACCTTCAGCATCCCAAACTTTTACACTCTTTTGAACTTTTTACCAAGTTGGAAGCGGATGGTTACATTATTCTGGCTTGGGTTCTTGGTCATGTTGGCATCGGAGGGAATGAATGGTTGATCATTTGGCCAAGAATGCCACAATAGAGAAACTGTCAAACACACCTGTCCCCTGCTCAGATCTGAAACCCAAATTAATGATTATGTCAGAGACCTCTGGCAGGAGGATTGGAATACACAGACAGATAATAAACTCTTTCAGATCCATCCAAACCTTAAGGAGTTCCTCTCATCTACATCTGGTGGTCGTAAAGAAGAGAGAGGTCTGTGCCGGCTGCACACCAGCCATTCGTATTTACCCATTCATACCTTTAAAGAAGAAGCTCCGTGGTGCATTCCATGTCATTTGCCACTCACAATGAAACATATTCTTTTAGAGCGTTGGGACTTGCACAATGTGAGACACAACAATTTTACAGCAGATTCCATGAAAACTTTGTTCAGAGATTTTCTGCCTGACGCGATCTTTGAGTTCTTGAAAGAGATTAACATTTTTCATCGGATCTGAGATTTTACAGTGGAAAGATTTTTAGCAAACTTTCAGATGGTGTTTTCGATGTATTTTGACTTACGGGTTGATTTTAACATGGTGACAGCCCTGATGTGGCCCTTTGCGGTCGGCTGGGCTATAAGTAACATTATCTTATCTTGCAAAACTTGGTTTTGTGTAGAATGGAATAAAGGGAGGTACAAGCAAGGGATCTGGGGTTTCACAGACTGGATTTAGGTTTAACTGAAGTTCGAAGAAGAAAAACTGCCAGTGAGACTGCTTCAAATTAGGATTGAAAATACTTTATAGAGAGAAGGGGGGAGGGGAAGTATTAATAATGTTCAGTTGACCAATCCATGGGGGAATTGTTTGAAATTGAATGAATGAGTCTTGTCAGTGTTGCTGTGGAAACACAGAGATGACAGTACCTGAAGTAAAACTAGCACTTTTAGATCTTCAGTTTGATTTGGATTTTGAGTGTAGGTTTTACTCAACTCTGTTGCGTCAGTTTATTTATAAATGAGTCTTGGAAATGGCCCTAAATAGTTCATTTTTCATGTAACTGCAACAAATCTTAGGAAATTCAGTTTTTGGCTAGCTTTTGGCAGCTCGGACCCTGCTACTTCCCACAAAAGCCATAGTTTCTCGAGCATCTTCGACAGAGACCTTTTGTGATTAACAAAAAGAAAAAAGAAAGAAAAACCTTGGTCAGCCATGTGTGTTTAACAGATTACTTTTCTTTTTGTTACTTCGTGTAGATGCTGAAGGGGGTGAGGAGATCGTGGGTAGCAGTGGTGGGCCACCTGAAGCCCCTCAGACTATTCAGGAGAGCAAGCCGCCAATGTATTTTGAGCAAGAAGGGAACCCATGAGGTGAGTTGAATTCAAGAAGGCTGGTGTTCTGCAAGGGTCATTTTTGTTTGATAGTCAAAACCAATATTCCTTCACTACTGAGCCAGAAATCTGGAACAGAAAATTGTGTGTTCCTTGTGTTTGGATTGGGATATTGTGATAAGGTTTTTTTTCAGAGTTAGGTATGTTGGGCAAACTTTTGTTGGTATTTTTTACTTTGCATAGACATTTGGGCTAGAGGCAAGTTCTCTGCAGGAATGCCAGGATGGCCATAATTTGTTTTTTCAGGATTGGGAAAGTTTTTTTACCCAGAACTCTGGAGTTGTCACACTGCATATCATTGGACATGAACAATGAGTTAAAAGAAAACTGGGCAAGAAACAGTAAATTTTCTTTTGAGGGTTGCTGTTTTTGAGACTAGTAAGCAATAACTTGCATTTTTTCTTTTGTTTATGCTTGTAAAGTCCAGTTCAGTTTCTAAATTTAGCATCACATGCTCACACACACACACACACACACACACACACACACACACACACACACACACACACACAGAGACTTGCACATATAGTTTTTAAATGCATTTTTCTATCTTCTTTGTGTGTAAGAAACAAATCGCAGATTTCTGTAAAGCTGTTGATCATCTTTGATGTTATTCTGTGTGTGTGTGTGTGTGTGTGTGTGTGTGTGTGTGTGTGCGCGCGCGCGCACGTGCTATCACAGCAATGGCACTGTGCAAGAAGAAGAACCTGAAGTATCCCCAGTGGTGGTCATGGGAGCCACCGAAAGTGGCAGATGATGCTGCATTGGAAACTGATATGAATTCTTTGGACATTGATGGAGAAACTAGCCCCTTGGAAAAGGAGCCTGTGGAGCCTGAGCCGTCACCTGAACCCAAGCCGGAGCCAGAGATAGGTACGAAAGCTCTCTCTCTCTCTCTCCTCTCTCTCTCTCTCTCTCTCTCTCATAACAATTTTTTTTTTAAACAATTTTATGTGAAGGAGCCTACAGCCTGCTGAGCTCTCTCTCTCTCTCTCTCTCTCTCTCTCTCTCTCTCTCTCATAACAATTTTTTTTTTAAACAATTTTATGTGAATATCCCAGTATTGCTTGGGATTCATACAGTCCTTTGAAGGTTATTGAAGTTCAGCATCCCCTTCGTATTTTCCAACCCAAAACTGCTCCTAGTTCTTGTATTTTTTTAGAAACAATGAAATACAGCTAGTTCACAACCCTAGTCTGTGTGAATGAATCATTTCCCATACTAATGCTAAGATTTCATCGGACACCTCTCAGGGATGCCCATTTATTTTGACCAGCCTTGACTTAAAACCAGGTTACACACACAGTGTGTGAGGGAAAGTGACACAGCATGTGTGGCCTTTACAAACTCCAGGGGAGACAGAGCGGCCAGATATGGGCAAACAACTGCAAGAGGGTTAAATGACAGCCTTGAAAGTAATTGAAAATTTTCTCTCTTTTTCTTTAAGTACGAAAGTCTTGTGAAAATCTTACAACTATCTGTTTTTAGTAAATTCTGCAGAAAGTAATTATTTGTCAACAGAGAGTAAGACAAGATGGCGTTTCTAGATCTCAGTTGTGCTGTTGTCAGTAATTACATCTCAGTTAGCTAGCTTGGTGCGTGTTTGAAGGGTACTGTTTGAACACTAGATGTGCTGATAGTTGGTTTGAATGTTTACCTTCAAAGCTGAGGGTTGTGAATTTGAACTTCGGTGCGTGTGTGTGTGTCATAACTGTTCATTGTGTAGTAAATGGGTACCTCGTTCAGTTAGAAGGTCAAAAAGGGAGTTGAAAGAATGCAAAGGGCATAGAAGGAAAGTTAACCCTCTTCAGTATGCGCTTACCTGCGCTTAGTTACGCTGAAAACCTATGGCAAGAGAAGTAACTCTGTAATTTTAACATGGTTACCCATTTAAAAATTAATTTGAAAGAGAGGAAAGGAAATAATTTTAAAAATTCCTACAAATATATATGCTGCTATATCAAAAGTTTGAAGAATGTCACATGAGCCATTTACTCGGGGGGGGGGGGGGGGGGGGGGGGGGGGGGGGGGTACTTCGGGGGACTTCTTCAGAACTTTCTTCTGAATCATTGTTCTTCATATCTGGAACCTCATCCCAGTCAAACGCAAGGTCACTGTAAGCTTCATCACCCAGCACTTTCACTAAGTCTTATGCCGTAAGTCCTGCAGATCACAGTATCTTCATCACTAAATCCCATCGTGGAACGGCAGAAATCAATCAAGGTTAGCCATGGTGAAAAACAGCATTTCGACCACAAAACTTAAAAAATTCATAACTGGAGAACTACGACATGTATCAACTCGTGTGTTTTGTTGCAAATGGAAGTGAACCGCTACAGGAAGAACGAAGTCATGTTCTTGCAAGACTTCCTTTTCTACGCGAAACATGGCGGCGCCCATTGTTGCCTCATGTTTTACCAGGCGCTGGCAGACGCTCAGCCTTTTAGCAGTGTGATATCCGGTCAGGTGCTAGTGGGCGCGCGCTTGTCAAGAGAGTAACGGGGGCGCTGTCTGCCTTCATGCTGTGGCTCAGGCACAGTTAATCTGTGGCACAGACCTGCCAGCCATTATGCATTTCGCGTAATTTATTACGCCCAAGTGATAAATCTTACGCCCTTGTGCATTTAGCCATAAAAATTACGCATTGAAAGAAAAAATCGGGCTTATGTACAGACACGCATGACGCTGTGCGTATAACCAGTAATCTTCAAGAAGCGTTTCCGGTCATGTACAGTTCGTTTCACCATCTTCACCATTCAGCGAAGTTGGCGTCCTTTTGAAGTTGTAGCCACGAAAATGTCGAAACGTGGAGCAGAAAGTTCTGAAAAAGATGCGAAAAAGAAAAAACTTGGTCAAAAGTCCCGAAAAGAATACTCGGAAAAGTTCCCCTGCATATGACCTTCGGCTAAAGATGTAAATTGCGCACGGTGTACCACTTGCAAATTGGACTTCACAATTTCCCATGGCGGGATGGTTGATGTGAAGCGTCACCTTTAGTCACGCAAGCACATTAGTTCCTCTAATGCGCCAAATTCTTTCAGCATCACACAGTTTTTTCAGACTGTAGACACCTCAAAAGAGGATGAAATGAGGAAAAAGGGTAATTCGGGCTGAAGCATTGGTGGCCGGATTTTTCGTCGAGCACAACATCGCTCTTAGCGCCGACGACCATGCATCCAGCTTTTTAAAGAAGCGTTCTCAGATTCGGAGATTGACAAACGGTTCAAGAGCGGTCGAACAAAGACAACACACATTGTGAGGACCCTCGCCATGGGGGACTGCAGAATGGACTGGTTGTGTTAGGGACTGATGGAAGTCGGGAGGGGGGGGAGAACAAATTCTTTCCTGGGGTGGTGCGATACTTAAAAAATTACACAATCGCTGGTGCGATACTTAAAAAATTACAATCGCCACTGAGTTGATAGCCAACCCCACATGCATAGAGTCAGCAACAGGGGAGAACATTTTTGTGGTTGTTTCTGGCGCACTATCAAGCCTTGTTGTGCCATGGTAGAACTGCCTGTCCTTGGTTTGTGATAATGCCTATGTTATGACTGGCAAGAACAAAGGTGTCATCGCATATGTTCGTTTATGTGTTTCCAATGTATTTACATTTTCATAATTTGTAAAGATCTCTTGTGACACTTAAAAGAAAAGCTTGTTTTTGAGAAGAGTAATGTTCACAAAAATTGTGCGAACAATTTCATCGCATTGTGTTTGTTTGAAAAAAGGTAGGTGTCGCGCTTGATTACTCTTAGCTCTCTGAAGTTACACATTTCTGCCTCACTGAGCTTCAATTCTTACATTGGTCTCTTAGGGGGTTGGCAGGTCTGTTTCCTGCTCCAAGGGCCCAAAGGCAATGGGAACCCTATAACCTTTACCAACTAAGCACTGTTTGAAGTCGTTACTATTGGCCCCAAGACTGCCTGTCAGATTTTCATTGTGAGAACTTGGGGATTTTGAGAGCCCCTCATTATGTAAGTTCCTTTTTAAAAAAATGGTCTTCTGGTGGTGCTTCAGTTATAAAGGGTTTAAATATTCAGACCTGTTTACCAGTACAATTTTTCCACGTTTAGCATGGAAGAATTTGGTAAATACAGATATGCATTTCCTTGTCAAGGTATGGAGGAAAATCATCCTATTTGTAAATTGATCTTAATTTGAATGCACCATCAGCCCATGATCTCAGCACTCGATTAGGATAATAGTTCAGCGCAAAAAAAACCCTTCATACATTTGTTGTTTCGTCCTTTAGAGCTACTATCTTTTGGATTCGAAGATTCAAAAGTGTACAGTCATGTTTATTGCCATATGAATTGTGGACACTTTCAACATGATTCTCAAGAATAAAAAATTACCTGATTTGATTCCAAGGCTGACCTTTCCAACCTTTGACTTTCTTTACTTGGAGCTTTGTTGGTCTGTATTTTCACATCTAAATTCAGGAGGTCACAAATCAAAAAAGTTTTTCTACTCAGTATTGTCAGGCTAGTAAGTGTTGATCTGCAAAATTTTTGGACAAAATGAATTGGTTTTTGAACCAAAAATCATAAGAAACACATCTGTGTCATCCTTCCAACTTATGTATTTGACTCTCCTCATACCACCGGCAGTAGCTAGCGTTGATGATGTTTCGTATATACCTGAGAGCTAAAGGTGGTAGCTACTGCCAAGAAACACATGGCACACACTAAGCTAATTTGAAACCGATGTCATTTCCCCTGGACAGCCTAGTGCATGCGCACTAGAACTAAACATGTCTTCTTCCTTTCTCTGCAGTTTCAAGCAGCAAAACATCGATTCAGTGGAAATTTTTAGAATTTTTTTTTAGCAGTTTCTGTGATGAAAGTAAGCGAAGCATTTCTAGCTGAACTCTTTGGTGACTTAGGGAGTAATGGCAAGTATTTTGAAGAATTTAATGTTATGAGGTGACAAAGAGAAGAGTGCTGAAAGAAAAACATGTGGCTGAACTGATCAGTTCCGATTCCAGTTCTGCAGAAGAGGATGATGGAGTGACAGTGACAGGCGACCGAAAGTTTTATGTTACCCAACAATCGCCACCATCTACATCAGCAGCAATTACCACCAAAAACGCAACATTATACTCTTGAAATTAAAAAATTGCCAGAACGATTTACATGCATTTCTGCATAATTTCACCAAATCTCATGGCAGTCCAAGTAGAATTGTAGTTTCAGGAATTTTTTTTTTTTTTTTTTTTTTTTTGGTAGTGTATGTGATAAAATTCTGAGTCAGTAAAAAAAATATGTGGTTTCCAATATAGAAACAGTAGTAAAATACTTGGCGTGAGAAGAGGTAAAAGAAACTGCAGTTTTACGTCAGATTAATGCTGAACTAGCTGTTTTTGCTTCTTGACAAAACTTGGCATCCCCTGTTGGAACTGACCGATATCAGTGACGTCATTGACAAGCATGACCTAAACACAGCTTGTGCTTCTTATTTGCATAGTGCGATCAGCGTGTGGTTGGAGTAGATGACTAGCCCCAGTTTCATACACACGCTTAAATGTTGTGTCTGGTTCTTCTTGTTGTGAATATTACTGTTATTAATATGAGTGAACGCACATAATTGTTTAATTAAATATTTCTTTTTTTCTAATCTGTCTCAGCCTCACTTCTCCCGTCCACCATTCTTTCTCCCAGTAGTACATATTGCTAATTCAGACCAACTGTTTAAGAAAAATTTAACTGAAGCTCTTGTAAGCAAGTTTAATAGTAACAGTTCTAAACATCAACAGCAAAGATAATAATTATCTTCATCATCATCATTGTTTTTATTTATTTTATTTGTTTTTGAAAAAGGATCACATGGTTTTCAAAGTAATGTCACATAAGCAGAGGGCCCAAAAGGCCCTAACCTTTTAAGGCAAAAAATAGGGGCCCCTAAAAGGCCTTAAAAATCA
The DNA here is from genome assembly GCA_016801955.1 of Conus betulinus. Taxonomy (NCBI): domain Eukaryota; kingdom Metazoa; phylum Mollusca; class Gastropoda; order Neogastropoda; family Conidae; genus Conus; species Conus betulinus. The sequence continues at coordinate 494,097 of JADBJO010000926.1, forward strand.
AAATGAAGAGGCTGGAGGCCCTAAAAGGCCCTAAAACCAGAACAGCCCTAAAAAAAAATTCTAAAAAGAAAAAAGTGAAACAACACAACAACAACAAAAAAATCAAAGAAGAATGATCAGAAAAGAAAACAAAAACTGATTTTCATAATAGGTAAATGCCGAATCAGTACCGATCGATCATGGTGTAAAGTCGTTCAAGGGAAGTAACTCCACGACAAAGTAACTGCGCTGTCCGCCATCTTGGACTTTCCATGTGAACAAAGCAAGACCACGGCTCTTTTTTCAACGAAATTTGACATTCCATTGAGAGTTTCTTTATAAGATTTCGTCAGTTTCACTCAGAGACATGGGGAAGTGCTTATTCCAAGATCAGTGGTTTGATAAATCTGAATATACACTCTGGCTTTGCCAAGACAACTTGGACAAGTATCGGTTCTGTTGCAGTTTTTGTTGTAAGAAGGGGTTTCAGCTTGAGAAAATGGGTGAAAAAGTCCTTCAGACTCTCACAAAAAGGGAAGAAACATTCAGACTTGGAGAAGCGAGTGTTACAGCGGCAGTGTCCTAAATAATAAATTAAGTAATTTTTTTTTTTTTTTAAAGATCGTGACAGTGGGCAAGCCTCAAGTAGTACTAGTACATCAACACGTTTTTGCTCTGAAAAGCACTTGGTTGCTGGTCCTTGAACGAGTTCTAGTGCTTCTACTGCAACTTCGTTGGCCCTACTACTGCCCCTCTAACACCCCCGCTCTTTCCCTTCACCCCCGTATCTGAATCGCCCGCATTCTTACACAACTACATGATTGCACCTGTCCACCACCTCAACTGCAACCCACTATATATTCCACAAAATCACACAGCCACTCACACCACATTAACTTGCACCCCCAGCCGGCATTACTACATCAGTGCCACCACATTATTTCACTTATGACACTATAGTACTGTAGATCTCATCTCAGTGATCACCATCCACCAGTCATTGATCATTTCCTTTATTCCCCCACTGGCATTATCGTACTTGCCAATACACTATCCTACTCCTTTTACAAAAATGACCATCATCCTACACCACTGTGGATCATACCTACACCTTGACCATGATCATCATCCAACCATCTTTGAACACATCCCCCATTCCCCCACCAGCATTTTACACCAATGCCACAACATTATCCCACTTATACAACAATTATCATCATCCTACAGTACTGTTTATCTCAATCATACATGATCATCACCCATCAGTCATCTACCCCTACCCCTCCCCCCTCTTTCTCAACCTGCAATATTATACTAATGCCACCTTATTATTCCACTTACCACAATGACCATCATCCCACAGTACTATTGATCCCACCCATGCCAATGAGCATCACCCACAGGTCATTGATATTTTCCTTTATTCCCCCTAACTTGCTCCATCACCACTACACTTTTCCACTTACATAACAATAGTCAAAATCCTGTGGTACTACCGATCTAAAATGATTACCATTTCTCGGTTACTGAAAATACTCCCATCCAGTGAACACATTCATACTGCACTGTCTATGGAAATGAAGAAGTTGACTAATTGACAAAGGAATGAGGACAGCAGCCTCAACTGTAAAAGGTAGCCTCTTTGGAATAAATCAAAAGTATTTCCAAGGAGACTAATAGGAGGATGACTTGAGCACTGGACTGTTCTCTCCTTCAACGAGGGGCAGTGGGTGTGTGCTAGTCAATCAAGGACAAGGCAGCTGTTAGGTGGAAAGAAAGCATAGATCTACTTTTTTCTTCACCTTGTGGCTTGTAATCCTAAGACTTTCCGCCTTGTGTGTGCTGCAAGAACACTGTGTTTACTCAAGCCATTGTAGAAGATTTCTTTGTTTTCATACGGACGTGGAATTGACAAGATTCATACCAGAAAGTGATTAGGTGCTTGCTGAGTGGAGGTCTGTATTGGAGAAAATAGCATCTGTGGGAGGCAGTGGTGAGCACTTTTCAGCATTTTCATGTGCTCTGATGGCCCTATTTTTGTAAATTTTAGGCCCTAAAAGGCCCTAAATTTTTATCTTGAAAAGTCTGTATGAACCCTGAATTAAGGCCAGGGGTAATGTGAAAGTAAAATTGAGGCCAGAAAAATGCTAAAATTTTGCGAAACAAAAGTTTCATGACCCACCCCGCCCCCATTCCTCACTCCATCTCTCTCTCTCTCTCTCTCTCTCTCTCTCTCTCTCTCTCTCTCTCACACACACACACACACACACACACACACACACCGAAACCGCCGGCTCTTTCTTACAACAAAAGCAATGCAAATTGGGATAAAATTGGTTAGTTTACAGAGAGTGGAAACATTTGATTCTACGGAGGGATAACATTAGATAAATTGGTCTGACTGTGGATAGATCTAGTATTACAGTGCTTAGAGACCTGATGGTCTTTAACTTTCTAAAGTTGCCCTCTTCTGTACATTTGAACTGTTTTTATTCATAATGATGATCAGTGTAGTTCAAAGGTGCTAAGTGCTTTGCAAGATGAAAATGATTGATTGCTTGTATATATACTTACATCCTAAATAAGTGAAGGGCTTGAAACATGTCAAAAAACAAGGGGAAAATAGAAACGGAAAACAAACAGAAAGATTTAAGGTATCTGACTCTTAACAAGAAGGTGTGAAGGCAGCTGATTAAAAAATTAATAGTAAGAGCCATTTTCCTCTCAGAATGAAACTGGCATTGTTTTGCACATAGAAAAAAAATAAGCAATGGAAGTCATGTTGTATTTAAATACTGTGTTAAGTTACAAAATAGTTAAAAAAACAAAAAAAAAAAAAAACCACCTTTTCCCAAGAATACTTAATACTTTCAGAAGGGATACACAGGTCTGAGTATATGATTCGAAAGAAAGAAATATTTTTTCTTCCAAGATCATATTTCTCAAGCATGAAACTACAGGTTTCAGCCTGAATTCAGGCGTTTTGGAAAGTCCAGGGCCATTCTTGCATAAATCAACAATGAAAAATAGGGGTTATATGTAAGTTGAGACCATCAGATTTCAGCTTCATTTGTATTAGAAAGAAAATATTCTTTTTAATTGGAGTGAAAGTATAGTTGTAGATTTTAGAGAATTGAACGCCAGAAATGCCATGTTTGTTTTGGTGTGAACCATGATTAAGATATGCATTCTTTCTTTACAGATTACTTTAACTTCATTGAAAGTGCAAGAATTATTATTCATTTTTAAAAAACAAATATTGGAAATGTATTTTGTGAATTTTATTGTGAACAGAATTAAACCAGTTTTATCCTGAATCACTGAATCAGTCTGTCTTGAAACACATGGTAGCTGCTTTTCACAAGCTCCTCTAAATGGATGTCAGTATTACTAGAATGATTTCACCTCTGTATGTTTTGTTCATAGTGGAGGCACCCAAAACATGCTCATGGGCAGCAATGGCCAGCAAGAATACCAGTTCTGTTGGTGCTGGCCAGTCTGCCCCCTTCCTTTACACCGCGCCACCCACCAGGTGTGAAGCCCAGTCGTCCTGTGGAGGCTAAGCCAGCTGAGGGAGGAGCTGGGGTTGTCACAACACCAGCTGGCAACCCTCAGCCTCAGCGCGGTCCCAGGTCAGTATATTTCATCAGATGGCAAAAAATGGAAGTAAAGCTGTCTTAACATAGAAATGGCATATGTGTAACTGAGTTTTACTACGGGTGAAGCCAGGAGGCATATGCTTTCATTTTTTTTACATTTCTGATAGTGCATTAATTTTGTGGGATAAATAGCATTCTGTAGAGGCTGGCGAAACTGCTCATAGGTGATGTGTTTAACTTCATTTATCAACTTTCTTGCCTTTTTTTTTTTTTTTTTTTTTTTAAGCACTATTAAGTATTCCGTAGAACATTTGAAGTTTGTGTTCAACCCCATCCCCACTTTAAAAGCAGCGCAGTGTTGGCAGTTTTTTGTGCATTGTTTTTAGGGCACCTAGAGAAGGGCGCTTTGAACGTGACCGCAGTAACACAAGTCGAGGGGATGAAGGAGAAGGTGAAGGATATGGTGGTCGGCGAAGTGGTGGTGGTGGTGGAGGCATTGGTGCCAAGTATCCAGACAGTCACCAGCTCTTTGTGGGTAATCTGCCCCACAACATTTCTGAAAGTGAATTGAAGGTCTTCTTTGAACGTAAGTGTTAATATGATAACATGTATGTTTGTGTTTGGTTCTCATAATAGTTGAAGGTAATTAGAGCAGGTTTTGTTTTAGAAAGTGAAATCCATTGAAAGAAAAACTGATTTTGATGATGGGGGTCATGAGAAGGTCATGACTTGTACTTAAAAGACAATGGTGGTGGGTTTTCATCATCATTGTTTTTTTGTTTTTTGGCCGTCTGTGTGTTCATTATGGCATCTCGGTGGGTAGTAGAGAATATGTCAATATAACCTAGCATGTAGAAAATAAAGATCATGAAATAAAGTGATACTTTGCAAAATAGGAAAGAACAAATCATGTCAGAGTTCAGGTCAAAAGTTAGTTTTAAGTAATGTCATTTCATACAGTGCTTATCAAATTTTTGTTATAGTTTACCTAACTATAACTGTTTCAGGTTGCTGAATTTCAATAGCATCTGTGTGAAGATGATAATTTTTTGTGTTTGTGTACAGTTGTGTTGGCAAGTTGATACAATTCTTTAATGTTGTTGGACATGCATCATTAGGCAGAGCACTATTATCGTTCTGCCATGATCACTACCACACAGGGTTCGCACAGGGCCCTGAAAGGCCCTAAAAAGCCCTAAACTTTTAAGGCAAAAAATAGGGGCCCCTAAAAGGCGTTAAAAATCAAAGTGAGAGGCTGGAGGCCCTTAAAGGCCCTAAAACCAGAACAGCCTAAAAAAAAAAATTTTTTTAAAGTGAAACAACAACAACAAAAACATCAAAGAAGAATGATCAGAAAAGAAAACAAAAACCGATTTTCATAATAGGTAAATGCCGAATCGGTACTGATCAATCATGGTGTAAAGTCGTTCAAGGGAAGTAACTCCACGAGAAAGTAACTATGCTGTCCGCCATCTTGGACTTTCTATGTGTAGAACAGAGCAAGACCACAGCTCGTTTTTCAACGAAATTTGACATTTCATTGGGAGTTTCTTTATAATATTTCGTCATTTTCACTCAGAAACATGGGGAAGTGCTTATTCCAAGATCTGTGGCTTGATAAATCTGAATATAAACTCTGGCTTCGCCACAAGATAACTTGGACAAATATCGGTTCTGTTGTAGTTTTTGTAAGAAGGGGTTTCAGCTTGGGAAAATCGGTGAAAAGGCCCTTCAGACTCACCAAAAAAGGGAAGAAACATTCAGACCTGGAGAAGGCTAGTGCTACAGCGGCAGTGTCCTTATATTTTTTTTTTTTTTTTTTTTTTTTTTTTTTTTTTAAAGATTGTGACAGTGGGCAAGCCTCAAGTAGTACTAGTACATCAACAAGTTTTTGCACAGAAAAGCACTTTGTTGCTGGTCCGTAAACGAGTTCTAGTGCTTCTACTGCAACTTTGTTTGGCCCTACTGCCCCTCTAACACCCTCGCTCTTCCCTTCACCCCCATATCTGAATCACCAGCCAGCATCCTAACACAACTACATGATTACACCAGTCCACCACCTCGACTGCAACCCACAATATATTCCACAAAATTACACACCCACTCACACACCACATTAACTTGCAGTGCCCCCCCCCCCCCCCCCCCCCCCCACTGACTACTTCCTTTCCTTTGTCCACATTGTTCCCCCACCCCACCCCTCAGTGTACAAGTATACTAAGGGACTTGTGTCTCCCCTATATATATATATAGGTATGCTTAGATGTATGTGTTTGCCGGGATGGGGGGAGGGGTATGTTTTTTTTTTTTTTTTTTTTTAAACAGATTCCCATATATGACCACTATCATTATTACCACCACTCATAAGATGTCCTGTGTATGTCAGTCTTTTTTTTTTTTTTTTTTTTTTTTTTTTTTTTTTTTTTTTTTTTTTTTGCATATATGTATGTGTGTGTGGGTGTATGTACATGTGTGTGCGTGCATGTATCATGCATGCGTGTGTGCGTGAGACAGAGATGATTTCACCTGTGACGACCATCACCATCAATCAGTCATTGATCATTGACCCCCCCCCCCCCCCCCCCCCCCCCCGGCGTTTTTTTTTTGTTTGTTTGTTTGTTTTTTTTTTTTTTAACTCAACTGGCATTATCATGCCAATGCTGTCATGCTATTTCACTTATGGCAATGATCATCATCCTATATCACTGTTTGTCCCACTTACAATGACCATTATCCATCAGTCATCAAATTTATTCCTTTTTTTTTCTCCCCCCCCCCCCCCACCGGCATTACTACATCAATGCCACCACAGTATTTCACTTACGACAATGGTCACCACCCTATAGTACTGTAGATCTCATCTCAGTGATCAACATCTATCAGTCATTGATCATTTTCTTTATTCCCCCACTGGCATTAACATACTTGCCAATACACTATCCTACTCCTTTTACAGAATTGACCATTATCCTACACCACTGTGGATCATACCTACACCTTGACCATGATCATCATCCACCCATCTTTGAACACCTCCCCATTCCCCCCCACCAGCATTTACACCAATGCCACAACATTATCCCACTTGTACAACATTATATATCATTCTACAGTACTGTTTATCTCAAATCATACATGATCATCACCCATCAGTCATCTACCCCTACCCCCCTCCACCCTCTTTCTCAACTGCAATATTATACTAATGCCACCTTATTATTCCACTTACCACAATGACCATCATCCTACAGTATTATGGATCCCACCCATGCCAGTGAGCATCACCCACAGGTCATTGATATTTCCTTTATCCCCCCAACTTGCACCATTACCACTACATTTTTTCCACTTACAAAACAATAGTCATCATCCTATGGTACTACTGATCTAAAATGATTACCATTTCTAGGTTACTGAAAATACTCCCATCCAGTGAACACCTTCATACTGCACTATATATGGAAATGAAGAAGCTGACCAATTGACAAGGGTATGAGGACAGCAGCCCCAACTGTAAAAGGTAGCCTTGGAATAAATCAAAAGTATTTCCAAGGGGACAAATAGGAGGATGACTTGAGCACTGGACTGTTCTCTCCTTCAACCAGAGGCAGTGTGCGCTAGTCAATCAAGGACAAGGCAGCTGTTACTAGTGTTAGTCAGGTGGAAAGAAAGCATAGGCCTACTTTTTTCTTCATCTTGTGACTTGTATTCCTGAGACTTCAGCCTTGTGTGTGCTGCAAGAACACTGTGTTTACTCTAGCCATTGTAAAAGATTTGTTTTTCGTATGGACATAGAATTGACAAGATTCATACCAGAAAGTGATTAGGTGCTTGCTGAATGGAGGTCTGTATTGGAGAAAATGGTATCTGTGGGAGGCAGTGGTGAGCACTTTTAAGCATTTTTGTGTGCTCTGATGGCCCTTTTTGTAAATTTTAGGCCCTAAAAAAAGGCCCTAAAAGGCCCTAATTTTTTTCATGGAAGTCTGTATGAACCCTGCTACCATCACTGATACATCTTACCATTAACCCTCATCAGTATGCACTTACCTGCGCTTAGTTACGCTGAAAACCTACGGCAAGAGAAGTAACTCCGTAACTTGAACATGGTTACCCCAGTTTAAAAATTAATTTAAAAGAGAGGAAAGGAAATAATGAAATTAAAATATTTTGTTAAATTCGTACGAATATATATGTTGCTATATCATAAGTCTGAAGAATGCACATGAGCCATTTACTTGGGGGGGGGGGGGGGGGGGGGGGGGGTGTCTTCAGCAGAACTTTCTTCTGAATCGTTTACATCGTATCTGGAACCTTATCCCAGTCGAAATCAAGTTCACTCTAAGCTTCATCACCCAGCACTTTCACTAAGTCTTGCGCTGTAGATCCTAAAAATAACAGTATTTTCATCACTGAATCCCATCATGGAATGGCAGAAATCAAGGTTAGCCATTGTGAAAAACAGCATTTCAACCACAAAACTTTAAGAATTCATAACTCGAGAACTGCGGCATGTATCGACTCGGGTTTTATTGCAAATGGAGGTGAATGGCTACAGGAAGAATGAAGTCACGTTCTCGCAAGACTTGCTTTTCTACGAGAAATTTGGTGGGACCCATTGTTGCTACGTGTTTTACCAGACGCTGGCAGGTGCTTAGCCTTTTGACAGTGTGATTTCCGGTCGGGCACTAGCAGGCGCATGCTTGTCAAGAGAGTTAAACAATAATTACAAAACAAACCAACCGTACTGTTTTACTACCCTCCCCCCCCTTTTTCTTTCTTGCCTTCAGTATTTAGCCACTAACACTATAACTGTTATCATCATATTATCAAAAAAAGAAGAAAGATTTAGACTGTTCCGCCTTATCCTTTACGTTTTCATCATCGCTACTATTATAACTATTATTACCATTATTATTATTATTGTCGTCATTATTTTAACTCCCATCATCCTCTTCTTAACAGCCTCGTTTTAATCCAACGCCCATTTTGCATGGAATATGAGAAGAAGAGTGATAACTCATTCTTCGTTTTTCATTGTCATGAATGTTGTTTGTTTAAGCTTGAAGAGGACCCAAGAGGTCGAAATGCATTGTGTTTTGTCCATTAATCTGTCTCGTCTGGTGGAACTTGTGCTGTTTCTTTTTCTGGTGGAACTTGTGCAGTTTCTTTTTGAAATTTACCACAGCAAAAGTTTGCTATACTTGTCAAGTTTATTTTGCTGAAAGCAAATAGTCAAGACAAACAGTGTGCTGAACATAAAAGTTTCAGTTGTGTTCCTACAGGGTTCGTACGCTCCTTGAAACTCCTTGAATTCTGACAGGGAATTTCAAGACTGAAAAACCTTTGAAAATCAGTAAAATGTTCGGTTTGACCAAACCTCCTTGAAAACCTTTGAAAATCAAGCCATTTGCTCCAAAAATCTTTAATGTGGTAAAAAGAAACGTCAGTTTGATTTTTCTGCGTTCAGGTTAATGAAAAACTATTGTAAAACAAATTTTTACAAACATCATCGTGATCCGGGATTGTCGTCAGAAGTTTAGCAAGGGAGATAATTTGTAACCATCAAACTTGAAGTTATAAATTGTCTGCCTTGGTATCCAGGATCGTGACGATGTTTGTAAAAGATTGTTTTAAAATAATTTTTTTCATCAACCTGAACGCAGGAAAATCAATTTTTACGCAAGTAGTGTAGCCTTAAGGATAGATGTGGCACGAAAATTTGACCGTTTTCTTCAAAAAAAACATGTTTTCAGTTTTATGTGCTTTTGTGCTCAAGAAAATCTGTTGAAACCATCTGTGGTGTTCATTTTGTCTATTTTCACATTTTTCTTAGTAAAATATGACTTTATTTGAAGGAAATGTGTGTGAAAATTGCTTAACTTCTTTATTTTCAAATGCCATTTTCTCAAAATCATCACTTTTTTAGACGATGGTTGATGTGCAAGGAGTACAATATCTCTGGATCCAGACAAGCTAGCTTGGTAATTTTTTTTTCTTTTGATCAGAAATGATTTCTGCATGCAATTATATTTTATTTATAAGTCAAAACAGCAAGTATCATTTGGTCTTTCTATTGGAACAATTCAAAAGCAATGATACGCGAAGCGTGATGGCCACCATATGGAAAAAAAAAAGTATCGAAAAAAAAAACCCAGTTTAGATATATAAAAAATCCTTTTGTAATTGTATTACTATAGCTCACCAAAACAATACATAAAAGTCCTTTTGTAATGGCATTACTATAGCTCAGCAAAACAAGAAAAGTCATGTTTCAAGTCTGTAACATGTCTGCTATGATACAAATACAGTTCATATTTATATATTTTTCCTTTTTCTTCATCTTCAACCCCCCCCCACCCTTTTTTTTTTTTTTGAATTTCAAATCTTTGCCAAGTCATTACTATAATGATCGAAGAATTGTTAACCTATACTTGCTTTCCCCCACTACCTAATTGTTCAAGAAATTCAGTTCTTGTCATGAACTCTTTTTTTTCTTTTTTTTCATCATTTTGCCCCCATTTGTGGTCCCCAAATCACACAAGAGTTTTGAAATTGCCCAAATATGTTTTTTTTCTTTTTTTTTTTTAATATAATAGAAAAAAAAAATTTAGCTTTAAAAGAACAATGGGTTAATTTTCATGCCACCTCGTGCCTTGAAATAAAAAATGAAATAAATGCTCCTTGAAAACTCCTTGAAAGCTCCTTGAATTTTGTTCTTAGGAGTCTGTAGGAACCCTGTCATGTTGTGATTCTGACAAAAATGACGGTCATAATGGAGGTCAAGATTGGCACATTGGCCCTGAACGCAGCCCTTTGGATGACTTGAAGTAACGTTCTCCTGACACTTTAAAAGATCTTTTGACGAAGATTTGTTGAAGTACATTCTAATTTCTTGTGAGACTCCAAGCTACTTTTTCTCCCACTGTGCCAGCACTGGTTTATTCCTACTGTGGCCCAGAGCATCAAAACATGCTTTCTCACTTTTGGATGAAAAGGGAGCCTTCGGGCTCATGCTTCCATATCTGGAATATGAGTGCACAATTCATCTGTTTTGACCTACTATCCTATCACAGATTGTATGAAAGTTGTAGTTTTCAAGGAATGTGATTTTGTTGAGGACACATCTGTGATGGCAGTGTTTCAGACAAAAACTGTTAAAATCATATACCAAAATTTCCAGATTACATGTATTTTATTTAAACCATACTTTAACTACTTAAATAACAAAAGAAAAGTTGAAGAAATATGCCATAATAACAGAAGAATTTGTAGTGGTGTCATGATAATTTTACTGCAGTTTTTGATTAGCTGAATACAGGCTCACAGGTATATTATTAAGTCAAAATAGATCAGTGAGAAACTGTAAATATCAGTCATCCGAATGGGTTGATATTTTAAATAATACAGCTCGTAAGTTGTATTTGTTGGTTGGAGATCAGTCTCAGGTTTTTTCCCCCCTTTATGCTTGCCTGATATTTTCTGTACTGTTCTGTAATGTGCTTCATTGATTAAATATTCTTTTTACATTTTATTGCATGGTATAAAATTGTGATGATTACTGATCCATTATGTGATGTGCATGAGAAAGATTCTAATCTTTGCTGCTGCTTGTTTGTTTTAGGCTGGGGAAAGGTAATTGAGTTGCGAATCAACACAAAGAGTAGTGGCGGAAAGCTGCCGGTGAGTAATTGTGCTAAAGTGGTTTAGTTTTGTGGATTGCTGTTATTGTTGAATGTAGGGGTGCCACTTTCTAGGCTCAGGCTGGAAATTTGGCCTACGAAAAGTGAAACAGCAACAGTTTTGTTTACGGCGCAATTTTAGATCTGGGAGAATTTTTTCTGGCTTTTCCTGCACTGCTTGCACTTTGTTGTGCATGGAACATAAAGAGGTTTGTTGTGTGTATGCTAGCATTATTATGTAGTAGCCATGCCTGTTGTTCAACAAGGAAGCGAGGTCCTGAAAGAATTCAGCGTTTTTTGTTTTGTTTTGTTTCCTTTTGTCATGGTGTTATTGTTTGTTGGCAATTTGTGTTCAGCAAACCCAAACCAAGTTGAAGATCTACAGGTCCAACGTATGCTTAGTACTCCTCCAATGCGCCTCGAAGACATGGAGAACCAACAAGAAGATTGAGAGTAGGCTCAGAGGCTTCGAAGGAAGGTGTCTTCGGCGAATCCTGAAACTTCACTGGCAGCAGTGTGTCACCAACAGGGAAGTGTCGAGGTGCACCGGCATAAACAACATTGTTGCCGAGGTGAAGCAGCGGTGGTGGAGATGGTTGGGGACACATCCTTCGGATGGGCAAGACCAGACTTTCTCATACTGTGCTGAGATGGGCACCCAGCACCACCAGGGAAGAGGAAGCGAGGCAGACCACTTGGCACCTGGAGGAGAAGATGAGAGAGGCAGGCAATACCAGGAAATGAAATGAGCTGGCTTGCCCAGGACAGAGAAGGCCGGAGGGAGCTGTTGGCGCCTTGTGTCCTGGGACACGGGATGAAGAGGATTAAGAGTAATATACTTTCAACGGCCCAGCTGCTAAGGTTTACTCACGTAATGGAGATTTAGTTAATTTGCATGCTCAAAAAAGAAGAAACAATTCATGTTTGGATTGGTTTGAATCCAATTTTGTCATTAGCAAGACCATTTCAAGGGCTGACTGCTAGAACCCAGTATCTCGTATACATATATATGAGAGAGATACTGGGTTCTGGCAGTCAACCCTTGAATGATTTTGTCCTTTTGCATTTACTGCTCTGTAGTTCAGTACATCCGCAGATAAAGGCCTTTACAATATCAAGTAATCAGTGAACAAGTTTGTAGGTATCCTAAGATTGGAGTCAAGAGTGAAAAACAAGGGGAAGTTCTCATAGTTGGATGAGTGCATTGATCAGGTAATCGGAAATAAATGTGGAAAGAGGATTGCACACATCACCTTCAGGCTGAAGTCATCCACCCACCAGAGGTGCCTATATTTAAAGAATTTTGAGAATCAGTTTTCAGACTTTGAGAATCCATTTACATGAGTTTTCTAGAATGGTCATTTAGATGTGGCACTTACAGAATTAGGTGAAACACGAGGATATTTTGATGACATTAGAAACAGTGGGATATTTTGATGACATTAGTCATTAGATCAGTTGTGTCTGTAGGCAGAAATGCATATTTCTGCTGATAGTGCAGGAAGTTGACAACAGTTCAGCGTGAATGGAAAGCAAGGAAAAATGTGCACTGTCACCATCAGTTAAGCATGTATTGGTCTGATGTGAATGGCTACTGAACTAAGTGTGCTTTGAAGCAGAAACAAACACCTGTCTGCCGGTTGTCTTTTGTGATGTGCTTATCTATTTCAGGTTATAACTTTTTTTGGATGCGACTTTTTTTTCTCATATATTGTCAAACTGATTCAGCTCTCTATGGTCAACTTGAGCTTGGATGTAATCACAAAAACTATTATGAAACAGGTAAAGGGGTCAGAAGTCCATTTTCGCTTTGGGGAGGAATTTTACAAGTCTGAAGTGATATGCTCATGCACAATAGTTTGTTTTTTTTAATCATTAAGCAGTGAAAATCAATTGGATCAAGAAATATTTTTGGTTATTTTCTTGCAGGAACTTCAAACTATATCCACTGCTCTGTCAACTCTGTGTCTGTCTTTGTGTGCAGAATTTCGGATTTGTTGTGTTCGACAGTCCTATCCCTGTTCAAGAGGTGCTGCAGGAGAAGGTAGGTTTCCTCTTATGTTAAAGTTTTTAGCATTTGCTTGTTAATAGTGGTAGCAGAGTTGGCTACTGGAGTTCAGGGAAGCTTGTAAAAAATTAAAAAAAAAAAAAAAAAATTAATTGACCATGAAATATGGTAGGTTGCAAAATGATGCGTAGCATAGGATTTTTTTGTACCATTAGATAGTGTATGCACATTTGTCTCCACAAAAACATAAGTGCGCATGCATACATGGGCACGCGCAAGTCTGCATGCACACATATACACACACGCACTTTCAGTTTTGTAATGTGGTTCAGTGATGAGTGGGGTAACGTTTAGAGATGATGAAAAATGTTGTCGATGTCCAGCATAGTCACTTTAGCCTAAGATTCTTGGCTTGGACAAGCGTGAACTTTGGTCTGGACATGTGAAATAGAATTTGAACATTTTTTTCAGTATGGTTCAAATCATGGAATTTTCCACGTTTTCTGTTTTTGATTTGTCACTGCAGCCCATCAAGTTCAATGGAGAACACCGTTTAAATGTGGAAGAGAAGAAGCCTCGAGGCAGTGAAGGACGACCGATTGGACGCGGCGGTCCTCGTGGAGGTGGAAGTGGAGGTCCACGTGTGGCTACACTGGTCGTGGTGGCATAAAGAACGGCAATTACGGACGTCCCAGTGATGGAGAACGACGAGGCATGGGAGGCAGCAGCCGAGGTGGCATGACTGGTGCTCCTCGCCGCTAAGAGTGGAGATAGCCAAAACATTGGCGCCCAAAAGAGGATGAGATCATTTGGCCCTGTCCCCTTTGACCCATTCAGTTCTTCATTAGAACTGTTCAGATGCTGACTGGACTGCAGATAATATGCAATGCCTGTCTGTATGGTGTTGGATGTGAAGGCTTGGTGAATTTTTCGTTGTGAGGGCATATCTGGCTTGAGATGAGAGTCATTGTGGCTGCTGATAGTAGGGAACCAGACACTTTTGTACAGCATCAGTTCTGATCTGTTCTTTCATCCTGTAACCACATGGAAATATGACCTGCCACCCCACATATTGATCCCTTTCCATGTATGCCCCCCTCCCTGTCTCGGATCCTTCAGATATCCTGGTCAACATAACATGAAGGCGCCAATGTAATCCACTCACAAACATTTCAGCCAGTTGCGCAGAACTGGCTCAAATGGTTTGCATTGGCCGTGTGTGCATTGCTGTATGTATGGCCACAGAGCAGGCTGTGGGTTGTGTGTGAGGACTTGACTATGACCTACCCTGTTCTGTTAATACATGGAGTGATGACTCGTTTCATGCAGGTTGCCCTAGGTTTGGTCCTTACGTGACAGCATTGCATATTCTGTGCAGAGCTAACAATTTTTCTAACACCTTTCTTTACCCAACTCCGGCCTCTTCATGCACAGGTGAAGAGGGGGTTTTGTTTGATTTTTTTTTTTTTTTTTTAAGAAAAAGGACAGAGGGGTGGGGGATGGAGGTAGAGGAAAATAGTTTTCATGCAGTGATTAAATGAAAACAAAAGCTGCACGATATCTTAAATTTTATAATGGTAAGTGCATTGTTGGATTTTTTTTTTCTCTGTTGGGTTAATTTTACTCCCCTCCTTTTCCCTTCCCTCTACATATTTGTTCCTGTATAATTTAAATCATTATCTGACAGTTTATACTATGCAATTCCATCCTTGTAGATTTTCATAGTGTTATTGTACTGGCATGGAGACTGCAAATCACCTCCATAATAGTGTCGGTTTGGAGGAGCCATAATGGTGCCAGGTTGAATTGCAGTGTCTGTAGATAATGGTGGCAGGGACTTAAGGTCCCTTCCATTTAAAGTTGAATAGTTTGGCGCAGGTTTTTGTTTTAACATATTTCATTTTGAACAAGATCTAGACATAGTAGTTCTAGAAAGAATAAAGCTTACATGATGATTGAAAAGAAAAAGAATGCTGGAAGATCGGCATTATGCTCTCTCTCTCTGTGTCTTTTTTTTTTTAATTTTAAAGAATGGGTATATGTTGATACTATGAATCATACTATTAAAGTGTGGTTTTTTTTTTGTTTGTTTGTTTGGGTTTTTTTTTTTTGTCTTTTCCTAAAAATTATAGTAGTTTTCAGGGTCTTTATTTTACAAAACTGTTGACATTTTATCTCTGTCGGGTGTTTCAAATTATTAATTTGGTGGATTAGAAAGACTTTCCATACAGTAATTATATGAAACCTGAAATTTCATTAGTTTAGTGATGTTTTTGAAGGTTTGTGACAGCTAAGATTACTAGCTGCATTTATTGGAAGTTAACACAGTTACAGGAAGCTAGTCGACTGGTTTTCCTGTCGTGGAATTTTAGGCATGATAAGCATGATTTATTTGGTCCTCTTTCCTTCTCAAAACTGTTCAAAGCAGGTAATAGGGGGAGGGTTATTAAAGCTGTGTGATTCATTATACATTTAAGAATCCTGGTGAAGGACAGTGTTTACTTGTCTCTGCTGGGTTTACATTTTTTTTTTTTTTTTTTTAATTTTTCAATTTGATGTTATTTTTAAGTGTGTTCAGTCCCTATGGATGTGACTGTGTGCATGATCAAGCGAGTACTGGGTTATTGAAAGAGAGAGAGAGAGAAAGATCTGTTTCCCTGTCATGTGCGTGCTGCTTACCTTCCATGTTGGAGTAGAGAGCGAAAAATGATCAGGATGTGACTGTGGTGTCTTTATTATGTGGGTGGGTAAGCTTTCTTGTGTAACCCACATGGTGTATGTGTGCAACCTGATGCGAGTCTTGTTTCTGCTGCATGAGTAACTTTTGTGCAAGGTGAGTGTGTCAGCGGGTCGGAACAATAAAGTGCCCCATTCAAAATAGACATGCTTATTCAAGACAGAAAGTCGCTTTCTGTTCCCATTTGAAGGTTAAATCAAAGTAGTGTTCTTTTGATCCAGTTTCGTTTATCGCATTGAAGTTTTGTTCGTGGCATAACATGTCAAATTTCTTAGCAGTGTTATAATTGATGAAGATCTCACTTTTGAAATGGACAACTAATCTACAAAACTTGAAGCTGCTCAGCTTAGTATTTCTTTTGAATTTTACATTTTCTTTATGTATAATTGTACTTGCAGTTCAAAATTTGTCACTCGAACATGTTTGTTATGCCCAAGGGGAAAAAAATGGTGGATAGAGAGGTCAAAATTGTTTGAATAGATATACATTATAGTCATGGACTGATGTAGATGTCATTTTAATTTAATTAATTAGTTTGCTTTGAAGTTCATTTCCATTCATGTTTTGCTTTTAATAAATGCCATATCATACCCGAATACCTCCTGCCCCAAACATTTTTATCTTTACCCACTAGAGTATGGACCTTGTAAAGCACATGGTATGATTTTACAGTAGTGTATTCTGAGCCCAGTTATCTAGAAATTGTCATGTTCCACATACTCATTATTTGTGCATGAAGACTTTTCTTACGGGGGATGGGGCTGTTCTAAGTGGCTTTTGGGGGGGGCGTTTTTTTTTTTTTGGTTTTGTTTTATTTTTTGTTTTGCTGTTTTTCTCTATGACTGAAACATTTAATCATGTCTAGCATGATTAAATTTCCCTCTACATTTCATGGAAAGGGCATGCATTTGAAGTGTCATCTTCTTGAGTTCATAGAAATTTTTCTTTGTGAAAAGTTGATAGTAAAAAAACTGCATCTTATGTTTCATCTTTGACTGCAGTTGAAACGTAGGTTTAACAAAACATCTGGTTGACATGTAGGTTTAACAAAACATCCGATGAGAAAGTGGAGCAGCAGAGTTATTACTTCAAAAAGAAAGGATTTATAATGTGTTAGCCTTCTACAGTTTTGTCGCCAGATGTCTGTAATGTCTCGGTGTTGCATGTCATGAACATGCTTTCCCTTTGTCAGCTAGAATATTTGACTCAGCTGAAGACACTGAATAGCTGTGAAAAATTCTAGTAGAAGACCAAAGTGTTTGAGTAGCCTTGTTTGATGAATGTCTAACCAGGTGATCTTGATCTCCAGCGCTGTCAGAGCAGCTAGCTTCTCTATTTGAATGTAGTGTTGTGCACATAGGTGCAGTAGGGATTGGACTAAGAGTAATCTGATGTGCAGAGAGTGGACCAGCGGGTGCCCAGTCTTAACCTTGACTGACTATAATTCATGATTGTAACTTGTTCATCTAAATCCTACAGATGTGTTAGGTAGCCATTTTGAATGTGAAGTTTGACATAGGTTGGGTTGCAGGTTTTTTTTCTGTTTATACTTTGCTACTTTTTCTTTTGAAACTGTACTTAAAAACAACATATTACTAGCATTTTCTACAATCATTCAAGATAGCAATGTTCTGTTTGCACAGTTGCTGGACACTGGTCTAAGGCAGATGAATAGTTTAGGGGCCCAAGTGAAGTCCTACTGGTTTCAGGACTTAAGAAAAGTTTTATATTCATTGAAGAGTGTCAAGTATGGCAAGGGAAAGTATGAATGCTCTTGAGTGGATGTTTGGGAATGAATTAAAAGTGTTTGTGTGTCATATGGAGTTTGGATGTTTACATGTGAATGAAAGACCTCTTTGAGAGTGAACGCTGAAAACTTAGTTAAATTTTCTTTTTGTCATTATATACTTGACTAGCAGAACTAAACATGTGCCGTTAGGCTGTGTGCATAGTGGACCCAGACATGTTTTGCATGATTGTGTGTGCTATCCGGTTGTTCAGGTCCTTGGAAGCATGCATAGTAGACCCGGATGAAGACGGCTGCCTCGCACGAATGTGTTTGTCTCATGATGTGAAAAAAACACGCTCACGAGAAAGCAAATTGATATTCTGGCGGTGCTAGAGGGGAAAAAAGAATACTGTACACACAACACTGGTTTTTTGTGCACCCGATATATATATATATATATATATCTAGAGAGAGAATAAGATACACATACAAATACTGGATAGATTGATAGATGTGTGTGGGTGTGCGTGTCGCTTTCTGTGTGTGTGTGTGTTGATAGGTGGATGTGTGTGATAGATGTGTGGGGTGTGTGTGTGGCTTCTCCGTTTGTATGTGGATAGATGAATGTGTGTGTTGTCACGTTGGTCTAGGGGTCCAAAAGGGAAGGCTGTCTCACTCGTGAACGTGCCAACAACAGACCACCATAGATTTCACATTTACACTTCTTTATTCAAGCATACGACAAATGAGAAAACTAACGGGAATGGGGTAGGTAAGCTAACTAATCTAGAATGAAGGAGGATTCCCAAACTACACCTTCCCTCCTTACCACCTAAACCTGGTAAGTCAAAGGGCATGGGGGGGGGGGGACAGTGGGAAGAGGGAAGAGGCCAAAACCTTCAAACTATAGCAACGATGAGGAAGTGAACAAAACAACAGGAGAGAAAGGTCAAGACAAGACACAACAACATGCGCTCGCCTCTCAGCCCACACATCAATATCCAAGCAATGTCCACGTCCCTGGGTGGAGGGTCCGGCTGGAAAAATGGTCCCACGATTTCTGTTGAAATGCCCGAGTCTGAAGAAAGACGGCGTGGAAAAGGTGGTGGCCCCTCCTCAGTGCCGACGATCCGCCCTGGAAACACACGCTCAACAGCTGGTGAACTAAGAAGTTTTGGTAGCCACAGCAACCTTGACCTCGCGGGCTGTCCCCCGCGACGATGGCTTGGGAGGGGGGGTGGGGCAGTGACGCCTCTAGCTGGAAGGCAGTCTGGCCAAGGCCGACGTCAACAGGGTAGCGCTGGCACCTGGCCACCAGATGTGCCACCAAGACTGCAGGGAACGGCAGTGGTAGTAACGGCATGAGCTGGAGGTGATGGGGAGTTCTCAGTCCAAACCAGGGAGAGGATGGCATAGACAACTCGGGTACTGCTAGATGGGCCTGATGTTCCGTGTAGTGCAGTACCTTAAACAACGGCCTTCACCGAAGAAGGGTGATCCATAAAACGGGGATCCGTCCTCGCGACTCGTCGAAGGATGTCGCTGGTGCCTCCAGCAATGGAGCTTGACCCTCGGCTCAACAATGACGACGAGGGAGGAGGACACAGAGGTGACGAGCCTTCTGGATGGCTGCCTGTTGTTCCCTCGACTGCTGTCCCTTCTCTAACTTTGTAAACACTTTCGTACACACCTTCATCTTTGTGACGTAGGCACCGCTCACCAACAAAACCCCCCCCCACCCGATCGCATGGTTGTGGTTGGTCGCCTACCGCCACGTGGGCTGGGTTCTAGTGAGCTGAACTGACCATGCAGCACATGCTCCGCTTGGAATGCGGGACACTCACTGTGCCGCCACCAAGAAAAGGTGGGAAGGAAGAGAAAAAAAAAAAAGTCAATACATGCCACGGTTCTGTCAACCTGTGACACGTGTACAAAGTAGGTTATGGATGTGTTTTGCTTTCCAATTGTCATCATCCAAATAATTTTCACACATTTATTATTAGTTCAGTTTTAAACATTGGTTCTAGGCACCGAAAGAATGAATTGAATGATTTTTTAGGTATTGTGTGATATGTGTTGAAATTATTAACATTGAGTTATTTATTGTGACCAGCTAAAACCATGAATAGAAGTAACATTACTGAAAAAGTAAGAGACGGACAGACGCGCATGCGCACACACACACACACACACACACAAAAACAGATAAACATCTGCAAATTTGGTTATGATGGAGTTTTGTAAGAAAGTGGATTAAATTAAGAAATTAATAATGAAATGAACTATACAAGTATGCAATGTACAAAAATTAACAATCTTTGCTCTGAGAATATTGTAATTTATGCTGTGCATGTACATATACACATACACAACCAGACACATATACATACAACTGTTTTTACATGTAGATGCACACACTCACTTTCTCGTACCACCACCTCCACTCCACATCCACACACGCACGCATTTGATTAAGTCGGCATAATTAATCTTTATTGCCTTCACTCTCACAAAACGCTCATACAGTTCAGTTAGATTTATTTACCAGTGTCGCACTTCCCATCTTTTTGCGCACATATACCTATCTGTTTAAAACATTCCTATTTCTAAAAATGTAAAAGAAAATGTCAAAATGGATAGAGTAGTACAGTGATTAAAACCTCCAAGGACTTACGAATCAATGTGGTTGTTTCTTAGCTTTTGTAAAAAAAAAAATGTCCGTGACTGGCATTTTCTGTTATCAATTGTATTGGATATAAAGCTGAAGATTTGTTTGTAACTTCATTCATTTGGTGGGAAAAAAAGAGAAGATAGCATTTTTACTACTTACCATTTCCTCTCACTTCTCTTGATATATTGTCCCAAACAGCAGAGAGAATATTTTTGTCGGCATGATTACGGTCATTTTTTGTGTAAATGAATGATTTTAACCTAAGGGCAGCAATCAGTTTCTCGTCAATTTTAGAACGAGAGCAAGAGTAAAAAATCAGAGGAGGAGTTCGGTCCTTCACCTGGACAGCAGCTGGGGAAAGTACGGTTTGCAAAATCACGGCTCTAACCACACAGGTCGGGCCGGGTGCTCTATGCACAGCTTTTACGGTTGCCAGTAAGCTGGAATAGAGAAGAACCGGAGCAGGTTTTTTTTCTCCCGGACGGACGGCGCACGGCATGCTTCGCACAGCCGGGTATGGGTCCACTATGCACACAGCCTTTACTCTTCAGATATTTAAGAAATTCTTGACAGGGTTGGATGCGACATATCTAACAAGTCTACTACTGTCAGTTGGTAACACTTCAGAAGGTTTGTTGACAAGCCGGGAATTGATCCCACATGTCTAACAAATCTACCACTGTCAGTCTGGTAACACTTCAGAAGATTTGTTGACAAGCCGGGAATTGATGCCACATGTCGAAAAAATCTACTACTGTCAGTCTGCTAACACTTCAGAAGGTTTGTTGAATTGATCCCACATGTCTAACAAATCTACCACTGTCAGTCTGGTAACACTTCAGAAGGTTTGTTGACAAGCCGGGAATTGATCCCATATGTCTAACAAAACTACTACTGTCAGTCTGGTAACACTTCAGAAGATTTGTTGACAAGCCGGGAATTGATGCCACATGTCGAAAAAATCTACTACTGTCAGTCTGGTAACACTTCAGAAGGTTTGTTGACAAGCCGGGAATTGATCCCACATGTCTAACAAAACTACTACTGTCAGTCTGGTAACACTTCAGAAGATTTGTTGACAAGCCGGGAATTGATGCCACATGTCTAAAAAATCTACCACTGTCAGTCTGGTAACACTTCAGAAGGTTTGTTGACAAGCCGGGAATTGATGTCACATGTCGAAAAAAAATCTACTACTGTCAGTCTGGTAACACTTCAGAAGATTTGTTGACAAGCCCGGAATTGATGCCACATGTCTAACAAATCTACTACTGTCAGTCTGCTAACACTTCAGAAGGTTTGTTGACATGCCAGGAATTGATGCCACATGTCAAACAAATCTACTACTGTCAGTCTGGTAACACTTCAGAAGGTTTGTTGACAAGCCGGGAATTGATGCCACATGTCGAACAAATCTACTACTTGTAGTAGATTCATTCAACATACAAGTCTACAAAAGCCGTTGCATGCAGTTTTTCTTTATTTTTCCTACAGTGACTTCCCTTGTTCCAACAAGTCAATACAAATTACTTCCCGTTTCAGATACCACATTCCTTCCCTCCCAAGCTGAAAGCTTTCCCTTGAATAAAAAACATTAGTGCATGCATTTTTCTGAAACATAAAAGAAAAATTTAATAGACACTGCAGAATTAACCTAATACTGTCCTTCTTTATCAAAGAGGTTTTTTTTTTTTTCTTTCACCAGTTCATGATATAGTCTTTGAATCTGACTGGAGTTGATTTTGCTCTGCATGGTTGCTTTTTTTTTTCTGCCACTTCAACCTGAGGCTGTGATTGACTTCTGCTGCTGAATTTCTGTCAGGATTAGCATCAGCTTCTGTAGTTGCGCTGGGTGAGATGATGGTCTTTTCCTGTTCTGGCTCCATTACTGAGACACTGTCTGGTAATGGCACTTCCAGATCTTCTGTATCCTGCCCTTCTGTCTCCTTCCTGTAGCGTGCCAACATGTGATCAACATGCCATTTTGTACATGTCCATCTGACATTTTTACCACATAGGATAGTGGACCCATGACTTCTGTGACAATTCCAGGCAACCATTTTGATCCCGTTCCGAAGTTCTTGATATAGACCAAACTGCCCACTACAAACTTGCGACCAGCTGCTCGGTCATGATTGAGTTTTTGCTGAATTTGTTTCTGATCCACTCGTCATTCCACACTGGGCTGTACCAGATCAAGACGGGTTCTCACCTTTCTGTTGAAGAGCATTTCTGAAGGAGACAGACCTGTGGTTGTATGTGGGGTGGTCCTATATGTGAGCAAGAACCCCATTTTCTGTTTTTTCAGTCCATCACCATGCCCACAGCTCTTTCACTTTCAGCCAGTCCATTTGTTGATGGATGATAAGGAGCTGACTTGATGTGTTTGATGCCATTGGCTTTCAAAAACATTTCGAACTCTTCACTGATGAAACACAAACCATTGTCTGAAAGCACAGTCTCTGGTAACATGTGAACTGCAAATGACTGCCTCAGTTTTTCAATGGTGGCATTTGATGTTGAAGTGTTCATGGGTTAAGCATCAATCCATTCTGAGTGAGCGTCAGTAACAATCAGAAACATCCGCCCCATAAATGGACCAGCATAGTCGATATGAAGTCTGCTCCATGGACGATCCAGGCACTCCCTCCCATGGGTGTAAGGGCGCATCAGCTGGCATAGACCCGTTTGTCTGACATCTCTCACACATTTTCACGTGTTGTTAATTTTGTTGTCCATTTTTGGCCACCAGATATAACTTCGAGCCAAGCCTTTCATCTTGCATGTGCCTGGATGTCCCTCATGAAGATCCTGCAACAGCTGAGGATACCCCTTTGGTGGAAACCACACATGAAAGCCCCAGAATATACAGCCATCATAAACAGTAAGCTCCGTTTTCCTTGAAAAGTAAGGACGAAGTTTATCATCACCAGTTTTCTCTGGTCATCCTTTCAGTATGTAATTTTGAACTCTTGACAGCACTAGATCAACAGCAGTCCACTGTTTGATTTGTCTGGCTGTGACAGGCATGCAATCTCTGATCCCACAACATCACTATCTCCCCTGGAACAGTTTTTCTTCATCATTTTTTTTGATGGCAACGAAAGCCTACTCAACCCATCAGCATTGCCATTTTTGTTTGTCTTCTCTGTATCTGAGAACATATTCATATGCAGCTAATGTCGACGCCCATCTTTGAATTCTTGCTGCAGCCATAGAGGAATTTGTCTGTCTTCTTTGAAAAGCCCGAGAAGGGGTTTGTGGTCTGTATGTATTTCAAACTGATGACCAAACAGATACTGGTGAAACTTTTTCACTGCAAATACCACTGCTAGGCCTTCTTTCTCTATTTGACTGTAATTTCTTTCAGCTTTTGTGAGAGTTCTTGATGCAAATGCAACAGGTTTTTCGGTTCCATCTTTCAAACGGTGAGAGAGAACTGCTCCTAATCCATTGGAGGAAGTATCACATGACACTACAATTTCATTTTCAGGATTGAAGTGAACCAAAACTTTGGTTGAAAGAAGAGCTTCTTTGGATCGCTTCCATACTGATTCTCGACTATTTCCCCAGTGCCACTTGATGTCTTTGCGTAATAGCTTATACAAAGGAGCCAGCACTGTGACCATATGCGGAAGGAATCTGGAGTAATAATTGATCATACCCATGTAAGCTTGCACTTCTTTGACATCTTTTGGCTTGTACATTTCTTGAATTGCTTGGACCTTCTCAGCCACTGGGTGAATGCCTTCAGCATCAATGTGATGTCCTAGGTACACTACATCTGATGCCATGAATTCACACTTCTTTTTCTTCAAACGAACTCCAGCATCTTTCAGTCTTTTTGGTACTTCCTTCAGGCGTTGCAGGTGATCTTCTTTCATTACAGCCGATAACCAGGATGTCATCAATGCTGCATGCCTTGGAGTATGTTTTCCATAGTACGATGGAAAATACCAGGTGCTGACGATATACCTTTCAGTAATTGATTGTACCTGTACAGACCCTTGTGAGTGGTAATGGTTGTATAGTCTTTTGAAGCCTCATCCAACTCTAGCTGTAACTGTAAGTATGCTTGTGTTAAGTCCAGTTGTGTGAAGTATTTCCCTCCACTCAGATCAGCAAAAAGATCATCAGTTTTTGGTATGGGGTAATTATCAAGTTTTGAAACCTGATTAACTGTTACTTTGTAATTACCACAAATTCTGGCAGAATTGTCTGGCTTCATCATAAGAACTATTGGTGCTGCCCAGTCAGAAAACTGTACTTTCTCTACTGTTCCTTCTGCTTCCATTTTGTCTAATTCATCACTGATCTTCTGTCTCAAAGCATGTGGTACTGGTCTTGGTTTGAAATATCTGGGTTTGGCTGCAGGGTCTATGTAGATTTTGGCTTTTGCTCCTTTAATTGTGCCTCGTGTGTCCACAAATACTACACAGTAATCACACAGTAACTCTTTCAGTCTGGAGTTTTCCTTTTTCACATGCAGAATTTCTCCCCAGTCCAATTTAAATTCTTGCTGCCAATCTCGACCCAATAAATCTGGTCCATTGCCCTTGACCACTGTAACCTGACATTCTTTTGGCTGACTGTTCTTGTAGGAAACAGATACTGTACAGATTTCTAACACTGGAATTTCTTCACCTGTATAAGTTCTCAGTTTCTGTTTTGATTTTGTCAGTGGAAAACTTAGCAAGCTTTCCCTTTCACGCTTTCCACTGTGGCTTCACATAATACAGTTAATGATGCTCCAGTATCAATCTCCACGCTAATTTTCTTGCCATCAATGTTCATGTTGACCAGATATGTTTTCTGTTTACTTTTTCCTTGCTGTAATTGTGCACAAAACATAGAATACATTTCACTGTTTTCAGTATCTGAGTCTGTGTCACCAGTCTCTGTATACTTCATGTTTCTGTAGTTTGCTGAACCCTGAGCTGATTGGAATTTTTCTGCATCTGACTTCTATTTGTCAATTTCATTCTACATTTCTGAGCAATATGGCCACGTTTGTGACAGAAATGGCGCTCAAGAGTCTTTGAATGGGCATTCATGGGGTTCATGACGACCCCCACATCTGTTGCAGTCACTCAGATTATTAAATGTTTTGGACAATTTCTGTGTGACATATTCTGCTTCTCTACTACGTTTACTGAAGCCTGGGTCAAACTGCTACTTGCTGTGCAAGTAGCAGTGCCTTGCTGTAAATCTGCTGTCCCTTGTTTTGCCTTTCCCATGGCTGTAGCCGTTTCTAGAGCATTCTGAAAACCGAGATCTTTCACTGCAAGCAAACGTCGCTGGATACGATCGTCATTATTCCACAAACCAGGCGATCTCTTAACATGAAGTCAAGAATGTCCCCAAAATTACAGTGTTGTGCTATGTTGCGTAACTGAGCAAAATAGGAATTAGATGCCACACTCTCCCCCTCCTGTCTGGAACGAGTATAAAACTTAAAACGTTGGACACTCTCTGAGGGTTTAGGTTGCACATGATCCTTTACTTTATCTGAAATTTCTTGGGAAGTTTTTGTACCTGGTGTCATTGGTGCAAACAGATCGCATATCAGTCTGTACGTTGTAGAGTCGCGGTCAAATTCGTTGTTCGGTCAAATCCGTTGCTGGTATACCAACTTAGCCAAAAATGACGTTGCTGGTATACCAACTTAACCAAAAATGACATCGTAACGTGTAGTCGCTAATGGTCATGGCGAAACTCCACAGTTTCAACTAAGGCGACTACAACTACTACTTCCACCACCACACCACACTACTACTACTACTACTAGATTTTTGTTGGTCATTGTGCCAGCTCAGTATTTGCATTGAATTTGCCCAAGCAACGAATTTGACTGCAGCTGACCACTAATACGTCGTCTACATTGCTGCAACTACTACTACTACTACTACACCATTTCGTTTTTTTTTTCTTCTTATTCTAGGGCTCCATTGTGCGATTTTCTACACTTGGGAATGAGATTGACAGGCTTACGATAGTCATTTGCAACGAATTTGACTGATCAACAGCCAGTCAAAATTGCAGCTGCAGCTGCAAATCATGACTACTACTATTACAACTGCTACTACTACTAGATTTTTGTTGGTCATTGTGCCGGCTCAGTATTTGCATTGAATTTGCCCAAGTAATGACTTTGACTGAAGCTGCAGTCAAATTCGTCGCAGCGGAATATCATGACCACTACTACGTCGACTACATTGCTGCAACTACTACTACTACTTGAACATTTCGTTTTCTTTTTTTTTCTTATTCTAGAGCTCCACTGTGCAATTTTCTACACTTGGGAATGAGATTGACAAGTATACGTTAGTCATTTGCAACGAATTTGACTGATCAACAGCCAGTCAAATTTGTTGCAGCTGAAAATCATGACTACTACTATTACAAACTACTACTACTACTACTACTAGATTTTTGTTGGTCATTGTGCCGGCTCAGCATTTGCGTTGAATTTGTCCAAGCAATGAATTTGACTGAAGCTTTAGTCAAATTGGTTGCAGTGGAATATCATGACCACTACTATGTCGACTACATTGCTGCAACTACTACTACTACTTTAGCATTTCGTTTTCTTTTTTTTTCTTATTCTAGGGCTCCATTGTGCAATTTTCTACACTTGGGAATGAGATTGACAGGCGTACGATAGTCATATGCAACGAATTTGACTGATCAACAGCCAGTCAAAATTGTTGCAGCTGAAAATCATGACTACTACCATTACAACTACTACTGCTACAACTACTACTACTACTACTACTACTTCTACTACTACTAGATTTTCGTTGGTCATTGTGCCGGCTCAGTATTTGCATTGAATTTGCCCAAGCAATTAATTTGACTGAAGCTGCAGTCAAATTCGTTGCAGCGGAAGATCATGACCACTACTACGTCGACTACATTGCTGCAACAACTACTACTTTTACATTTCGTTTTCTTTTTTTTTTTTCTTATTCTAGGGCTCCATTGTGCGATTTTCTACACTTGGGAATGAGATTGACAAGCATACGATTGTCATTTCCAACGAATTTGACTGATCAACAGCCGATCAAATTGGTTGCAGCTGAAAATCATTACTACTACTACTACTGCTACTACTACTACTACCAGACTCGTTCTCATTCAATGCCTTCTTCCTTGCGTTGAACACAGAAGCAATCTGGAGCGATCAAAGCTAAGTGCATTTTCGTTATTTTTTTCGTTTTTGTTTCACTTGAGGAAGACCTAAGAGGTCGAAACGCATTGTGTTTTGTCTTGTGACTCGTTTGTCCAAGTTTCTCTGGGCGGTTCGCTGACATTTATTTAAGATAACGTGTTCGTCTGAATCAGGTGAATAGAGACTGAAGATGACAGGATCTACCTCAGAACAGACTGCCTACCCAGCAGCCATGGCCACATGTTCCCCCTCCATGCTTCCTTGAACAAAGCCTACCCCCACAAGGCATGTTTGAGTTTGTTCTTCGATGATGATGTACTTGACTACCTCATTGATCAAACACAACTATATGCCAGCTGAAACAAAGAAGACCATTTCTGCCAGACAAACAGGCAGAACATGAGAACATTCTTGGCAATCCTTGTTTCTGGGTACAACCCATTGCCAAGGCGCCACATGTTTTGGGAGAGGAGCACTGATGTCTGAAATGAAGCCGTGTGCAATGCCACGACCCGTGCCAGATTTGAAGACCATCTGACATTTTCTTTACGTACCTAGTCAGTCTTTATGTTTGCCTACATATTGCCAAAAAGGCAGTATTGGGTTCACCTTCATCTTTGTTATCATTTCAGCAAGAAAACACTGCCCTCTTCTGTGATCATGCACTCCTGCCGAGTGCACCTAACTGTAATCTTGACGTAATCACTTATGCCCATGCACTCTGGGACAGCGCACTGTGTAAAATCTACAAAATCATCTTTTTCATCAAATCATGTTATTTTTGTAAAAGGTGATGTGTTTCAAACTCAAAACCACCAAAAGCATCTAAAACTTTAAAGAGGGTCTATGGGCTGACATAATGGTTTAAGATGGTATACCAGCAACGTCATTTTTGGCTAAGTTGGTATACTGGCAACGGATTTGACCGAGCAACGACCACGAACGGTCAGCAAGATCGCTCGCTTTTCCCCCCCCGTCACTTGCGACGTCGTTCGCTTCAAAATAAAACGTCAGACGTTCATCATCATCATCATCCGTCGAGTGTCCACAATCATCAGGTTGATTATTCTGACACTTTTGGGAGGTTGACGCAGGAAAAAACAAATGAAAAAAAAGAAAAAAAAGGCCTAAAAAAAAAAAAATAGGAAGAAAAAAAAAGAACCTATTTACTGCAGGAGGCTGCTAGCACTTGACCTGAATAGGTCAAGAGTCTCTGATGTCACAGCAGCCTCTGTCAAATGTTGTTGTTCCACTCCTGGATGGTACGTTCTTCAAATTTTCCGAGTGTTGTAGCCATCCTCGTCGCCAAAATGTAGTAGATCCATTCAACATTCAACTCAACAAAAGCCGTTGCTCGCATGCAATCATGTTTATTTTTCCTACAGTGACTTCCCTTGTTCCAACAAGTCAATACGAATTACTTCCCGTTTCAGATACCACACTACTGTCAGTCTGTGAGCACTTGTGAAGATGTGTTGACAAGCTGGGAATTGATGTCACATGTCTAACAAATCTACCACTGTCAGTCTGTGAGCACTTGGGAAGGTGTGTTGACATGCCGGGAATTGATGCTACATGTCTAACGAATTTACCACTGTCAGTCTGTGAGCACTTTGGAAGGTTTGTTGACAAGCTGATAATTAAGAAATTTTGTTGACTGGGTTGTACACACCACAGGTCAATTTCTCACCCACTGTCAGATTGTGAACACTTAGAAATTATCTTTGTTGACTTGTTGGCAGTCAAAGGTCAGACTTGTGTTAGGTAAGAAAATAAGAGCATCTAAGAAAATCAGAGTATTTTGTACTGTGCTTCAGTTTTTACAAAGTTTGATTTCTTTCACAACTCGGACAAGTTTCCTATAACATACTGGGGGAGTCTTGTGAGCCTAATCCTGTGATGTTTTTGTCTCTACTCATATTGTTATGTACATCTGGTCTAGCACAGTCCTCTAACTGACTAAACAAGAGTTTCAAATGACTGACAAGACTTTGAAGCGGTGGCGGTGGGTTTGACAGTGTGTCCAAAGTAGCCTGCCTTGTGATGATGGCTGCCTCACATACTCACAAACTCAAATACATCTTACCAAGCATAATATTGCTTTTGAGTACAGCAACAATCTTGGGCTTACAGGGATATAAGAATCTCAAAATGCAATATTTCTTAAAATTTCAAGTGCTCTGCATGTTTAAGACGGAGAATTTCATGATGATTAGAAAGTAGGACATCAAGCTTGACAAATTTTTATTTGTTCAATTTTATATGGTACCAAGATAATGTTGTCATTTAGATTTCTGTAGATAACGAACAGTGCTGAACTACATAAAATGATGAACACTAACGATTTGTGTTTAATAGTCTCAAAAGGGCAGAGCAAATTACTAAATACATATATAATGACTGGGCTTGGTGTTTGTTGACAGTACAAGACTAGTGTAATTGTGATAAAAAATTTTTTATCCCTTAACCATGTAAAGACACGCATAAAAATTAGCAGTGTTTTGTGTATTTTAAATGACCACAGAGAACATGCATTGACACCTTCTTACAGTATGAATTACTGAGGGATATTTTCAAGACTTTCAGCAGAGTCAAACCTGATAACTGATCGGAATCGGCATTCAATACACAGAAACTGATTTATAGTTGCTTTCACTAAATTTCAGATTTTCCCTCTCCAATCTGTTCCCATGCCAAATATGGGCTACATTTGAGAGGGAGACTGATGGACCTAATAACCCAATACATTTGCTGAAAATCTGACAAACTAAAGTATGTCAAGGGAGGAAGATAAAAGTTCTGAAGTTGTGACTACTCTTGCAGCGTGCATCTTTTCTTGACTTGTGCCAATATGGGGGATTTGCAACTTTTTGCGTACAAAAATCATGTCTGGCTGCGGCTCCTGCTTGGACAGCATGTTGATAAATAGGAATAATCGTGGGGTCTATAAGCCCTGAATTTTTTTTCTGGGGGAGGGGGTGTAGTGTAGACAGGACGTTGAGAGAGCATAAATTGGTACCGAAGTATGCTGGTGAATCAGGTATGTTGGAAGAATCCGATTGTGATTTTGCCCCCATGTTAACTGGTTTTGTCATCCATTTAGACTTTGTTTGTGAAGTGGCAACCACACAATAACTAGCAAGATTCTGCCATCATGTCATGTGCGAAGCAAAGTGTGACTGCAAGTGCTATCAACTCTGACTTGTCAGACATTTAAGATGCCACAGAGAGTTTCAAGGAGAAAAAGCAGGGGGGGGGGGGGGGGGGGGGGGAACCTCCACAGTTCAGTAATACTGCATCCGAGTGCTATGCTTAAATTTGAAATGCTACTCTGAACATTTGAAAATGCTACACTTTCTGCGTTTGAGGCACTGGCAACTGTGGTCTTGGATCTGGACTTTTTTTATGTTTGAGTGTTGGACAAGGACTATAGTAGGGGGGAACATGAAAGTTCCACTACATACAGTACATTCAGGACAGCTATGGGTTGGCGTGTATAGGCGAAAGTCATTGCTGGTCTTAAGAACGTTGACTTTCTGCAAATGCGATGAAAAAACTGCTGCGACTAGGTAAACTTGCTGTGCCAGTCTTGGTTGAATTGTGCTTTTATACAGGTACAATGTTCTTCAAGTAAGACAAAACACATAAAACTAGTTTTGAAGAGAAGTACACATAACGACGACAATCCATGGCAGGTATCCAGTCCAGAAGCCCCCTCACGTCCTCCTATGACGACTTCAACATCTGACGTAAACATACTACGACAATTCTAAATTACATCACATCCCCCTTTCTTTATCAAAATAATCATTTCATTTGTTTGTCTCTGTCCCTGAGAGTATTGTGTGAGTGTGTGTGTATGTTTTCATGCATGGGTGTTATCACACAAAATCTGTTTCCAGGCACTTTGAAGTTTTCACCTAGTGGCACTTCTAGCATTTTTTTCACATGTCAAGGCACTTTGGAGCTTTCACATGTCTATCAGATCTAGTATATAAATTGTCCACTTGGATCCTGAAGCTGGGTTATTGTTGTTGACTGTCTCTGGTGTCTCAGTCGGAGTATACACAACATCATGGGCAGGCACTGATTCAGGAACAGAGTCCAGCTGGTCATCTTGATTCTGGTTTTTCTTGTTCTGGTTCAGCAACTGCAGGCAATGTCGTTGACAGCTTCTTTGGGGTCGATTCGGACTTGTATCACCTCAGAACCTCTGATTCAGGGGTTGCCGGTTTTTCTTCTCTGGATACCTGTAGCGTCTGTACCTCAAATGACCTGGGGGCAACAGCTTTGACAACAACAGCCTCAGTCTCTGATGGATGTTTGACCCACACATGATCTCCTGAGGATAATGTTGACAGAGGCTTGGCCTTGTGACTTCGGTCAAAAGTTTTTCTTCATGTTCTCCTTTTGTTTCTCTTCTGCTTGTTTCATCTGAGGAAATCGTGGCCAGTCTGGGACTAGAAGATCTGAGATGACAGGAACTTAAATTACTTTGGTTCTCAGTCTTCTTCTGATCAACGTCTCTGCTGGACTGAAACCGGATTGCAGTGGGAGTAGCTCTGTAATTCATCATAGCAACATAGTCATCTGCTTTCTGCAACAGGTTTTTAACAGTCTACTACCCTTTCTGCTTCCCCATTGCTTTGCGGAAAATGAGGGCTGCTTTTCTCATGAACGAAGCCAAAATCCCTGGCAAATTTTGAAAACACATGGGAGGAGAAACTGGGGTCCATTGTCTGACTTGACAATCTCTGGCACTCCATGTCTGGCAAATATGCTTTTGAGATGATCAATGACCGACTCCGAAGAAATGGATGAGTGAAGATATGCAACCTCAATAAATTTTGAAAAATAGTCAGTGACCAACAGGTAAGATCTGCCACACCAGTCAAACAAATCAACACCAAGTTTTTGCCATGGAAAATCTGGGACTGCAGAGGGCATGAGAGGCTCTGATCTGTTTTTCCTTTCCCTCTCACATGTCGCACAGTTTTCCACAAGACTCTTGATTCTCTTGCTAAGTCCAGGCCACCACACCAAAGTTTTAGCAAGTGCTCTGCATTTCACAATGCCTTGATGG
>JADBJO010000927.1:0-5000 GCA_016801955.1 Conus betulinus
ACGCATGACGACTGTTTCAGAAATGAACAAACTCTGAATTCCCAGAACTTTATGTCATACTCTTTGACCTTCACACCTCCTGAGCTGATCGTCTGTGTGTGCAGTGACACATGGACAGGACACAAAAGCTTTACACACTAACTTGTGACCCTTTATTCATCCCCTTGCTCGCAGTGTCTCTTGTCCCAGCCCATCATCACCCATCCCCTACACAACTAGATGATGATGATGATGACGATGATGATGAGATATGATGATGATGATGATGATGATGATGATGATGGTTATTATCATTACTACTATCATTCTTCTTCTTCTTCTTCTTCTTCTTCTTCTTCTTCTTCTTCTCTGCATTGTATATATGTTTGCTGCATTTCACACTGAAACCAAACTTATTTCCTATGACATTCATGTCCCAGTCTGGGGGTTGGGAGGGGTGGGAAAGGGGTGGAGGGGGAGGGAAGGGAAGGTTGGAGGAACAGAAGGACGAATAAGTCAACAACCGTAATGCATAATAGCCAGAAGTGGACAGTGTCCATTGTTTTTAAGCAGAAAGAGGACCTGGTTGTGCGAAATGGTTTCGACATCTCTTCTCTAGGGTCGCCATTTTCCCCCGCCTCGTATTTTACTTTACCGTCTATGACTTTGGCACCTACATATAGCAAAGGAATAAAGCGTCCATACTGGGCAGAATATTGAGGCTCTTGTCTCTGCCTAACAATACGTTTGAAATTTTAGTGAAACACACGTGTATGATATTATTCTAAGTGTCCCTCCCGGCGCTGAAAACACTTTGCTTTGAAGCTTGTTTTCAGACACAGTTCTACACAGAAGACCGACAGTGCCCCCCCCCCCCCCCCCTCCTCTCTCTCTCTCTCTCTCTCTCTCTCTCTCTCTCTCTCTCTCTCTCTCTCTCTCTCTCTCTTTCTTCTCTTTCCTTGTCTTCGGGTTTTTTTTTTCTATTTGGTTGGCTGCTTTTTCCATTTAGTTTACAGAAAGAGTTTACTTAAAAACGACCGGCTGTCCCTCCTCCCCCCCCCCCTCCCCCCCCCCCCCTCCCAATTTTGTTTCAAGGAAAGTCTGCGCTTAAAACTTACCGAGAGGCTGTCTTTTTTCCCATGTAGTTTTACGGAAAGTCTCTGCTTAAATATTACCAAGAATGCCTTCTTTCCTCATTTGGTTTTACAAAAGACTTTTCTTAAATTAAAACTTACCGAGTCACTAGGTTTGCTATCCCATTTTGATTCGCAAAAAGTTTTTGCTGAGAAATTACCGGGACTTTTTTTTTCTTTCCTGTTCAGTTGATTATTACAGATGCACACCCATACTGATATTTAATGCTGATATAGGTGCCCCCCACCCCCCCCCCCCCCCCCCATCCCTCGGGACAAAGATGTATTTCCGTAAATGTCAGACTCTCTACCGCTTGCAACTTTTGTGCCACATCAGAAACTCCTCGCTTAGAAATTACCGACAGCCTCCTTCCCCTTCCCCTTCCCCTTCCATTCCCTTTTGGTTTCACATAAAGCGCTCCTACATCAATCAAGTGATTGTGTGTGGATAGTTTAAGGAAAAAAATAACACATTTCCCACCGCTTGGTAAATGTCTTGCCACAGTATTCTTAACATTCATTTGGCCATCTGGATTTCCTTTTTCCACACCGGAAGTGTTTCCCTCAACTCCAGACTTCCCTCCACTATTTGGAACTACAGCGTGTATTTCATTGATTCCGACAAATTGAAAAGAAGAGAAATAATTTCTTTTACTCTTTTACACCTTCGGCACTCCCCGACAAAATTCCAAAAATAACCGAGTGAAGCGATACAGACGGCCTGATCGATTAATATGATCGACTCCCAAAGGTTATGACGTGCGTGCTGACATAATAGTCTATGGACAGAAACAACAACAATAACAACAGTAACAAGAAGATTGGAGGGGGCTTTGGCGAGTGCTTCGAGTTCAGGTTTTCGGAAGGTGCTCAGAGCTATCGCGCCCATAAAGCTTTGGGACCGTGGTCGAATAATTATTGTCACTCACAATACCGGTTCAGTGTAAGAACATCGTTGAGAGCTTTCGTTCTGACGCTCTGTTTGGTTTACATTAACCGAGGGAAGCTGTGAGCCTCTGTGTGTGTGTGTGCGTGTGTGTGTGTGTGTGTGTGTGTGTGTGTGTGTGCGTGTGTGTGTGTGTGTGTGTGTTTTTAGTTTGGTCTTTTTTTTTTTTTTTTTTTTTTTATTGAATCATGTTATATGAGTAAAGAGAGAGAGAGAGAGGGGGGGGGGGGATGGGAAGGGAGGGAGAGGAAGGAACAGTGGAACGGAAGGACGGAGAGAGAGAGCGCTCCCACACAC
The DNA here is from genome assembly GCA_016801955.1 of Conus betulinus. Taxonomy (NCBI): domain Eukaryota; kingdom Metazoa; phylum Mollusca; class Gastropoda; order Neogastropoda; family Conidae; genus Conus; species Conus betulinus. The sequence goes on from JADBJO010000927.1 coordinate 2,356, forward strand.
ACACTCTTCAATAGGAAAGGACACCCCCTTTGTTGCAGAAAATAGCACCGACGACTGCGCTTCTACACACAGACAAGGACAGTCCCCTCAGTAGACAGACAAGGATGGCTCCATCAATAAACAGAAGGGGAAAGTCCCCTCAGTAGACAGACAAGGATGGCTCCATCAATAAACAGAAGGGAAGGGGACAGTCCATTCAATAGAAAAGAACAGGCCCTTGTTTTCATACATATCTATTGGCATGTCTGTCTTTGTTTGTCAGCGCGCGCTTGTGCGCGCTCGTGCGCGCGTGCACGTGTGTGTGTGTGTGTGCGTGTGTGTGTGTGTGTGTGTGTGTGTGTGTGTGTGTGTGTGTGTGTGTGGCTGTGTGTGTCTGTCTCTCTCTCTGTCTCTGTTTGTGCATAAGTGCGCGCACGCGCGCGCGCGTGCGTGCGTGCGTGTGTGTGTGTGTGTGTGTGTGTGTGTGTGTGTGTGTGTGTGTCTGTGTGTCTGTCTGTCTGTGTCTGTCTGTGTGTCTGTGTGCGTGTCGTTGGCACAAATTCTTTTCCCCCGTTGTGACGAGTGCCCGACTCCCTCTCTCGTGGGACAGACTTGGACTGATGCAAAGGACATTCTACATAAACCCATTACCCGATGACGTCAATGACCATTTTTCTGGTCCAACAGGGGGTTGGGATGGGAGGTGGGCGGGTGGAGGAGCAGGAGGGTGAGGAGAGGAACTGAAGACAGATTTTCAAGAAATGAGAATCGTAAAACATGGAGAGTGGGCGGGCGAGAGAGAGAGAGAGAGAGAGAGAGAGAGAGAGAGAGAGAGAGAGAGAGAGAGAGAGAGAGAGAGAGAGAGAGAGAGAGAGAGAGAGAGCACGCACGTACGTGTGTGTGTAGAGAGACACAGACAGACAGACAGACAGAGTCAAAGAAAGGGAAAAAACAAAGACCTTACAGACATACAAAAAATGGAAAAAAAAAAAAACGGTGGAAGAGACAAACGTAAACAATTTTCAGCTTTTAACTTCCACGAAGCAAGAGTGGGGTAAGGAAGTTTAAATTCAGTACTCTAGGTGCTTGAAAACAACAAGGTACAAACAAACATTATACGCAAGCACACAAAAACCGATCGCCACAGTCAGCTGAGACTCGCCCCAAAGTCAGTCGCACACTCGGACACTCGGACATGACACTGATGTCGTGGAATCTTGAAATAACGATCCCCAGTTAAAACACTTTCACAACCGTTGGCAACGAACGTGACAGCGTTACGAGCTTACGTTAGCGACACTTGTCCAACTGACACGCAAAGAGATTGCCGAAGGCGACGACCATTTGCAAAAATGTGTGTTGTGTGGTGTGTGTGTGTGTGTGTGTGTGTGTGTGTGTGTGTGTGTGTGTGTGTGTGTGTGTGTGTGTGTGTGTGCGTGTGGCAACACGGCACTGAAACTAGCAGTAAGTATTTTTTTTCTACAAATTTTATAAATCTGATTTCAAGGAGAAGAAATATATTTCTAACCTACCAAATATTTTATTTACTCTCTTATCAAATTAAGATGTTCTAATCATAAAATTACCAATTGAAGTAGATCGTCGATTCGCTATTCGAAAAGAAGAAAGGTTAAATAATAAATGTGGACATGCCTGCAATAGGTGATGAATTTCATTTTTGTCATGGAATGTTCATCATACTTTACTTTGCGCAACACGTATTTACCAAAAAGATTTCTCTCCCCAAAATCTGTCTATAATTTTTGTTAAATGATGTCTTCTATTAATCGAAAACAAATGTTTCTATTGTCAAAATACGTTCGATTATCTCAAGTCTTGTAGATTGTTATCTATGTCAGCATTGACCACCAATTTATGTTTTATTTTGGCTTGTTTGTTTTCCTTTTCCTGTTATTGATTTAAACTCATCCTTCCCCCATACCCCAAATGGGGCAAAAGGAAATAACAACAAAAAATATTGTTCTTGTTCTTGTTCTTGCATGCAGGCGGTTGAACTTTGTAAGCGCTAAGGGCTGTTTACAGATCAAGCGCCATAATATCCGTTACAATTATGATTATTTACCAACTAGGCTTATATCGGTGGAGCATTGGGACATGACAGGAGAAGAGATGGGGAAGGTGGGGTGGGGGGGTGGGGTTGGAGTGGATGGGCCATGAAAGGTGGAGGAGAAGAGGGACGGGGGAAGGGGGGGGGGGGGAGGGTAGGCCTAGTGTGCTCATGTCCATCCTGATTCTGTTTCGACTCAGTTGTCTGCCTGTCAAATGGATGCTGTCTCGTCTGATGTCCTTCAACCTTCAATTCTCTGGGGCCGATGAGGGGAGGAAAGACAAACAGGAAAGAAGCGTGGGGTGGCGGCGTTCATTGCCATGCCGTCTGTGCTTCGTCTGTCTGTTGTCTGGATGTCACCTTGATGCTGTCCCGTCTGTGCTTCGTCTGTCTGTTGTCTGGATGTCACCTTGATGCTGTCCCGTCTGTGCTTTCGTCTGTCTGTTGTCTGGATGTCACCTTGATGCTGTCCCGTCTGTGCTTCGTCTGTCTGTTGTCTGGATGTCACCTTGATGCTGTCCCGTCTGTGGTTCATCTGCCTGTTGTCACCTTGATGCTGTCTCGTCTCGTTTCCCGTACTCCGGTCTTTGTCTGGCGA
>JADBJO010000927.1:17500-22500 GCA_016801955.1 Conus betulinus
TGGACATGCTTGACTGAACGTTAAGTTTTCTTTTGCTGTGCTCAGAAAACAGATAAGGTGGACTGGTTTGGCGAGGTGGGAGGCAGTGAGTTCCAAACAGTTTGACCAGCAAGGCTGAAGGAACGCTCACCAAACAATTCGTTTCGCTTTGGCATCTTCAGGATTTTCTGACTGGAAGAGCGGAGAGTGTGTGTGATGACCGGTATGAGCAGAGGGTAGAGGACTGGTATGGGTGGAAGAGAACCTTCATAGAAACGAAAGAAACGGAAGGCAAGAGTGTCTAGTTTGTACTGGTAACGCAGTTTAACAGACAGCCAGTGATACTCCCTCAGCAGAGGTGTAATGTGAATTCGTTTACTTTTATTACGGACGACTCGTCCAAACGCAGCAGTTCAAAAGTTTTGCCAAAAGTTTGCCACGCAAGGGAGTCTTTTCTCGTCGAGACGGGGGGGGGGTCCGAGGAGGGGGGGGGGGGGGGGGGGGGGGGGGGGGGAGAGGCGGGGGGGGGGGAAGTATAAGGGGGGGGGGGGGGGGGGGGAAGAAGAAAACTGAAACAGGGAGGGGACGGGATTGAGGGAGGGAAGGATGTGGCTCATTTCCATGTCGTTGCTGTTTCGTCTCTCTGTCGTCTCGGTGTCAAACTGTTACTGCCTCGGCTAGCGTTCTTCAGCCTTTACTTTTCAGGGGAGGGGAGGGAGGAGTAGGGGGCAGAGGAAAGGATGGAGGAGAAGAGAGAAACAGGAAGGAGAGGGCAGGAGAAGGTGGTGCGCATTCCATTAATTCTTCTGTTTTGTTTCTCTGTTGTCGCGGTGTCCAGCTGATGTTGTCACAACTCGTCTTGTGTACTCAACCCTGCTGTAATATTTCACGGAATACAGGTGAGAATGTGGATCATTTTAGGAAGGAGAAAGGGACGGGTGGACGGAAGATGAAGGGCTGGGAATGGGGCGAAGGGGGAATGCCTGCTTCGTGCCCTCTCTCTTTTCTAGTTTCCCCTCCCCCTTACTCCCCCCCCCCCCCTCCTCGCTTTTTGTATGTGGTGTGTGTGTGTGTGTGTGTGTGTGTGTGTGTGTGTGTGTGTGTGTGTGTGTGTGCGTGCGTGCGTGCGTGCGTGCGTGCATGCGTGCGTGCGTGCGTGCGTGTGTGTGTGTGTGATGACAGGATTATAAACGAATATATTAAGAACAGCGTGCCCTTAATGACAACAATTTATCGTAAACTTTTCAATAAAGTTCTTAGCTCAGGTGTGATTCCTGAAGAATGGGTAGTGGGACTTGTTCTACCAATCTACAAAGGGAGAGGCAATAAAGACGACTGTGACAATTATCGTGGAATAACACTGCTTAGCTGCGTAGGTAAATTGTTTACAACGATTTTGAATAATCGATTAACTGATTTTCTTGAAAGTATAGCTGCTTTCTGAAAGTCAGGCTGGTTTTCGTCGTGGTCATTCCACATTGGATCATTTATTTGTTTCGAAAAGCCTTGTCGATATTTGCGCTGCTAAAAAAAAGCAATTGTTTTGTGCTTTTGTTGACTTTAGGAAGGCTTTTGATTCTGTGTGGAGATTAGGACTATGGCAAAAACTTGTAAAGCAAAGAGTGAATGGTAAGATTCTCCAGGTGATTATAAACATGTATCATCAAATCAAATCGTGTGTTTTCATAAGCGGTAACAAATCTGATTATTTTAGTAGTTTATAGAGGTGTGCGGCAAGGGAGAAAACTTGTCTCCGGTTCTTTTTTCTTTTTTTTTATGATGACCTCGAACAATATTTTTCTTATCACAATTGTACTTCGTTAAATATTGATTTAGATCTTCCTGATGCAGACTTAAGCAGTTATCTTTGTTTATTTTTGCTTTTGTATGCTGATGACACTGTTTTGCTTGCTACCTCATGTAATGCTTTGCAAAAAGCTCTTACTGCGTTTAAAGAGTATTGTACTGGATGGAAACTAACTGTTAATGTGCAGAAAACTAAAGTTGTGATGATATTCAATGGACGTAAGAATAATAAACACGTGTTTAAATTTGGTAACGAAGTCATCGAAATTGTAGATAGTTTCAAACATTTGGGAATCTGTTTTAGTAGATCTGGTAAATTTCATAAATGTAAAAAAACATAGGCATGATCAAAGCACAAAGTGCAATGTTTTCATTACTCCAAGTCGCTCGAAATCAAAAAATTACCCGTGAATATTGTTTTAGATCTATTTCGAAAAGATGATTGTACCTGTGCTATTATATGGCTGTGAAATATGGGGTTATGAAGATATCAAAATCATAGAAAGCTTGCAGCTTAAGTTCTTAAAGCATTTACTCCACCTTAATCGCAGTACCATGACAGAGTTATTATATGGGGAACTTGGGATTTATCCGTTGTCTGTGCAAATTAAAACCCGAATGATCCGATTCTGGATCTCACTAGCAACTCAAACGGATAAATATTCTAGTAAAATATATTGTGTTTTATATGACTTGTATAAAAAGTGGTATTTATATGTCTGGGTGGATAAAGTGTATACAAAGCATTTTTGTAGAAACAGGCTATGATTGTATTTGGAAACACAGCAGTTTTCTAACGAAAGATCGTCATGCAGAAACATTTCTTTATCTTTGAAAGATAACTATGTACGTTCGTGGAATAGGGTATTATATTCAAGTAATAAATGCCTATTATATAGAAATTATAAAACAGATTTCAAACGTGAAAATTACATTGAACAATTACCTGATCTATATATATTTCCCTTAATTAAATTCGATGTAGTAATCACAAACTCATGATTGAAGTAGGAAGAAGACTTGGTCTTGCCCGCGAGGAACGCTTTTGTAAAGATTGTAAACAAGATGTTGGAGACGAATTTCATTTCATTATGGAATGCCCAAAGTATGAAGAGTTACGAGTACGTTTTATTCCCAGAAAGTATACGAGTGTGAAATCTGTTTACAACCTGTCCAGACTATTCTCGGCTGGCAAGAATGTTCTGTTAAAGCTGAGTAAATATTTAAAATTCAGCAAAACGGTGTAAGTTTATGATGACCAGCCTGCTCTATGTTTTAGTGATTATGCCATTACGCCTTTAATACACATAAAACGCTTCCTGCATTTTGTTTAGTTATTTTGTGTCATGTTGAAGTGGATTACATTGTTTTTTTTTCTTTCGTTTTTATGTCCTCCATACCCTCAAAGGGGTGACAGGATAATTAAATCTAAATCTTGCGTGTGTGTGTGTGTGTGAATCTCTCTCTCTCTGTCTCTGTCTCTGTCTCTCTCTCTCTCTCTCTTCCTCTGTTTCACCCCACACACGCGTGCGCGCGCGAGTGCGCAAAAACACACACACACACACACACACACACACACACACACACACACACAGAGAGAGAGAGAGAGATGAGAGAATAATGCTGTCAGCCATCCAATCCCTAACAAATTCTTGACAGAATGACTGATCACCTGGAACCGGCTGAAACAGATCTTGCCAGAATGTGCCAGGCGGCCAAGCATCATCAGTTCCATGTTGAAGCGAGGTGCGGACGAGTCGTACACAGGACCGAACAGTCAACGAACACAAGGGACTTTTGCCATGCAGTAAAGAAGTCAGGATCTAAAGTTTCTCCTCCAACTTCTTTTTTCTTTCCTCGTATGTACCGAAATTCCATACAATTTTTCTTTACCAGTTTATAACTTCAAACGGGTTAAACCCATATTTTCCTCTCTAACGTGATTCAAACCACAGGCAACGGGTCTGCTACACCATAATTTCTAGGATTACTAACCAAACGACCATTCAGAATCATCAATACTTCCCCATACATGAAGTCTAGTGACAAACCCAATTGTAACAATGTCTCTTTAAATGTGAACAAATCGACCACGAATTCGTCCTAATAATGTCACTGAAACGCCGAACTATAAATATGCAACTCCCATGTGCATATCTAGTTAAATTAATTCAGACAAATATCAGTAAGAAAGGAAAGCGGAGACACGGGAAAAGAAAGTGCGTTTGTAAGCTGTTGCAAACTCATTGTAGGAGTGTTGATGCTTTTTTGTTGGTTTTTTTTTTTTTTTACTTTTAAGATTAGTTGTCAGTGGTTTTTATGGTTAAAACTGACGGCTAACCTTTTACAAGTCAGTTGAGTCATATTCTGCACCTGTACTTTAGATCACTTCGAATGTACATATTTGATTTCTTCCTCACCTGTCCTGCGTGCCTGATTTCTTCATCACCTGTCCTGCGTGCCTGATTTCTTCCTCACCTGTCCTGCGTGCCTGATTTCTTCCTCACCTGTCCTGCGTGCCTGATTTCTTCATCACCTGTCCTGTGTGCCTGATTTCTTCCTCACCTGTCCTGTGTGCCTGATTTCTTCCTCACCTGTCCTGCATGCCTGATTTCTTCCTCACCTGTCCTGCATGCCTGATTTCTTCATCACCTGTCCTGCATGCCTGATTTCTTCCTCACCTGTCCTGCATGCCTGATTTCTTCATCACCTGTCCTGTGTGCCTGATTTCTTCATCACCTGTCCTGTGTGCCTGATTTCTTCATCACCTGTCCTGTGTGCCTGATTTCTTCCTCACCTGTCCTGTGTGCCTGATTTCTTCATCACCTGTCCTGCATGCCTGATTTCTTCATCACCTGTCCTGTGTGCCTGATTTCTTCATCACCTGTCCTGTGTGCCTGATTTCTTCATCACCTGTCCTGCATGCCTGATTTCTTCATCACCTGTCCTGCATGCCTGATACCTTCTTCACCTGTCCTGCATGCCTGATTTCTTCATCACCTGTCCTGCATGCCTGATACCTTCTTCACCTGTCCTGCATGCCTGATTTCTTCATCACCTGTCCTGTGTGCCTGATTTCTTCATCACCTGTCCTGTGTGCCTGATTTCTTCATCACCTGTCCTGCATGCCTGATACCTTCTTCACCTGTCCTGCTTCACACAATTCAAGTCCCTTCCTTCTCTTCTTCCGCCCACCTAATTCCCCCCCTTCTCTT
>JADBJO010000927.1:42500-65000 GCA_016801955.1 Conus betulinus
AATGAACACAAATAAATCTATAGAAAGTGAGAACATGACTGAATGCATGATGAAAGAGTCAACAGATCTCGTTATTGTTTCATGAAGCTGTGAGGGTAAAAGTGCATGAAAATCATGTGGGAAGGAAAGAAAGGGAAAAGAATACAAACAAAATCTGATATGAATCAATCTATCATAAATGCATGAATGAACACCGATCTAATTTTGTTGTGTGGAAAGGGAGATAGTACAGAAAAATCCGTTAAGAGTGAAGAAAGGCAGTGAGGAAGAGAGGAAGGAAGAAGGCAGGAAGGGAGAACGCGAGGAAAAATAAAGGAAGGAAAGAAAAATGAGATGAATAAAGGAACGATTAGGGGAAGAAAAAAGGTAGGAACCGTGCAATAAAAGAAGTAGAAAAGGCGGGCGGGTTAAAGAAAGAAGAAGGAAGGAAAGATGGACAAAATGTATGAATAAATGAAGAGAGGGATGAAGAGGTGTGGAGGGGGCTAGCGAGAGGGGTGGGTGGTGGTAGGTGAAAATGAGAGTGAGTGAGATGACATACGGAAGGATGAGTAGTTTATATGAAGAAAATACAATATTAGGCCTATATTTTGTCTTTCTTCCTCACGAACTGTTGTTGGCGTTGGTTTTTTTTTTTTTTTTCTTTCCTCCTGAGATACTAATGTTTCTTTTTAGCGTAGCTTTTGCTAAATTGTTGTGTTTCCTGTACAGCATCCCGGTGCTGTAATGCGTGCGTGTTGAAAGATTTTATTTTTCAAAACTTTAATTTGAAAAAAAAAACCTACTTGCAACAGAAAAAACAGGGAGTGAGTGATGCAAAGAAAGAAACGAAGGAAGGAAAAAAAAAAAAAAACCTACTTGTAAGGGAAAAAAAGAGGGAGTGATGCAAGAAAGAAACAAAGGAAGGAAGAGAACACAAATGAAAGGAATGAAATGAATAAAAAAAAAAAAGAAGGAAGGAAGGATCTTATATAGGAAGGAAGGTGTGAAAGATGTAAACATGGGAGAGAAAGTAAGAGGTGAAGGAATGAAAGAAAGAAAGAAAAGGAAGGAACGGAGAAGAAAGGACGGAGGGAATTAAAAATGAAGGATGGAAGGAAGGAAAGATGGATTTGAAAGAAGGAAAGAAGAAGAACGGATAGAGGGAAGGAGGACAGCAAAACAGGAAAAAAAAAAAAAAAAAAAAGAAATCAAAAAGGAATGTTTCTGAGCTCCGTCTGCACATCACCCCACGTAATCGATCACTGTCATGAATATATCTCAAAATGTTGCCTTGCATCAATGAACATACTTTACCTCCAGCGACTGACATGCGCCTCTACAAGGTTCTTCTGCGAGAGAGACAGACGAACGCACATATTCCGAACACACTTTCCTTATAATCGGTGTACCGGATCTGTCCTCAAGGGTGTCTGTCCATCTTTGTGTCTGTCTCTCTGATTCTCTCTCTCTCTCTCTCTCTCTCTCTCCCCCCCTCTCTCCCCCCCCCCCCCCCCCCCCCCCCCCCCCCCCGCCCTCTTGGGGGGGGGGGGGGGGGTCACGTGGTTTGACACGAAGCGACAGGGCACCATTTGTCTCAGCTGCAAAAAGTATTTTCGATTATTCTTTGATAATGCCAGTTCCTGGACTTCCAACGACTGTGGAGACAGCCCTGAACGCTTTGCTGACTGAAAACTCTGTGACAAGCTGGAAAATTGCAGGTAAAGACAGCAAGTCGGTCTTCGTCTTACGACTCAAGCCAGCCGGTCCAGTGACAACAATGACGAATCCTGTTTTGAACCGGGCGCTGCCCAAAACCTTTCGAACCGGCAACGTGAGTTCATTATTACGAAAAGAGACCACCCAGCCAGGTGCGACGTGCAAAGCAGCAAAAAAAGACGGCTTGAACAGGTTAGTGCTGATAACGAAAACACTTGTGAAACGAATGAGCTGACCTCGTTGGAACAGGAATTGGAAAATTATGGTACACGGGATGTTTACGAACAACACTTCCAGCCTGCACACGCTGACAGCGAATCCCACACGCCGAATGTTCAAAACAAACTTTTGCCTCTGCGCACTGGTCGGTCTGAATGCAACATCATTAACCTGGAAATCCAGCTCTCTGTCATCGATACAGGCCTTCAACACTCTAAAGACAGAAAAGTGGTGGGCCTTGACACCAGAGTGGTGAAGGACTATGTTGCAACTTTGGCCGATCGGCAGGTTCAGAGGCGGTTGCGAGATAAGAACGGAAACGCAGCCTTCATAAAGATCGTGCTTCAAAAGTCAGACGATGTGGGTTTTTTGCTGTGCGAATCGGATGACATTATTTTAGAAGACTCCAGCGATCCGAGTTCGGAAGACGGCTGTGTGTTCTGGTACATCAAGCAGGAAGACAGGAACATGTCATCGGAAGAACGTGTCAGACCAGCCCACCTGCAGAAAGGAAGACGTGTCAGCAACACACGACACACTGCGGTGGTTTCCATGTCAGTGAGATCGTAAATGTAAATGTACATCGCTCCGGCTCGCTAAATGGGCTTTACAGCTTAATAGCAATAAACTTTGTTCGTTTCTTTCGTCCCTCTCTCTCTCTCTCTCTCTCTCTCTCTCTCTCTCTCTCTCTCTCTCTCTCTCTCTTAATTCTTGATATCTGTCGATGAAATCAATGCAATCTTTTAGCCATCCACACCTAACCATGTCCTCCTTACCCCCACCCGCACTCCCCACCGCTACTCCTCCCTCTCCCTCTTTTCCCCCAAGCCCCTCAACTCCCATTCCGTCCTGCTGTTTGGACTAATGAGAGTACTATATCAAAATGTCAAAACACCTCACCGTCTCTGTCTCTGTTCTCTCTCTCTCTCTCTCTCTCTCTCTCTCTCTCTCTCTCTCTCTCTCTCTCTCTCTCTCTCAATTCTTTATACCTGTCAATAAGATCAATGCGGTATTGTATCAATCCACCCTGAGCCTGCCCTCCTTACCGCCACTCCCACTCCCCATCCCGACGCCCCCCACTCTCCGTTTGCTCTCCTGCCCCTCAACCCCCTTTCCGTCTTACTGTTTGGACTAATGAAAGTGATACATCAAAATGTCAAAACGCTGCCTGTCTCTATACGTCTGTCTGTCTGTCTGTCTGTCTGTCTGTCTGTCTGTCTGTCTCTCTCTCTCTCTCTCTCTCTCTCTCTCTCTCTCTCTCTCTCTCTCTCTCTCTCTCTCTCTCCAATTCTCTTTACACCTGTCGATGACACACCAAGTTTATATTGTACCCATCTATCCGCATCTGTCTGCGCCCTCCCACTCTCAACCCCCCTACCCACCACCCGCCCCACTCCCCGCTTTTTCCCCAGCCCCAGTGCCCACACCCGTCCTGCTGTTTGGCTAATGAAAGTAATATCATAGTGTCAAAGTGTCTACCCCCCCCCCCCCTCCTCCTCCTCCTCTCTCTCTCTCTCAGATACACACACGCTCGTTCGCACGTACGTGAACAAGCACACACACACACACACACACACACACACACACACACACACACACACACACACACGCATACACACGCGTGCGCGCGCGCGCACACACACACACACACACACACACTCAAGTAGAGATGCACGCACGAGGGTGCTCTCTCTCTCTCTCTCGCTCGCTCGCTCGCTCGCTCGCACACACACACACACACACACACACACACACACACACACACACACACACACACACACACATACACACTCGCACACGCCCCCTCCCCCCCCCCCCCAACACACACACACACACACGGCATTACCATCCGACATCAGTTAAGTGCACATCATATTGATTCCTATTGATTTTGTCTTCTTTCTATCATTTCTCTTTCTTTCCTATTTTTCGTTTACACACACACACACACACACACACCACACACACACACACACACACACATATATATATATATATATATATATATATATATATATATATATATATATATATATATATATATATATATTGCTTTCTCTCTTCGGTCTTTTCTTTTTTGTCTGTCTGTGTGTTCACTTCTCTCTCTCTCTCTCTCTCTCTCTCTCTCTCTCTCTCTCTCTCTCTCTCTCTCTCTCTCTCTCTCTCTCTCTCTTCTTCTCCTTCTTCTTCTTCTTTTTCTTTCTTCTTCTTCTTCTTCTTCTTTCTTTTTCTTTCTTTATTCTTTTCTCTCTTTCTTTTTTTTTTTTTTTCTTTCTTTCTGTCCTTCCATCCCTTTCTATACCTTTTCGGTGTTTTTTTTTTTAATTTGTTCTCTCATGTCTAGTTTGTCATTTACATTCCACTCTCTCTCTCTCTCTCTCTCTCTCTCTCTCTCTCTCTCTCTCTCTCTCTCTCTCTCTCCTTCTCTGTCTGTCTGGCTGGCTGGCCTCTCTCTCTCTCTCTCTCTCTCTCTCTCTCTCTCTTTCTTTCTTCTTCTTCTTCTTCTTCTTCTTCTTCTTCTTGTTTCTTTTTGTCTCTTTCCTTTCTTTCTTCTCTTTACTTTTCCGGTGCTTTTTTTTGTTTGTTAAAAGGCATGAAGAAGACAGTAAGAGGACAACAAGAGTAAGAAAAGAGGAGGAGAAAGGAAAGAGAAAGAGGACAAAGAAAAGAGAGGGGGGGAGAAGAGTGGAAAGAGGAGAGAAGGAGGAGGAAAAGAGGAAGACAAGAGAGAAAGGAGGAGGAAAGGAAGAAGACGAGAGAGAGAAGGAGGAAAAGAGCAAGACGAGAGAGAGAGGAGGAGGAAAAGAGAAGTAGAAGGGGAGTTGGATGGGAAAAAGAGAAAAAAGAGAAAAAGAAGGAGGAAGAAAAAAAAGGATTAAGAGGGGAGGAGGAGGAGGAGAAGGAAAAGATAAAGATGAGAAAGAGAGGAAGAGGGAGGAAGAAGAAAAGAGGAATAGGAAAAGAGGCGAGGAGGAGGAGAGGAAGAGGGAAAGGTGAGGACGAAAAGGAAGAGAGAAGAGAGAAGACAAGAAGAGGCGAAGGAAGAAAGAGCAAGAGAGGAAAGGGGGGGAAAAAGAGGAGAAGGAAAAGAGGAAAAGTAGAAGAGGAAGACAGAAAGGAGAAGGAGGAGGAAGACTAGAGTCTGTCAGCTTTGCGTTTGTGCTGAAGCAAGTATCACGTGCATTAGGTCAATTGTGTTAAGAAAACACCGTGTCACGAGATCTTTCCTCATATGTCACCTGCCACGAGCCCATTGCCAAAGAAGCATGAACAGTAGTGTGTGTGTGTGTGTGTGTGTGTGTGTGTGTGTGTGTGTGTGTGTGTGTGTGTGTGTGTGTGTGTGTGTGTGTGAGTGTGCCATTGTTCAGACAATCATCGCAGCTTTTTGACCACATACTTTTACGATATGACTTTAGGATTTCTTTTTTTTTTCCTATTTGCCCCTGTATCAAAGTCCTGACAGGGTGGGAATGAAACACTGTTTACATCAGAAAGGAGTGGAAGAATGGAAGAGAAAGACTGGAGGAGGGGCAGCGGAGGGGGAGGAGGAAGACAGGAGGAGGAGGAGGGGGGGGAGGAAGATAAGTGGGAGAGAATAAGACGAGGAAGTGGTAAGAATGAATAAGAGATGAGGACGAGAACAAGGAGTGAAGGAGAGGGCGAAGAAAACTGAGAAAGTGAAGGATGTTGAGAGGAGAAAAGGGAGAAGTCCTTCAGTATCATCTGATGTCCTTAATGCAATTTGAACTCGGCCATGTCTCATCGAACATTTCGCCTAACTTCATCAGGTCTTCGTACACACACACACACACACACACACACACACACACACACACACACACACACACACACACACACTAAAACAATCCTACAATATGGCAAAAACCAACGCGATGCTCTCAATTTCAAAGAAAATATTGTAATATCACGAGGAATAAAAAAAAAATATATGGGACAAGAACAAAGGAGGGAAAGTGAACGGAGGAATGAGGATGGAGAAGGGGGAGAGACAACGGATGTTAAACATTATTTATTATTTATCCTGCAGTCTTTTTCCTACATGCCTCGGGGCTGTTCTTCCACTCGATGCAGTTCGAGAAAGAGAGAAAGTTAGGAAAAACTTTAACAGAAAATAATGATTTGCTAAATTATGGATAAAGAGGGTAAGGGTGGATAAAGAAAACAACAGCGCAGCAATGATTTCTGACTCTACAACAAAAGGAGCCTGAGATCACCATTTTCAACTTTGCAAATCCCGAAACAAATGTACCCCCAACCCACCCTCATTCCGTTCCTTCTCCTCCCCAACTATAGCACTGTGAACCATTTTGAAATCAGACACACAATGGCCAAGCGACAGCAGCCCGTATAAGAGATACCCCCCTGCCCACGACAATGCTTTCATAAAACGGTCCAGTCTTCAGCTGCCTTCAAAAGGACTATATCCCTGCTTAAAATGTTTAAAAGGCATTTTCTAACACAGTCTCCGGTTAAGTCAAAGTCACGTTCTTCATAACTAACCAAAGTTAGTCACATCAGGATTCTACGAACAAGAATCCCCGGCTTGGTTTTAAATTCCCAACAAATTTAATTTCTAAAACAGAGTGATCAGTGTGAGGAAAAAAAAACCCTCGAACAGAAGAAATGAAATACAATCTACAGGTTGTGGAATTCACCCTCGATCCATGCCTCGGTCAGATCTAATTAAATACGATTTGCAGAATGTTTGATTTTCAACGCTTTAAAAAACAGTCTCCTGGGGATTAAACCTTCGACAATCTCCAGATGTAATTATTTGAAAAATCTTGTAGTTGTTATTCATGTCCGCATTTGTTAGCTTGACGATTTGCTTAACTGTTTATCTCTTTGTCTACTGACCTTTCCGTTTCCTCACTTCTCACTTTACTCCATCTGCAATGCTCATCACTCTGGAGACGATAACTTTTCGCTCGCCCTACTCACCAGTTGAGCAGACGCCTCCAGAGAGATTGAATGCCGACATTTTTCGTACCCACACAGAGGGCATGACAATGTTATGAGCATGGCGACACACAAATGATGGCTGAGCATAATTCAAAAAGATTTTCTCTTCGTCATGTAGCTCTTCAAAACGACACTGATTTTGTTGAAATCTAAGGTGAAGTGGATTTTAAACGTAAAAAAGCTGAATAAGACTCTGGATTGTTTAAAGTTCACCTTGATAATTTTTAATCCATGTCTCTTTACTTCATACATGTCATTGTATATGTTGGGCTATGTGATTTCTTCTTCTTGTATTAACTCCGATATGATTAGGAGTCCTCTGCGATGTCTTGTTGTCCAATCACAACTAAGCTTTTTCGGGTGATTTTTTTTCTATCGTGTTTTGTTTGCAAAGTTTCTTCCTCTTTAATACTCAGAGGTCCAATCGCGCTGCTTTTTTGTGTTGTTATTTGTCTCGGCAATTTTGAAATGCAGTTTTGAAATTTCTGGTATCAGCAGTGACATTGAACTCGTTGCGTGAAGGACGGTCACATCTGTGTCCTGATATAGCCCACAATTTTATCTGTACACCTTGGGGTATTGTCCTTCGTTGTCTCAACCCTTGCAAGCATAACAAAACCTTTCCAAAGCATCACAAAATGCTTGGATTGCAGCTATCCAATATCTGGTGAACCTCCTTTTTCAGTTCGTTCTTCTTTTCAGTCTTTCTATTAATAATGACATTACATGAACGTTACGAAAGCACAGCTCCCTCAAATAACTGCGTATACGACAGAAACTGCATTCGTCACAACAGCAGTTTTCATTTGTGGAAATATTTTCAGACACGATCGATCATTTTTGCCAGGTAATTTGATTTGAAATGCTTTTGTTTTTTTGCCGATTGCCTCATTTCTTTTTCTTTTTACCCCAAGAAAACTACCTCCATCAAGTCATGTTCTTTCACACACACACACACACACACACACACACACACACACACACACACACACACACACCTCGTGGCAATTAAAAAAGTATGCACACGCAAACACAGACTACGGATCAATCCAACCAGATTCATTTCCACAGAGGATACTTCAAATTACGTCACTGTGTAGATACACAGGGACCTATGTTGTGCACGAAGGGCGGAGAGAGGACAAGGCCAAGGGGGACTGCAGGGAAGGCAATGGGCACCGGACAGAGTGACTAGGCGGAGGAGAGATGGTGGTGGAAAGGGGTGAAAAGTTTAAAGTTCTCCATGCCCTTCGGCCACAGGGGCAGTAAACCGTCAAACGCTCACCGTTTCCAGGCCACGGCATGATGGACGCTGAAGCCCGTCTCACTCCTTCCGCCGCCTTTGACTGTACCTGAACTGAATCGGCGCTCTCAATGCTGGGTGGTCAGACAGGCTTTTCAAACCGAGAACATCCAGCCTCACGTGTGTGCTTCAAACTCTCTCTGCAGGAAAAACATCCAGCCTCACGTGTGCTTCAAACTCTCTCTGCAGGCAAACATCCAGCCTCACGTGTGCTTCAAACTCTCTCTGCAGGCAAACATCCAGCCTCACGTGTGCTTCAAATCTCTCTCTGCAGGCAAACATCCAGCCTCACGCGTGGTTTCAAACTCTCTCTGCAGGCAAACACACTCTAATCGCTTGACAATGGGCCCCTAGGAGGGGCAGAAACAAAAGCACATGAATCTAATTTCAGCAAAAATTTGGTCATGTTTCGTCTTTCTTGTGGGGCGGCATCTCGGTCATTCGGACATTCATCTGTTAAAAATAGAATGTAACAAATTTATCTTCTCCACACATAAACTGACAGGTAAGAAGGACCCAGGGGAAATATATAAGAAAGGCAGACAGAAAGGAAAAGATAAAAATCGCAAACAACGAAAGGAACAAAAAAAACGTAAATAGCAAATAAGGGAGGTAACTTTATCTTTGTCGTGAAACAATACCCGCCATCTCTCCAAATTAACGCTGCTTTCGGCACCAGTTTGCTACGTACTGCTAAATACAGATGCGGACAGACACCAAGCGCACCGAACAGACAAGGAAACTTATAAGAAGTTTCCTTGTTTGGGGAACTTTCCTTCTTTGAAGAAGTTTTCTTCTTTGTTTTGTCCCTGGTGTCTATATCTACGCTAGACGAATGGGTGCTGGAGGCAGCATTAGTTTGGACAAAGATGTAGAAAGGAGCAGTTCAGCACCTCTCGCTTTTTTTCTCTTTTTTTTTTTTTTTTTTCTTTTTTTTTTTTGTGTGTGTTGTTGTTGTTAAATATCTAATCGCCTTTGCTTTGGAGTTCCATTTGCTTGCCATTTTGGGGCAAGAGAATTGTTCAGTAGTCTGGACTGTTCTCTCAAGTAGCCACGTATCGGTCGACCTACTGTCTGCACGCAGACTTAGTTCCTGGTGACCCACCGTGTGTGCGCTTCGAACACGACATTTAGACACTATCAGCTGTGGTGTGTGGTGAACAGACAGACATCCTGTGAACGGGGCAGGCAGACACAGAGCCAGTCAGACCAACAGGAAATGGCGAATGCCTTCAATATGCGCAATGGAATTCCACGTAATGAAGGGCGAAGACAATGGTCCTCCCCCCTCAACTGCTTTGTTGGGTCGTGTTCTTCTTCACCCTGAGAGCGAGAGTTGCCTCTCTTGTTTGTTATTGACTGGTTACATCTGTCCACGACATGTAAGATTTCCTTTTCAAGCAACAGCAGAAAGAGAAAGTGTTGAAAGAGATGGAGGAAGAAGAAGAAGAAGAAGAAGATGAAGAGGAAAGTCGGTGGGGATGACAAGAAGAGAAACAAATGTCAAAGAACAAAATTGTAGTGGATGAAGAAAGGCAGTAATACAACTTAATTTGTCGATTACATATTACAGTAAAGGGTGAAATATTAATAAATGACAGCTAAATGCGACAAAAAGGATTTAAAAAAAAAAAAACATTGGGTAAATAGACTGTGCAGAACGAACAGTTGATGTCCACCTTCTAACAAATTACGAAAGAAAAAAAAGTCGAATGATATAAAGATGAGAAAGACCTTTTTAGAACAAAGACAGAGAACTGTTCACAAAGGCAGAAAAATGATAATGAGCTATCGAAAGAAAGGCAACTATATAACAACAATAACACTGAGTCACAGAGAGGAAAAGATCACAGAAAGTTACCAGCCCAAAGCTTACAGCAGGCAAGAATATAATTTTGTATCAAATTAAACAAATAAAAAGCCCCCTACATTCCCACGGGGGATGCATGACAGGAAAATGACGATACAAAGGGAGGGAAACGCAGCAAGACTATATGGCAGGAAGCTAAGATGGAAGAAAAATAAAGACTTTGGGGGGAAAAGAGGGAAGCAGGAAGGAGAGCAGCGGGGACAGTGGCAGGAGAAAAAAGATAAACAAAGAAATGATGGCTAGAGCTGGTTCTTGTCCTACCGACGAAGACAAAGTCCTGTTAGGACTGACAGAGCCGTGCCGAAACTCATCTCCTTTTTGTGCTGAGTTGCCGTACTTTCGCCAGCTGAAAATGAATCTAAGATAGTGGCAGTGATCCCCTCCTACTTTTGCGTAATAACTATGTGTGTTGTCTAAGGAACGGTCGTGGAGAAGGTGCTCTGGCAAGTAAAAAAAAAAATTTGAGTGTAGGTTTTTTCTTTTTTTTCCCCAATATTGCCATCGTAGGGTGGACAAAGAACTGGAAATATAACCATGATAAAATCCGCTCCATAGCTGCTTGCCTCGGGTCTACATTTGAATTATTTACTGTGTGGATGGAAAGGTGGAGAAGAGGGCGGGGGAAGAAGAGGGTAGTGGAGGGTAGGTAGGAAGGAGAAGGTGCGACGGGCAGGGGGGGGGGGGGGGGGGCGGGGGGGGAGGGTTGGAACCACGGAGTCATGGGGGGAGAGAGAGACGGAGAGAGAGAGAGAGAGAGAGAGAGAGAGAGAGAGAGAGAGAGAGAGAGTGTGTTTCGAAGTGTGTGTGTTCGAAGCGGTGAGAAGAGAGGTTGTGAGGGGAGCGAGTAGGGAGGGGGGTAGCTTCGTCATATTTACATTCAATTTTCTTACCATCGACATCCAGTTCTGTAGCACTAAGACCTATTTGAGTATATGCAAATATGTGCACGTGCACACACACACACACACACACACACACACACACACACACACACACACACACACACACAGAGACAGAGATAGAGACAGACAGACAGACGGACAGACGGACGGACAGACAAAGACAGACAGACAGGCAGACAGAGACAGAGACAGTGACTTTTTCACACACACACAACACACACACACACACACACACACACACACACACACACACACACACACACACACCTGCAATATGGCATCGAGGGCAGAATGGTTAATATGACGCCCTCGAAACTTAAAGAAATCGTCGTGCTATCACGGGGGAACAAGGGAATGTGGGACAAGAGGAATGGAGGGAGAGGGGACGGAGATATGAGGATGGCGAAGGGGAGAAGCGCCAATGGATATGAACAATTATTTATCCCCGCAGTCTTTTTTCCAAACACACTTTCGGGCTGTCCTACCCGTTGCGCTTCAAAAAAGAAGAGAAAGCCCGAAAAAAGAGAGAGAGAGAGAAAAAAAAAAAAAAAAACAGCGGATAGAGAGAACAATTTTACAGAAATGACTTCTGACTCTCCACAACAAAAGGAGTCGGCTGTCACCGTTTGTCATTGCCAAGTTCATGCATCCTGAAAGAATTTGGACCCCCACCTCACCCCATTTCATTCATTCCTTGTCCTCCCCTCTTCCAGCGCTGTGAACCACTTTAAAATGAGAAATTCAATAGTCAAGCAACAGCTCCTTAAAGAGAATACCCATCCTACGACCTGCACATGCTTTCAGAAAAGGATCCAGTTTTTCATTTGTTCATAGAGACCTATTTTCCCCCACGGAAAATGCTTAAAGACATTTCATAATTCAGAGTTTAATCAAGTCAAAGTCACTTTGTTTGTAGCCTTTCCAAGTTAAGAAAGGAGGCCACATCAGGATTTTTGGCGATTAAAAAATGAACTCTGTCTACGAGTAACAATCTTAGGCTTAATATCAAACTCTCATCTAGTTTAGTTTCCGAGACCGGAAAACACAGTCTAAAAAAAGAGAAAAGAAAAAAGACCCTGACCTTCGATCCACTTCTTGATAAAACAAAACAAACAAACAAACAAAAAACACAATCAAATACAATATGCAGAATGTTCATTTTTCAACAAACAACAGTGTCCTCGGGCTCAAGCCTTCTACAAATCCCCGTGTGTAATTAATTACAACTTCTTGTCTTTTTTTTTCCTGTTTTTTACAGCAGAATCTTCTGACTATTATTTACTTCTGCGTTTGTTTGTTTGATTACTTACTTGATCGTTTCTTTTTATTTATCCCCAGACCTTCCTTCTCTCAAGCATTCCCTGACTTTTTACTTATTCTTCAATTTTCCTCACCCAGGTGAAGATAACTTTCAGCTCACTTCCTACCCACCAGCAGAACAGACGCCTCCAGAGAGGCTGAATGCCAGTGGTGGTTTTTGGCACCAATCAAAGGACAATTATTACTGTTTTTTGGTGCACAGGGACAAAAACAGATGCTGAACGTAACACGAAAAATTTGTTTTCTTTTCGACGTTCAGCCGTCTAAGACAACTGTGACCTTGATGAAGTGGATTTTTAATGTAAAGAAGATGATTTAGACTCTAGATTGTTGAAGTTCGCGACTGGGAAAAACAGACCGCCACGTTCCCCTGTTTGTCAAATCATAACTAGGCTTTTCAGAAACTGGTCTGTGTGTTGTTGTATTTTGTTTACCATGTTTTGTGCGCTTGCTTTTCCTTTTAATCATGAATTTAACTGAGCTGATTGAGATATTTCATTTTAATCCTCTTTTTTCTACTGATAGATTTTTCGTCCACAAGCTTCCTTCGCTTTCAATTCATTCTTTAGATTTATGACAGTCAGTGCCAGAATTGACAGTTTTTAAGTTAACGTAAGCGATGCTGTTTTCTATTTCATACTCGTGTTTTAAAATCTTTATGGACACATTCACACAGTGAAATTCTTTTTTATTATTATTATTTTATTACAGTCACAAATGTAGAATATACCAGTCTAAGTTTGCCAACTTTTTGTCTTTCCCTTGAAGGATTCAGAGGTCCAAACATGCTGCTTTTGTGCTGTCAGTTGTTTGGCGGTTTTTAGTAACGGAACTTCAGTTTCCCGACATCAAAAAGTGACCTCAGACTCGTTGTAAAAAAAAAATCACATTCGTTTCCCGACTTCGACAACCCCATTTTCTACAAGCCTTCGTGTATTTTGTCTTTTCCTGCTGATCCACTGTGAGCATTTCATAACCTTTCAAAGCATCTCTAAACGCTTGGATTACAGCCATCTATTATACATACATATATATATATATATTTTTTTTTTTTGTGTGTGTGTGCGTTTGTTTTAACAATAGACATAACATGAACGTTACGAGAGCAGAACTTCCTGAAATAAGTGCATATACGCCAGAAACTGTAGGCGTCACAGAAGCAATTTCCAGTCATGAGCACGTTTCTAGACACGTTCAACTACGTTTGTTAGATAATTCGATTTGCTTTGTTTTTCTTTACCTTTTGCCGATTGCGTGATCTCTTTTTTTCTGTTTACCCCAGAAAAACTGCCCCCACCAACCCATCTCCACACACACACACACACACACACACACACACACACACACACACACACACACACACACACACACACACACACACACACACACACACACACACACACACACGCGCGCGCGCGCTCACACACACACACACACACACACACACACACACACACACACACACACACACACACCTTCTGGCAATTAAAAAGTCTGCACACGCAAACACAGACCACAGGTCAATCAAACCAGTATTTTCCCCCAGAGGATATTGCAAATTACAGAACTGGGCAAATTCAAAGCACTCATTTAGTGCACGTGAGGCGAGAGAGCACGAGACCCAAGGGGGCTGGAAGGAAGGGAGGGAAATGCCACCAGAGGGAGCAATGGGGCGGAGAGGGGGTGATGGTGGAAGGAGTTGAAAAGATTAAAGTTCTCTAAACCCTGTCGGTCACAGGAGCAGTGAACTGTCAGAGATTCACTGTGTCCTTGGCACGGCAGGATTGAAACCGAAGCCCGTCCCACTCCTTCCGCCGCTTTTAATCTTCCTGAGCTGAATCAGGTACCCGTTTACCGCTGGGTGGACAGAGAGAGTTTTTCAAGCCGAAAAAAAAAAAATTCAATTCTGCATGTGGTTCGAACTCACGACCGTCAGTTCCACAGGCAAACTACTTGACTAAGGGTCCTTCTGAGGGGGAAAGAGAGAAAGCTATCTGATCTGATTTCAGCAACATGTTGGTCATGTTCCGTCGCTCTTGTTGTGGGTGACATCTCAATCATCAATATCCGGCAGGTAAAAACAAAAGTGTCAATTTCTAATCTCCCACACATAGATTTGAAAGGTAAGCAGGACCCGCGGGGAATCTATAAGAAAGGTGGACAGACACCCCTCCCCTTCCCCCCTCCCCCTCAACCCCCCTCCCCCTCCCCCTCCAAAAAAAATCCACAAACAAACAAAAAACGAACAAACAAACAACGTAAATAACAGATAACTCTAACTCCGTGTCGTGAAACAATTGCACGCTCATCTCCCCAAAACTAACGCTGCTTTCGGCACCAGTTTGCTAAGTACTGCTAAATACAGATGCGGACAGACACCAAGCGCACCGAACAGACGAGGAAACTTACAAGAAGTTTCGTGTTTTGGGGAAATTTCCTTCTTTGAAGAAGTTTTCTTCTTTGTTTTTTTTTTTTTGTTGTTGTTGTTTTTTTTGTCCTCGTTCTGCATCTACGCTAGACGAATGCGTGCTGGATGCAGCATTAGTTTGGACAAAGATGTAGAAAGGAGGAGATCAGTATCTCGCCTTTTGTTTTTTTTGGGTTTTGTTTTTGTTTTTTGTTTTTGTGTGTTTGTTAAATATTCATTTGCCTTTGCTGTAGTTCCATTCGCTTGCACCAGTCACGAACTATATTTGGGGCAAGAGAATTGTTCAGTAGTCTGGACAGTTCTCCCAAGTAGCCACGTATTGCAGCTTTTTGTTTTCCTCTGTTAGGACGGTCGACCTACTGTCTGCACGCAGCCTTCGCCCCTGGTGAACCACCGTGTGTGCGCTTCGAACACGACATTTTAGACACTATCAGCTGTGGTGTGTGGTGAACAGACAGACATCCTGTGAACAGGAGGCAGACAAAGATCTCAGAGCCGGTCAGACCAACAGGAAGTGGTGAATGTCTTCAATGGATGCGATGGAATTCCACATTATGAAGGACGAAGACAATGGTCCTGTCCTTTTACATCTTTGTTTAGGTCACGTTCTTCTTTACCCTGAGTGCGAGAGTTTCCTTTCTTATTTGGTTATCAGTTTGTTCCGTCTGCCCTAAGCGTGTAAGATATCCTTTCAAAGAAGCTGAAGAATACTCAAAGAGAGAGGAGGAGGAGGAGGAGAGGTGGAGAAGGAGGAGAAGAAGAAAGAAGAAGAAGAAGAAGAAGAAGAAGAAGAAGAAGAAGAAGAAGAAGAAGAAGAAGAAGAAGAAGAAGAAGAAAATGATGATGATGATGATGATGATGATGATGATGATGATGATGATGATGATGATGAAAAACAAGAACAAAATGGAGAACAAGAACAAGAACGAGAAAAAGAAAAAAAAAAAAGCACAAGAAGAAGAAAAAGACGTGGGGGGAGGATAAGGAGAGGAAAACAAAAATGTCAAAAAGCGAAATTACAGTGGATTAAGGCTGCCAGCTAACTTGTCGACCAGATTCTACACAAAAGGGCAAAGCATTTTCGAACCGCCAAATGCAATGAAAAAAGGGGGGGGGGGGAGGGGGGGCGGGTGAGGCACAAGAAGCCGTATGGGTAAACAGACTCTGTAAAATGAAAAGTTAGTAGCCACTCCCGAACAGATTACCAGAAAAAAAAACTGAAGTGATGTTGAAGTGTAGAAGACTTTTTAGAACAAAGACAGGAGAATTGTGCACAAAGACAGAAAAAGATAAGGTTCAGAAAAGAAACAATAAGAACAACATCAACAATAAGAATCACGACAACAACAACAACACAAACCAGAGTCAAAGAAAGTAAATGAACACAGAGAGTTACAAGCTGAAAGCTTTGCAGCAGGCGATGATATGACTTTCTATTAAAACAGAGCCTTCTACATTCCCATGGGGGACACACATGATAGGAAAATGACTGAAAAAAAAAAAAGAAAAAACAATAAAACACACGAGCAGGAAGCCAGTATGGAAGAAAAATAAAGATTGAAGAGAAAAGCAGGGAGATATGAAGTAGAAAGGCGAGGGCATGACAGGAGAAAAAGGTAAGCAAAGACATGATGACCAGAACTGGTTATTGTCCTCAAGATAACGGCAAAGTCTTGTTACGGCCGACAGAGTCGAAACTCATCCATTCCCCTTCGTTCGCTTAGCTGCAGTGCTTGCACCAGCTAAGAATGAACTTAGGATGCTCGAAAAATGATTCTCTGCTTCTTTTATGTAATAACTATGTGTGTCATCTCTGGAACTGTTGTGGACAAGATAGTGATATTCCATGACCCGACGTCCATTCTGTGCTCTGAGAAGAAGAAAAAAAGGTTTTGGGTGCAGGGTTTTCTCTTTCCTCTCAACACTGCCATCGTGCGCAGACAAGGAACTGGAAATGTAACCACGGTGAAATCTGCTTCACAGTCGCTTGCGTCGGATCTATGCTAGGGATAGTTACGATATGGATGGGAAGGTAGAGAGAAGGGTAGGGGCAGATGGAGGTAGTGGAGAGAGGAGGAGGGAACGGCAATGACGAGCAGGGTGAGGGGGTGAGCTGGGAGCCACGGAGTGAGAGAGGGAGAGACTAGAAGAGACACAGAGAGAGACAGAGACAGAGGAAAGAGACAGAGAGAGAGAGAGAGAGAGAGAGAGAGACAGACAGACAGGGAGAGTGGAAGTATGTGTACGAGGGGGGAAGGGGGGGGGGGGGGGGATGGCGAGGGTGGCGTTTGGGGAAGGCGTGACTTCGTAATATCTACAGTAGAATATTTACATTCTCTTGCCGTCAATACCCAGTTCTGCAGAACGAAGATGCATGTGAGTACATCCAAACATGAATGCGCACAGACACAGGCCTTCACACACACACACACACACACACACACACACACACACACACACACACACCACACACACACACACACACACACACACACACACACACACACACACACACACACACACACACACACACACACACACACACACACACACACACACACACACACACCACACACACACACACACACACACACACACACACACACACACACACACACACAGAGGCAGTGAGACAGAGAGTTTCATTCGAACACATAGCCACATCCACCCACCCATGCACACGTGCACACACACACACACACACACACACACACACACACACACACACACACACACACACACACACACACACACACACACACTCACTCACTCTCACACACACACACACACACACACACACAGGGGGGGGGGGGAGCGCATGTGCGCGCGTTTCCTCCCTCTTTCCCCCTCAGAGAGAGAGAGAGAGAGAGAGAGAGAGAGAGAGAGAGAGAGAGAGAGAGAGAGAGGAGAGAGAGAGAGAAGACAGAGAGAGAGAGAGACAGAGAGACACACAGAGAGAGAAAGAGAGAGAACATTAACCAGTCCATCTTCATTCCCAGAAGGGATCATAAGAGCAAGATCGATCCCATTCAAACACTGTCATTACGAGAAAGCCCGACGACGAAAACCAAAACCGTGGGAACAGCAGGAGCATAAAGAGGGCACTGAACTGGGTTCTTGCTACCGACAGTTCAGAAGTGGACTATCCCGCACCAACGCTCCGGAACTTCCTTTGTCTCCTCCAACGCTACACAGCTTGGTTGTCCCAGCCAACACCACACAATCGGATTGCTCCATTCCATTTGTTCTCCCCTATCAATGCTCCAAAAGCTTGCTTTATCACATCTAACACTTCAGATGGTAGTTGTGCTGTAGCAACACTACTCAGCTTTGTTGTCCGGTACCGGCACTCCGGAACTTGCTTTGCGCCCACTGATATCACACAACTTCGTAGCCCCGTGCCTACACTACACAGCCTTGTTGGCCCGTGCCGACACCAAAAAATCTGTTAATAAGTCCCAATCGCGTCACAAAACTTGGTGCAGTTCCGTGCCAGCACTCCAGAATTTGCTTTGTCCCAACCAACACAACAATATTTGACTGTCTCCCTATCAACACTGCACAATTCGAGCGTCCTGTGCCAACACTATTCAACGTGGTTGTCCCATACTAACACTGTTCAATGTGGTTGTCCGATACTAACTCGACACAACTTGGTTGTTCTGTGCCAGCACTCCGGAAGTTGTTTTGTCCAAACACAACAC
Source organism: Conus betulinus (assembly GCA_016801955.1). NCBI lineage: Eukaryota > Metazoa > Mollusca > Gastropoda > Neogastropoda > Conidae > Conus > Conus betulinus. Next base: position 60,928 of record JADBJO010000927.1, read on the forward strand.
CACACAGTTTGGCTGTCCTGTACCTACACTTTGAAAATTCGATTGTCCTCAACCAACATCCCAGAATTTGCTTTGTCTTCAACAAACATTTCAAAACACGCTTGTCCCATATCAAAATTTCAGGTCTTGCTTCATCCTGTGCTAACGCTTCACAATTTGCTTTGCTTCTACCCATCGTTTCAGCGTGCTGGTCCTGTACAAACACTTCATATCCCACTTGTACCGTACCAACAACTTATAAATAATTTGTCTCGTGCCAACACTTCTGATCCTACTTGTACAACAACTTACAAAAAAATTTATCCTGTGCCAACACTTCAGAACCTATTTGTACCGTACCAACAATTATAAATGATTTGTCCTGTGCCAACGTTTCTAACCTTTGCTTTTTCTCAGACCAACACTTCAGAACCTGTCTGTACTGCGCCAACATTTCTAACCTTGTCTTTTCTCATACCAACACTTTAGAATCTTTTTACTGTGCCAGCATTTTACACCTTGCCTTTTCTCATACCAATACTTCACCCTGCCTGCCTGGTCTGTGCCAACATTTCAGGACTAGCACTGTCCCTTACCAATACTTCAGACCCTGCCCTGTTCTGTGCCAACATTTCAGGACTAGCACTGTCCCTTACCAATACTTCAGACCCTGCCTGTTCTGTGCCAACATTTCAGGACTAGCATTGTCCCTTACCAATACTTCAGAACCTGCCTGTTCTGTGCCACATTTCAGGACTAGCATGTCCCCTTACCATACTTCAGAATCTGCTTGACCATTACCAACGTTTCAGAACAGGTATTATTCCTTGCAGACACTTCAGAACCCTGTTTTTTGCTCCCACCAACATTTCAGAACTTGCCTGACCCATGCCAACAACTCGTATCCTTTAATGTGTACCAATACTTCAGGACCTGGTTGGTCCCTGACCAACACTTCTGAATTGTTTTTGTCTCTAACCAATACTTCATAACTTGCTTTGTCCTAAACCAACACTTCATAAGTTACTTTGTCCCTAACCAATACTTCAGAAGTTACTTTGTCCTAACCTAACCAAACATTTCAGAAGTTACTTTGTCCCTAACCAATACTTAAAAATTTGCTGTGTCCCTAACCAACACTTCGAACTTACTTTGTCCCTAATCAATACTTCAATTCTTGCTTTGTACCTAACGTGAAAGAGAGAGAGAGAGAGAGAGAGAGAGAGAGAGAGAGAGAGAGAGAGAGAGAGAGAGAGAGAGAGAGAGAATGTTAATGCACACGCAAACATACATTTACAGTTAGAACTGTGGCGTGGACAATTTTAGATAGCTAACCAAGGTTTGACCAGGTTTATGCGCAGGTAAGACATCTGCCAAATGTATCCATGACACTCTTCGACTTACATGCTTTCATATTAGCCATTAATTCTTTTAGCTATCATCTGTAAATCCTGCGCAGTGTGATCTCGAAACTTCGCAGATATCGTGTAGCGTATTTGGACTGTGTACACACAAACATCTCTTTGATGAAACTGAAACTGAAACTCCGTGTGTGTGTGTGTGTGTGTGTGTGTGTGTGTGTGTGTGTGTGTGTGTGTGTGTGTGTGTGTGTGTGTGCGTGCGTGCGTGCGTGCGCGCGGGTACGTGTACGTGTGCATCAATCAGTTGACAAGGCTGCATTTAACTGTTACAACTGAGAACTGTGACCATAAAATGTTCTCTTCTAACGCAGCAACCTGATAAACCCCCTTTAAATGGGGGTCAGGAATTTCAGGACATTTCATGACTCTGGCATTTACGAATAAGATATTACTAATTTCCTAAATACAAGATTTTACACAAAGCGAGCAAAATGAAAAGCAAACAACAAGAACAAGAACAACGGCATTGCTGCATAGCGGATACACGCCGTGTCGCGCTGGTCGGAAAATGCATGTTGGCTTTCGTCGCAATCGATCCAGCTTTTTGCAAAAGACACTCAACACGATTTTGAACAAGGGCATATTGATCAAAGGCGTCTTCGCTGATGCTAACGCATCGTGGAAAAATGAATCCTTAGTCTCCTGTCAGTGTACTTGGGGGCTGTTTACGGGTTGTTGTTGTTTGTTGTTGTTGTTGTTGTTTTTCTTATTTTCTTTCAAGTCCGGGAAATAAACTCATTATATTGTTGATATTCTTGTTGTTGTTGCAGTTGTTGTTGTTGTTTGTTGTGTTTTTATTCTTCTGTGTTGTCTTTTCCTTTTCCTGATGTTGTTGTTGCCTTGTTGTTGTTATTGTTGTAGTCCTCCTCCTCCTCTGCCTCTTTCTCTCCTTAAGTCTTCCTCCTTTTTCTGTTCACACTCCTCTTTCTCCTGCTCTTCCTGCTCCACGTCTTGCTCTCTCTTCTTCGTCTTTTCTTTCTTCTTTTTCTTCTTCTTATCTTTTCCCTTCTTCTTCTTCTTCTTCTTCTTCTTCTCACCCATGCACCTGTCTACCCCCACTCACCCAAGCAATCGATCCAACTCACCCACCCGTCCACCCCCACTCAGCCACCTGTTACCGTGCTCACTCACCTGCCTACGTCATTCACCTGCTGCTAACTGCATCTCACCCACCTGTCTACCTCCACTCACCTACCTGTCAACCCCAACTCACCTAGTGTCAATCCAAACTGTCAACTCCTACACATAATACTTTCTTAACCTCCACCTCCTACCTACCCCCTATTCACCCATCTGTCAATCGCAACTCATCCACCGTTTAACACCCACCCACTCACCAACACGTCTACCCTCTCCCACCCACATTCCTACTCCCATCCACCCATCTGTCTACCCCTACTCATTCGCTTGTCTATCGACACTCGCTCACCGATTTGTCAAACCCATTCGGCCCCTTTTCAATCCTATCTTACTCACCTCTCTAATTCTCTCCCACCTTCTGACCCCCACTCACCACTTTTTTTCTTCCCTCACCCACGTGCCAATCTTCACTGAATCATCTGTCTAACCCTGACACATCTGTCAGCTCTCATGACCCTTACCCGACGGTGTGCTCCCGCCCACCTGTCAACCCCTATTCACCCCGTCTGTGTACTGTCACTCACCTGTCAACCCTTAATGATCACCTATCTAACCTCACCAACCCGTCAACCTTCACTTACCTGTTCGACCCCACTCACTCGGCTGACTACCTTTCGCGTCTATCTTTAGAATATTTGCAGATACCCAGGTCTTGGCGCAAAACCGACTGAACTGGAAGAACCGGACGAATGGTTCTTCAGGTCAGCGCCCCAAGCTGCCATCTTCAATGGCGTGTGGAGGGACTGCAGGCCCTGGCAACCATTTTGAAAACCCCAAGACATCCGCACGCACAGTGCGACCATAGACACGCACTGTTTGTGGGTCGGCGTGAGAGCACACTAGGCCCAAAATACCCACAGCTAAATCGAAAGAACGTGTAAACGTTCTGTATTGCTGGATGAATGAGCTGGGTGGGCTAGACACACGCTTGTGCACTACAGCTAGGACGGCAGCTTCATGTTGCCTTTCTGGAGACACCAAAGAGTGAGTGGTAGTAAATCAAGGGGAAAAAATGGAAGACGCTGAAAACTTGTCGCAAACGACAACAATCGTTTCCACAGTCAAAAACATTTCATCCCTTCTATTTCAGAAGTTAATAAACGTGTTGTTGTATGTGCTTAACATTATGTATGTAATATTTATTCACCATGATCATCATAATTTTATTGCGATTTACTTAAGAAATTGAGGAAGTTATCTTGTACGCAGACTACCTGTCCTACAAAATCTGCCTGTCTTGGAAGCTGACAAGCCATCATCGACCTCATCATGAATTCGAGGCCTGTGAAGTGATAAGTATTCCATGCGCACAGATGCACAGTACAGTATCAAGCAGAAGTGCCCTGGGTGCAAGTGTACCCTGATTGCGTGTAACTGTCCTGCAGAGCGTCAGGATGTTGAAGATCGAAGGTCATTGCACTCTCTTCGGTTCAATAAGCCCGTATCAAACGCTTTCTGCCAATCAAATCGGGTTCTGTTCGTTCAAGCTGCGAGTCCATAAACAAAATTATACCACTCGCACGCGAACACGCA
>JADBJO010000927.1:70000-75000 GCA_016801955.1 Conus betulinus
CTTGCATCCTGCAGTTGCAAAATTTTTACTTCATATTCGACACTGACAGTGATATTATTTACAGCTACATCTAACTGTCATCGAAAATTAAAGTCATGCCTGGTATTCCTGCATCTCAGCGTCATAGAATGTAAGCTATATCCACTGCCCAAAAATTGTACATTCTTCTGAACTTAACGTCAGATCCGTAATACATGAAACGTAGTCATCGAATTTGATGCCGTATATGCGCCACCCATGCATTCTATAATTACAGAAATATGGCCCGTCAACTGGTCCACTGAGTTGCTGTCTTGCTAGGTTGGTTGGCGGGTGCAACTAATGTAGTGAATAAGAAGTGGAGACAGGAGTAATACGCGTACACGTCGATATTCCCTTTGCCGAAGGAAACCTTTGTTGTTTACTTTTAACGCCTCCGTGTCAATTAATATCGATTAAACGGAAAAAAAAAAAAAACAAATATGCCATGTGGATTGCTCCTGGACCAAGAAATTCTGGAGTCTGACGAACATTAAGCGATGTCGCCCTTCCCTGTAAGAATACCCCCCCCCCCCCCCCCCCCCCCCCCCCCCCCCCCCCCCCCCGCTCACGGTTGCTCCTTACCTTAACTTTCTCTTATCTCCCTCCCTGAATTCTTTGATTTGAGACGTTTCCTGATGCATGATGCTCCTATATCATTCCGTACCAAAATCACTCTAAAGCCTGCTACTTCTAAAGTTTACAGTCACAGAATTTAGCGTCATCCGGTATTCTATATCCCACAGTCACAGGAATAAACGTAATTTCCGTTATGCTTGTATCTTACAATCATACAAATTGACGTCATATGCGCTACTTCGGTATCACACATGAAGGTCATACCCATCGCTCCCTCGTCTTAGAATCACTAAATTTAACATCATATCCAATATTTCAATGGTTTTATCATCACATTTGCGCCTTACTCTTACAGAATTTAAAGTTAATTCTGCTGCATTTTCATCTTAGAGTTATAGAGTTTAACGTCATATCCGCTTCTGTAGATTTAATGAAGACCTTGTTATGTTCCGTTTTACCTGATGTTAGTTTTTTTTTTACTTCTTTTGAAGGAAATCGATAGTTTTCCTTTAATCTGAGTTAGATATGGTTGGGAAATACTTTGATTGGTCGTTCTAGCACAGCACTTAGCTTGGTTCGGATTTTGTTTTAGTCCTCAACATAGTAACTTGCAGCGTGTTCTGTTTTCAGCTTCCCTGTGCCCTTGTTGCGGTCTTTGGCGTCAGCTGCACTGTGAACATTATGACTTGACTTAATCCGCTACTTTTATAATCTACGTGACGGAGCGTCAAAGTGCTTTAATCAGCGGGGGCTAGAACATCTCACTTAGCAGAGCTGGTGATCTTAGAGTTGCGGTTCGAATCTCCGCCGGGCTGTCTTGATACAAGAGATTTTTCCCCTTGGTGTAAACTTTGGTTCTGACTCAATTTCTTAAAAAGTCCAAATAAGACACAAACCGACGTTTCTGCATGCATAACAAATTCCATTAGCAACGTTTGGAAAGAGAAGGCCAGTTTGACTATTGGCATGTATGACACGTTTACACATAGGATGCACCCTTTTTTGAAAGATGGAAACAATGAGCGAAGAAGCGAGTGATTTATATATCTGAATGAATGAACGGAAGATGAAGACTGCAACGTCAGGAAGCTCTTCTGTCGGCTCTACCCGGGCAGGCAGTTCGTTTCGTAAATCAGGACATGGATCGTAAAGCGCGTAGAGTTTGGTCTCTAACGGACGTTTTAAACACCTTCTTAATTTATCTGTGCGCAAACTTACCTGCGCGCTTGGTAAACTGCCTTCTGGTGGATTTCTCACCATCACTGTTTGATGTAAGTGATCGATGTTCCGCGGTTTTGTGGCATAATCAAACTTTCATTGCGTCATATCTCACAGCTCTGGGACGTGATAGTAAATCTGAACATAAACAGGATTTTGACATTTTTAGCTAATTTTCAAATGCCATTACTGAAATGAAATAACCACTAATCGGTACCAGTTGCTATGAAACATTCCTGAAAGTCTGAAAACTCATCATCTCTCTCTCTCTCTCTCTCTCTCTCTCTCTCTCTCTCTCTCTCTCTCTCTCTCTCTCTCTCTCTCCTACCTTCCACCCCCACCCACCCCTCCACCGTGTCTCAATTCTGGAAGTTACAGGCACTGGAACAGCTCTGATAAAGGAGTTTGTTGTAGATTCGTTCCCCTCTCCGTTCCTCCACTCCCTTCCACCTCTCCCCATCCTTCTTTTCCTGGTGAAAATAAATGTTCAATGTGAAGTGTCAGCCACGTCGGTCAATTCAGTAGACGGCAGAGAAAGAATGGGGTGGTGAAGAGAGAGAGAGAGAGAGAGAGAGAGAGAGAGAGGAGAGAGAGAGACTGGAAACTTTCAGGGATAGAAAGAGAGGGACGGGGAGGGAAAGAAGGGGAAGGAAGGGAAGGGTGGGAGGGCCAAAGGGGGGGCAAGTCCGCAATGAAAGTGGACTGGGGGAGGGGGGCATGGGAAAGGGGCATTGAAATCTGTTGGTTTTTTTTTTCTGGGGGCTGTTTTGTTTTGTTTATTTGCATTGAACGGATAAATCAACAACAAAAAAAAGAAACAAAAACAAAACAAACGAACGACACGATGGATACCCCCCCCCCCCCCCCCCAACTCAAATCAAGGAACCCTCACCACCACCCCTCCCCTCTCAAATCAAGAGCACCTTGTCTCCCCTTCCCCCTTCTACCACCATCCCTTCCTCCATCCCTTTCTCCACCCTCCCTCCCCCCAATGCCACGGACTGTTTAACGACAGGATAAAGATACCTTATCCAGTTTTCTCCCCTAACGATCCCATCAAACAGCCACGATTTCCATCCCCATCGCCATCGGAGGCAAACCCTGTCTCCCTCTTTTAGAGCCAATCAGTGTCGGGCTTACAAGCGAAGCTGCCAATAAGGGTGAAGGTTACAACTGATAGGTACAGTCTAGACTGCGGTGTTGTCATCGCTGTAAAACCGATAGTGGGGTGTTGAGTTTTCAAGAACGAGAGCTAGGCGGATTACTGATGGGCAGCGACTTTGAACTAGTCACGTAGCGGTACACTGCCACCCTCCCCGACCCCCCCCCCCCCCCCCTCCTCCCAATCCCCTCTGCCTGGTCACCCCCTAGCCCAAGCCCTCCCCCCCCCCCCCCCCCCCCCCCCCCCCCCCCCTCCCGCCTTGATGTGTGCCCTGTGTGTGTGTGTGTGTGTGTGTGTGTGTGTGTGTGAGAGAGAGAGAGAGAGAGAGAGAGAGAGAGAGAGAGAGAGAGAGAGCAGGTGGGTGGGTGTTACCTGTCGATTTGCTTCTGGTGTAGTAGGAAAAAGTCTTCCATAGAAAAACCACTTCCACTTTGTTTTTAACCTAGGAAAGAAACACTACCCGTGGATCCCCCCCACCCCCCACCCCAACACCCCTCACGCAGAAAAAAAAAAAAATCTTTTAAGTGAAAAAACACTGTGCTTTCTACTTGCTGAATGGTTAGTTATTATCTGACCTGTAGCGGTGCACTGCCAGTGTGAAGTCAGAGGATTCCAGGATCTCAGGAATTCCATGAACAGTTCAGACAGGCTGTCTAGGTATTCGCGCAACTGGGAACGAACTCTGTCAAAATCTTATTTTCGTAGGTATCAGTTTCCCGCATTTGGAGCTTTGTTCAAAGATTAATTGACCGTCAATGCCAAGAATAGCACAAACACATTTACAGAAGCAGCAACTTTAGCGTTACCACATTTTCAAAACTGTCTCAGTGACTAGAATCGTTTGTCACAGCAGCCAAAAGTAAAGACATTAGGCATACTTTGACTGAGTTTCAAAAATAAAGACATCAGGCATGTTTTGACTGAGAGTTTCGAATTGGCGCCTCTGAAAAAGTTTACGTATGAAATTACTGTTCATGTGAACGATTCATAAAAGGTCCATTGTGTGATGCTGACCTCGAAGACGAAGTGCACACTCTGTTTTACTACAGATCTCTGAGTGGTCTGCGACAGAACTATATTCCCTTTGGTTCACACAGCATCCCAATGATATACCTGGGTCTGAAACTGTGAATGAATGACAACTTACCTATCCTGTACGTCGGATATTTCGTTTACTATTTTTCACTAGTTTTGATAGATAGATAGATAGATAGATAGATAGATAGATAGATAGATAGATAGATAGATAGACAGATAGTATAGATAGACATTTAGATAGATAAATAGATGTACAAAGATAGATAGATAGACAGACAGACAGACAGACAGATAGATAGATAGATAGATAGATAGACAGACAGAAGGATAGATGGATGGGCAGTCAGACAGACAGCTGTAAACGATACACATGATAAAAGTCCTGGAGCCTTTAATCAAACTTTTTTCCGTGCATCCACCCCACCCCCATCCCCACCCTTTCCCCCGCCTCCTCGTCTTCCACATGAACAAGATAAATGATGTCTGCGAGGGCTGGAGACAGGAAAGGCTATCATCATCATCATCATCATCATCATCATCATCCAGTTAACGTCCACAATCATCATGTGACTATTCTGACGCTTATGAATGTGGGTTGACGCAGCACAAAAAAAAAAAAAAAAAAAAAGGAGAGTTTAATGTAATTACCTAATCATGCTCCACCATTGGCTTTTTATCTCCACACAAGCACCATAAATAATACCATCCTCTGATCGATCCACTGATTTATAGACAGATCATATTGAACAGCAAGCCATGACGCACGAAGGGATGCCACTCTCGCAGACACTAACGATGGCTTACTTCTTCTGTTCGGAGATTACTGGGGGGGTAAGGGAGATAATACCGATCGTTTCATCTACCAATCAGTGCACGCTTCTATTTCTGGTGCGCGGGGGGAAAGAAAAAAATAATAGATGTACAGTACTCCCTGTGTGCTACAACCTCGCCTATAATATATTTTGCTTACAACATATAACAAAAA
>JADBJO010000927.1:80000-97500 GCA_016801955.1 Conus betulinus
GTCCATGGGGGCTGTCGTTGGACGGACGTGGTGGCGCCCTCCGGAGGGAGAGCTCACTCACGCCGGCTCCGCGACTAAGCAATTATTGTCGTCAGTAGGGGGCTTAGTAGTGGTGTCCTGCGTATGTTAGATCAGAACAGGCGCCACTGAACACCACTGAAGTGACTCGGCAGCAGTGCACTGTCTCCTCGGTGGGTTGCCTCTTGACGGCTTGACATTGGCTGCTGCCTGTGGATTGAGAGAGAGAGAGAGAGAGAGAGAGAGAGAGAGTCTGTGTGAGAGTTCTGTGTGTGTGTGTGTGTGTGTGTGTGTGTGTGTGTGTGTGTGTGTGCGTGTGTCGTGTGTGTGTCTGTGTGTCTGTGTGCGCGTATGTGTAGCAATAGGAACAAATTAGTTGATTAATTAAGGAGTCTTTCGACCCTGACCTGAACGGCAATGCACCAACGAAACTGCCCCCTGTGTCTTATTCCTATGCAAACCTAGCAGACTCATAAAACCGTTGTCTGACCTCTGGAATTAGAAGAAAAGGGGAAAAAAAAAAAAAAAAAAAAATTCACTAGCCAGGAAAATCCACACGTTTTCCTTCATTATACAACACCTATCGACGGAAGAGAGTTTACGAACTGGTCACGCTAGAAGCATCTAAAGAGAATGACTGTCACATCAGCAGGCTGGTGATGGATGATTACTGTCTTCCAGAAATAGAGGCCCTGAGAGGGTTAGGACCCTCGTAAACACAGAGGAACACCACTTCTCCATTCCCTCCTGTGGAGTCCAAAGGCACCGTGATTCTGAAAGCTGTATGTATGATAGCGACACGTTGGCCGTACAAGCCAGGACGTCAGAACGTCTGGAGAAGGACGGTCGGGGTCTTCTGGTCCGCTAAGCTAACTTCAGTTCCCTGGTTCACTGATTTCAATGTGTCTTGAAGGTAAAAGGTCAAGTCCTGTTTACTCTCTCTCTCTCTCTCTCTCTCTCTCTCTCTCTCTCTCTCTCTCTCTCTCTCTCATCCACACACACGAACCCACACAGGCCTACACACACGCACGCACGCACGAACACACACACTTGGAAAGAGAAAACGCGCAGTAAGGCAGTCACACGGACAAACATAGCTCTAGGCAAAGAAAAAGAACCAGAAATGCACAGACGCTGACAGAGAGGGAAAAAAAGAAAGAAAAATCATAGATAACACAACAGAGAGGAGATGGGGTGGGGGAGGGGCGAGACAGACATAGAGAGAGACAGGAAGAGAAAGAAATACGTACATAAGGCATGGGTGTGGAGGGGATTGAGAGAGAGAGAGAGAGAGAGAGAGAGAGAGAGAGAGAGAGAGAGAGAGAGGACAACAAAGTGTAAACAACCTAGTCTCTGGGTCATCTTCTTTCCATTAACAAATTTCTTCAACTCCGATACAAACAATGTTAAGGTTTTTAGTGACTTGAGACGGGAAATCTGCTTCTTAATATTTATTCATTTACGTGATTATGTACATAAATTTCCTAAGTAGGTTAAGAGACTCTAGAGAGACTTTGTCGGCCAGTCTTTAGAGAAGAAACTCCTCTTCGGCAACCTGTTGTGTGTCTGAACTCGTTACTCCCTACAGGGGCCGGGACGCGTCCGGGTCCTGACTCCAGCTGCCCTTCTGTTGTCAGGTTCTTGTCTGGCGTTGCCGGAATTCAAACCAAACCTACCTCTTAAAGGGGTGGGCATCCCAAGACTTGCCCTTCCCACACGGATCTTTCAACCACATCTGTTCTATGCTGGGAAATTCAAGCCTCATGAAGTTTTTGCCTTTTTTTTTTTTTGACTCCTCGACCATATCCGACTGGAATTCTTTACAGCTGCCTCTGCCGTTGCTTTCATGGTGCTGGTCTCTCTCCTCGCCAGATATGGGACAATAGACTGGTGACCTTGCAAATCCCCTTGCTCCCCACCTTGGGGCGAGGACTTTGGCTACTTCTCAGTCTTGAATTTCCTACTTACAACTCTCCACCTTCACCCCCCCATCTCCCCTCCTATAGATAGAAACAGACTCTGATTGGTACGCATTTTTTCATGAACTTGTCACACTGCGTTTTCCCCCCTCTCATTCATCTATCTCCAGCTTTTTCTCTGGTCCACCAGAGGGCGACACAACCGACGAGAATTTCACAAGACTGGGCCTCGGACGAGTCAGGCGAGTGGTTCATTGACTGCCGCTCGCCTATCGCAAAGGATGGACGTCAGAACGGATCATCAAATGTTGATGCTGACCCGTGTTTGTTTGGTGCTGTGTGATGGATATATACCCCCACGGGAAAGGTGAGAGGTACGGGTGGTGTACAGGAGAAAGGAGGAAGACGGGTGAAAAAGGGGGAACAGCGGGGAAAAGTGCAAGGGGGACAGTGGGGGAAGGGGAAGGGGCTGAACATCGGGAGCAGATGCTGTGAATGTTTCATTAGCGTCTGGAACCAAGGATTTGCGAGTCACGATTTATGATTAGGACTCATGATAGCGGATGATCAAATTAGGGCATGAAGAAATGGGAGCGAATGTCCGGTGTATGCTCGAGTGCCTGTCAGACGTTTGGTTTGAGTGGACCAGAGAATTTCACCAGGTGGAGGGGGCACAGGCTGTGGGAAAGAAAGAGAGATATACATGATGAACTAGGACAAGAAGAAAGTGGGGAAAACAACAACATCGAAAAGTAGGATTCATGAAAACTATCGAATCCTTACTTTCGTGGATTTGGTTCTTTCATCAGTTCTATTTTTGGTCGACGGTGTATAGATAAGATCTGGAAAAAAAAAAAAACAGAGAGAAAGAAGGAAAGAAAGAAAAAGAAAGTAACGAAGAAAGAATGGAGAAAAAAAAAAAGAAAGAGAAAGCAAGCAAACACGGAAGCAAGCAAGAAAGAAAGAAACGAAGAGTGAAGACAAGAAACTGAAAAAAAAATGTATTAAAAAATAGTCACACTTACGAAAATGATCAACTCTGAAAGATCTGTGGGTTTTAGTTCTATAACCAACTCTGAGTAGAAAAAAAAATGAAAGAAAGAAAAGAAGAGCGAGCAGAAACTGACTGAGAAGAGCGGCCGGGACAAAAAGCAGATAATGTAAATGACTAAAGTTGGTATTTTGGTGGATTTTGGTTCCGTAACCAGCGTTATTTTTAAGCACTATGAAAAGATGTACATTCTACATTACTGCTGTTTGAGATGTACACAAAGTCGCAATCACAATGAATTGTCGTATAATGTATTGGATTGTATTCTAGTTTACCGGAATTATTGTATTGTATTGTATTGTATTGTATTGTATTGTATTGTATTGTATTGTATTGTATTGTATTGTATTGTATTGTATTGCATAGCAGCATCATCATTGCAAATGAAGTCTGAGTGTGATCTTTCGGTTGTTGTCGGGAGGAGCCTCTTTTCATAATATGTTGCCTCCTATTCCTTTATTTTATTTATTTATTTATTTATTTATTTATTTTATTTTTATTTTTATTTATTTTTTTTTTTTTATTTATTTTTTATTTATTTATTTTTTTTTTTTGGGGGGGGGGGGGGGGCTTTTCCAAATGTCTATTTGTATACCTATAAAAAATGTATTATGCATCTATTCCTTTTTGTTTGTGTTTTTGTATAGTGTTCTTTTTGTTTACCTATGAAAATCAGCTAAACCACCGAATCCTTTTTTGTTTGTTTGTTTGTTTTGTCTAAATTTTCTTTCGTTTACCTATGAAAATAGATTGTGCCCTCCCATTCCTTTTCATTTGACAGGGGTTTTTTTTTTTTTTTTTTTTTTTTTTTGGGGGGGGGGGGGGGGGGTTTTTTTTGTTTTTTTTTAGGGGCAGGCAGGGGGGGGTGAGCTTTGTTTTGTTTGTTTGTTTTGTTTACATTTCTTTTCGTCTACCTGTAAAAGTAGATTGTGCCTCCGATTCCTTTTCTGAGAGTTCTTTTTTTTTTTTTTTTTCTGTTTTTTTTGTTTCCTTTTGTTTTGCTTTGCTTAATTTTCTTTATTAACTGGATCTCTCTACAGAATTTTAACTGGGCATCTCCCTTGCTGCCATAAGTTCTTTCACGTGCTGTAATCATACGCTGCACAATCGGTTATTTATCTTATCTGAAAAATTAGCTCCTCGATCACCACACAAAAAACAAACAGCAAAAGCATGGAAGGCTCGAACAATCGACTCGGGAATCTCACCTTCAGAGATGAGCGCATTAACCGCTAAAGCAACTTTTCCATCGTGACCAGCCCAACTCGACTTCGGTCCCAGTGTCAGACTGGCCTTCTTCCTCTTGCATATATAAAGGTCACGTGCTCGTGGTGACAGGGGATAACTCCTCTGCTAAATGGGGTTACCGAAGCATGAGACTCTTCCCCCCCCCCACCCCATCCCCCCCCCCCCCCCCACCCCCCACCCCTATCTCCACTTCCCGGCACCCGGGTCGTTCACAGGCAAATAAGGTCAATCGGAACCTTGGCAAACGTCCGTCTGACTTTCCTCGTTTCGGTGCCAAGGGGGAAGTGGAGAGAGAGAGAGAGACCCGTGGTCAAATCCGTCAGCGCGACACCTCATTCATGGTGGAAAAGGTTATCAGAGTTCAGATCTGTTGACTGATGACAACGAGAGTGGAAAGTGAGTGAGTGAGTGAGTGAGTGTGTGTGTGTGTGTGTTGTGTGTGTGTGTGTGTGTGTGTGTGTGTGTGTGTGTGAATTCAGTGTCGGGGTGCCAGACCGCCACACTTATTCGATGGGTGTTCACTTGAATTCAACACGGAAGTATTAACCCACACACTCGTCATGCAATGAAAACCTAAGACAGATGAAAGCACACACAGTTAACAAAGTTTTCAGCCTAAAAAGACGGTAGAGACGGGAGACGGGTGAAGTGGCGGAAGGGGGTCAAACATGGGTACGGGTGGGATTGAGTAGTTGGGGGTTTACTTCGATACTGATGTTTTTACATGTCCATGTGGTGCAGTGCCAGGCTTCGCCGATTTGCGGAAATAGAAGGTCATGCGTTCTTCCTGTCCCATCGGAGCCATTTACATATGGCCATTTTTTGGGCTCCGATCGGTTCCTGTGTAGAGCTGAGTGTACTATGGGTTCCAAAGGGAAGGCTGGACCCACACAATCGGCTTTCACCCAGTCAGTGGATGAGTCTCTGAGAGTGCTGCTGAAACTTCATGACTATTGCTGCAGGTGTATGTATGCCTCGGGCCTGGTTGACACCGGGATCTATTATGAAATGAAGCATACTATAACCCTGCTATGTAGTCTCAGATCCGAACGGACACTCTCTTTAGCACTATCACTGATCATTATTTCGAAAATCAAAAAGTCTTAAATTCTCTGGCTCTTCTTGATCCCGTGTTGACCTCTGTGTGGATTCCCTCACCAGTTCCATGTCCGTAGACATTCAGTCTTCAAGTCGTCGGTGTCAGCAAGTCACACAGGCACTATCGCAGGACGGACGTGGTGGCCCCTCCCAGACAGGGGGCCGCTCACTTACGCTGGCTTCTCGACTGAACAGTTATCATCGTCAGCAGAGGATGTAGGTGGCAGTGTATTGCGTATAATGAATCAATAGAGGCAGCTCTGAACACCACTCCATAGCGGTGGCGTGTCTCCTCTGACGAGTAGCCTGATAGCGACTTGATCTGGAATGCTCCTGATGGACTGCCAGGGTTGGGGCTGCCACAGGGCAACCTTGGGTGTAACAGTATTATGAGGCAAATGTGTGGCAAGGCAGCCACATGGCAACCTTGGGTGTAACAGTATGAGGCAAATGAGTGGCAAGGCAGCTACAGGACAACTTGGGTGTAACAGTATGAGGCAAATGTGTGGCAAGGCAGCCACAGGACAATCGTGATTCGTGGAGTGTAACAGTATGAGGCAAATGTGTGTGCAACGCAGTGAAGCCACTAAGGGGTCACGAAAAACAAACATAACCGGAGGAAAAAAAAAAAAAACGCCATTACGTTTCTTCTGCAGATTTTTCTGTCCTAGGAAACTTTTTGATTTTTTAAAAATCAAGACTGGGGAAGGAGATAGGTGGGGAGGATCTGCACACTCTCCTCCCCCCCCCCCCCCCCCCCCCCCCCCCCCCCCCCCCCCCCTTCCTTCCTTCTACGGCTCCACCTCCTAGCTTAATTTGGCCATATTCCCGTTTCTAGTTTGCCTCAAACTGAGGGGTGCCGGGGTGCCGTATATCTAAAAGTCGTTACAGACTCAGACTCCTTCAGGGTCACAGACTGAAAAATTGCCGAGTAACAGCAAACAACGGTTATGATTATCTCCTCCTGCCTGGAGATTGGCTGTCTGAGCACTCAGGGTATACCTCCGATTTCTGAGGAGAGAGAAGAATGGGGGGGGGGGGGGGGGGGGGGGGGGGAACAAGGGAGGAAAGGGGGGGTGCGGAGGAATGATGTGGCTGGTTTTAGTTCCTTTCGATTTTAATCTATTATGTGCCTGTTACTGTCCCCCAGCCTAACAAATGTGCAAGAACGATCATGAGTACCTGTCTGTCGGGCTTTATTCATTTGTTTCTTTCTTCTTTTTTTTTTTTTCTAAATATCTGCCTTTATTTACCTTTCTTTTCTCTCCCCCCCCCCCCCCCCCCCCCTCTTTCTATCACTCCTTTCCTTGCCTTTTCCTTCTATATCACTCCGTTTCTTCCCTTTTATTTTCATCGCTTCTTTAATTCCCCTTTCTTTCAATCACATCTTTCCCTCCATTTTATTTCCTTTGCTTTCTTCCTTCATTTCCTTGCCACTGCTTCCTTTTTTTTTTCTTTTTTTTATTTCTCTACCTTTCCGTTTTCTTTCAATTCATTCCTTTCGCCGTTCTCTTTTCACTATTTCTTTCCTCCTCTTCTCTTTCCAGTTATCCTCTCCTCCTCCCCTCCCACCTTCCTTTCTTCTCTGTTCCGTGTTTCTCAGTACCTTTCTTTTTCTTCATGTACTTTTTCTTTTACCGATCGATTTAAAAAAAACTTTTAAACTTCATTTGTATCCAGTTCTTTCTTTCTCCTCTCTCTCTCTCTCTCTCTCTCTCTCTCTCTCTCTCTCTCTCTCTCTCTCTCTCTCTCTCTCTCTCTCTCTCTCTCTCTCTCGCTCTCTCTCTCTCTCTCTCTCTCTCTCTCTCTCTCTCTCTCTCTCTCTCTCTCTCTCTCTCTGCCTCTCTCTCTTCCTCCCTGCCTCTGCACTTTTCATCCCAGTTTCTCTGCAATTTTTCTGTGATTATCTATTTTCTACCTTTGTTTCCGGGGGTGGGAGTGGGGGATGGAGGCGAGCATTTAACAAAGCCGCTGACAAGTGGGAGAGTTGTCTATGTTTAATGACTTCTCGGTGGCAAAACTCCGGGTGGGAGGGTGGGGGTGGGAAAGGTGGGCCGGGGGAGAAAGACGCAGACAAGTTGGAGAATTGTCTATGTTTAATGACTTCTCGGTGACATTACTCCCACGCCACTTATTTTGGCTCCTCCATTTACAGCTACATCCAGGTTCGCCCAGTCGCATCCTCTGCATCGGCTGTCCACAGACAACTTGTACAGGTCGTTATGAAGCAGCACCCATCCGGAGGAGACCCTGCCCTGGTAGTAAGTTCACTTCTCCAACATACGCAGGACATAACCTGCTCAGCTTCCTACTGATAACCGTAATAGCACTGCAGGATAGTCCCCCCATAGGGTACAACTCTATCAATCCGACGATGATCGTTGTGACTTTGCATACATTGAAGAATTTTGAGCGAATTCTTCACGGGCGCGGCTTCGCTCAAGCAATCAAAAAGAATTCTCTGTGACGTTATCCCTGTCCATAACAGGCACTACTAGTGTCACTGCTTTATCACAGAGCCATCAGATTCTCCATGTGTTTCCCAGTCTCACTGAGAAACAACTGGTGGCTTATCGATCAGACGACGGATCTCCGATGTTGCCGTGTGGGCGGCGACCCTTAAACGTTCCCCGCGGGACGTCGCTTCTACTGTCTCAGGGTGCGTCCTTTTTATTGTGTGGCCACCCGGTGAAACTAGAAGGAACTTCTTCCACCAGGAAGAAATCTGAGCTTCACTGTGGGCCGTCTGCAAAGGTTAATGAGACTCTCTCTCTCTCTCTCTCTCTCTCTCTCTCTCTCTCTCTCTCTCTCTCTCTCTCTCTCTCTGATACGGAAGCTGATCTTCTTAAGCCGACGGTCATGTGCTGTTTGCATTCATTACAAGAGAGTGAGAAAAATCAAACCCATTTATTGCCACCTATATTACTTATCTGCACCTACATAAACACCTTCACAAAATCTAGGGAGCACGTCGCATTTCTAACGAATCTGAATTCTTTTATGAAAACGTTTAAAAAAAAAAAAAAAAGGTCACATTAGACCTTTCGCGATCGGTCGTCGCCACTTAGTCTACTCTTGCTGTCCTTCGCGACTCTTGAATCTGAATTCTTTTATGAAAACGTTTAAAAAAAAAAAAAGGTCACATTAGACCTTTCGCGATCGGTCGTCGCCACTTAGTCTATTCTTGCTGTCCTTCGCGACTCTTGATCTTTGTTTTGAACACAACATGTTGTTAATCGTAGTATTATTCATCATTATCCCATAACGGAAGAGGTAGTGGTGGTACTGTGCCGGATGCCTGGCTAGCCACAGAGATCCACGTTTCTGTTTTTTTTTTTTTGTTTGTGTTGTTTGATTTTATCACGCGCAACAGGGCAGAGAAGTTTCAATCAGTTCAGTCCTTTCTCCTGTCCATCCAGAACCTCGTTGGTCTGCCTCTGGGTCGCCCACTCGCCCTTGTGCCTGTAGAATGATCTTAGATAAATTGGCTGTAGAACTGCTGCAGCTGAGCAGCGCAGGATGATCAGGAAGACCAGTGTCAACAGATCTCCGTCTGCTGCCACCATCCCCTGTCCGTACTGTGATAGAATTTTCCGGGCGCAGATCGGCCTGACCAGCCATCTACGCACTCACCCCCGATCCCAGGATGACTAGATGGTCTTCGTCGTCTCGACGGACAACAAACACAGATAAACTGGCGATAGTGTGGACGGTTATATGCTTATTTTTTGTATATTACGTGCATGTAATCGTCATATCACATGTCTTTAGCAAGAAAGTGAAACCTTCAGTGTAAGTACAGTGATAGTATTTTCTGTTCTCCCCCAGCACATTTCCGTACCTCGCTTCCTTGTGATCAAATCACGACAGCTCAGGGAGACCTTACTTCAGAGCTTTTCTGTTGTTTTGTTTTTGCAGTTTGTCAATAATGATAGACATATAACATACGAACATAGACGACCCGCATTCATGTTTTTAAGAATATATTAATTCACATATATCACGGTTTTGTTTTTTCAGCATACAACTGTCGCTCTGGCGATAAGCGTGACCCCCCCCCCCCCCCCCTCCCTGTCACCACCTTCCCTCCTTAACTCGATTAACAGCCATACCAAGTTTCGTCCTGTCACCATCTCAGAGTAAACAGTAAGCGGTCTACAGAAAGCTATCAGTTCAGGTCCTAAGGAGGCAACCCACCAGAGGAGATACTGCCCTGCAGCTGGATCAATTCAGTGTGTTCAGCGAAGCTGTTTTGTTGCCTTATAGGCAGGACACTATCTACTGAGTCCCTCCCCCACCCCTCTACAATGATTGCTTAATTGCAGGGCCAGCGTTAGGTAGTGTACGGAAGTCACCATCTTATTCATGAAGTCCAGTCATGTCGTTGATAAATATGTCCACATCCTACGGTTGTTCCATGAACTTGCCAGTAATGAAAACTGTGACACTGTGCATCATAAAATATATGACGTCGGGCTTCTAAATAAAAGAGTAGGTTGGTGTTTCCAAGGAAATGAAGGCACGACAGGAACAGGGCATAGGGTCTCAGCAGAATTGAAGACTTATTATGATGATGTTGACGTTGATGAAGACGGTGATGATGACAACGATGCTGTAGATTTCCATTATGAAAACTGAGGAATACGTTTCGGCGTCATCCAGGCCAGAGAAATGCAAACATTTGCAGTGTCGGCCAGAAAATTTTGAGTAACGCTCGTAGAAATGCATCCATGAAGCGTATGAGAGTTGACTGTGCGGTTCCTTTTTCATAGTCACTGACACAGCCAAAAGATCTGGGTAGGAATCGGCCAAATAGCTGACATCTATTTGCATACATACTGCCGTGTTTTTTGTGCGTATTTTTGAAATAGTCAGTGGCGTGTCCGCTTGCGCGTGTGTCGGGGAGAAGGATGGAGGAAGGGGTGGATAATGGGTCGCAAAGGCCTTCATTTTTCAACAGAAACACTTCACATGGATTAGCACCGACTTAAGCTCAATAATTAATCGCTCTCTTACGCGTGGGCGCTCCCCCAGATCCCTCTCCACAACCCCCCATCCCATCCACACTTCCATTAGCTGTAATAACCCTCACCCTCCCTTCCTTCCCTTCGTCCCCCTCGCCGCCATCCTGTACCGTTTTCTCACGTCAGCCCCAACCTTCACCGCCAGGACTTTCCCTGAGGATGTGGGGCCTGAGGAAGACTGAGGGGGGTTGACACAGACATACCACATTGGCTGGGACAGTCAGACGACTGGGGGTGAAGGAGATGGATGAGTGGAAGGATGGGGGGTCGGGGGGGGGGGGGGGGGGGGGGAGGGGGCTCGGAAGGCAGTCAGTCTAAACAAGAGAGAGATTTCCATCTGATTTCTTTTAACATTTACTACAAAATAAAACGGCAGCTAATCTGACGTTACAGAAAGGCTTTGCAACACAAAAGAAGCAGATAAATCTGGCAGAAGAAAAAGCATTTACTATGAACAGAAGAGCGCTTGATCTCACATTACTGGACCTTCGACTTCAAATAAAACTGCAGCCGATCAAACAGAAAGGCAGTGTGTCTAACGACAGTGGAACGTCGCTTGACGTAACTGCCAGGATAGGGGGAGAGAGTGAGGGTAGGGGGGGGGGGGAGGCAGGGATGTGTCAATCGCGAAAGAGGGGACATGCGCCTATATGTCTGTAAATGTATTTTTCTCGCTGCCTCGTCTTCTGTGGCTCCCCCCCCCCCCCCCCCCCCCTCCCCTACACAGACCCTGGCACCACCCTGTGCTGCCCGTTCCTTCGCAGCACTAGCACCAGGGGTTGACAGGGAGCAGTCAATACCAGGAAATCATAAACCTGCCCGCTGCCTCCAATTGAGCCACTTCAGTGAGTGCCCAGTCTGATCCAACATCGGCAGGAAATCACCTAAATCCTCCAAGGACGATACCAATTGCTCAGTCGAGGAGATAGCATGGGTGAACGTCCTCCCGTCCGGAAGGCGTCACGGGATCCATTCAACGACGGATCCTATGACCTTTCCAATGCTGACCACTTCTACTCGAACTCAGCTCGGGTACGGGTATGGACGGGAAATGGACATGGAGGTCATGACGAACAACAGGGAGTTTGGACATGTTTCTTAATGAGGTTCGGGGGTGATGAAGATAATATTGTGGAGTTCCGTTCTGGTCTAAAAGTACATTAACAGGGCTCCCCTCTCCGATTCCTATTGTAACACATCTCCAGTCAACCACACCTAGAAGACGGACAACGACGGACAACGCATCCATTAAATGGACGAAACTCGACCGTGTCGTTCCAGTATTCCCACTCAACTGTGCATAAGAGCCAACCAAAGCCGAAAAAAAAAAAATAAAAAAAAAATAAAAAAAAAAGGTTCTGATGGCATTCGAACCCACGGCCTCCCAACCTGCAGACCGCAACACTAACCACAGCACTGTGGCTGGCTGTAGAGTGATAGTTCAGCAATGGGTATCTCAATTCTCAATCACGTAGGTCAGTCAACGGCAAAAAACAGAGATACCGAGGGGAGAAAGGGAGGATATGTATCTCTGGCTTTCGCTTATAAGAGTTCCATCCCACGTGTTGGCATACGTCACTTCCTGTTGATCTGACCGGCGCTCTGTCTGCCTTCTGATCACGGGCTGGCTGACTTTGCCACACTTCGCCCATCAAAAGTGTCAATCCGTCAGATTCAAAAGAGTTCGCATACGCAAGCAGATCTCGCTGAACAGAGAGACGACAACCTGGCGCACGTGGTTACTTGCAAGACAGCCGAACAGTCGGACAAATCGTTCGTAGCCACGAGGTGACCCTGGTGCCCGGAAGTGGTTAGTGACTTGTACGATCGAGCGGGACTCAGAAAAAGGCTAATGACGGGAAAAGCGGGGTGATATACTTATCCTGTCGCCCCAAGGACATTTCTGGACAAAGCAAGACGGGAACAGTGATTAATTAGTCTTCTGAAAGCGTGTCCTCTACCCCAGGCCCTCGCCTCATTCCCCACTCGCCTCACCCACTCTCCTCCCATCAGCAGCTTAATAACGATCGCCCTATCCTCCCAGCCATCTACAGTGATTATCGTCAGGATTGGGTGACGAAGACGATTCATTCAGTAAGACAGAGGAGGATGACGAAGACGCCATCACATAGCCTAGAACACAGACGACTGGCAGAAAAGGCGGCCAGTCAAATCAGAAAAGTAGCCCGGCGGAACGTGAACTGAACCTTTTCTACAAACTAAAAAAAGCAGTCATTTTCGTGTGAAATGAAGCTTTATGACAAACAGAAAGGCTTCAGTCTGGTTAGGGAATCTTAACTGGTGATAGGAAGGCCGCCAGTCTCATCTTAAAAAAAAGCTTAACCAAACAGGAAAAAAAATGTCAGTCTGACGGGAAAAGTTTCGCTCGCTCGAAAAAAGAAAAAAAAAAAAAGTCACGAAAGAAGTGTCACTCCAAATAGAAAAACGTGTCAGTCTGACGAAAGAAGTGTCACTCCAAACAGAAAAAAAAGTGTCAGTCTGACGAAAGAAGTGTCACTCCAAACAGAAAAAAGCGTCAGTCTGACGAAAGAAAAGTCACTCCAAACAGAAAAAAGCGTCAGTCTGACGAAAGAAGTGTCACTCCAAACAGAAAAAAAGTGTCAGTCTGACAAAAGAAGTGTCACTCCAAACAGAAAAAAGCGTCAGTCTGACGAAAGAAGTGTCACTCCAACAGAAAAAAGTGTCAGTCTGACGAAAGAAGTGTCACTCAGAAAAAAACACAGAAAAAAGTGTCAGTCTGACGAAAAGAAGTGTCACTCCAAACAGAAAAAGCGTCAGTCTGACGAAAGAAGTGTCACTCCAAACAGAAAAAAGCGTCAGTCTGACGAAAGATGTTTCAGTACACAAAGACGCAACGTTCTCTCTCTCTCTCTCTCTCTCTCTCTCTCTCTCTCTCTCTCTCTCTCTCTCTGACGGAAGAGGTTTCACCACAAAAACAGTGACGTCAGTGTGCTGTTATAGTTTCACTACGAACATAAAGGCCGTCAGTGTGACTTAATAAATAAATCTAACTACGAAGGATAGACCATCAGTAACTGTGGAGTAAAAAAAAAAAAAAAAAAAAAAAATGTGAACAACAGAGCGCTGACTGAAAATGAGGTGTGGAAATTATCTTACCTGCGTACAAAGGAGCAAAGCTCTATTACAATGTACTAAATGAAGCAAAGTCTTGCCAAAACGTTGCATACAATGGAACAGCAGGTTAAATTCAAAAAAAATGATTGGGGAATTTCTTTTTCTTTTTAATCTACGAAATTGAATTGACGTAGTTTCAAGTCAGAATTGTTCAACGTACATTTGTAGCGAAATTCTATCCAAGATAAATGTTGTCAGAGATTAATCATGTTCTGTTATTTGTTTTCTTTAAAAAAAAAAAAAAAAAAAAAAAAAAAAAAAAGCTGAAGTGACAGTATACAACATATGCTTTGGCACTGTGAGCATGTTAGAACGTTTTGGAAGCGATTTTGGGAGGCTGTTGTTGAACAGTTAACACATGCTACGCACCTGCAAACGAATAAGTTAATTGTCTCATTTCGATTTGATGCCAATTTCATGTCAGGTGATGTATTTTATCATATTTCACTGCTGGCAATTTCTTTTTTAAAATTTTTTTTATGTAAATGTATATCAGAGAACCAGGTACCTCAATATGCACATGTTCAGTGCCATTTGAAACTCTGCTATGAAATCGGAAAATGTGTGGTTGCATCAACATGTCAGGGAATCAGTTTCATTGTAATTGGTTGTTATACAAACCTTCGTTTGAAAGTTGATGTTTAAGAAATGTGAGGCTAATGACTGACAGACTCACATTGTCTCCAGCAAATGTTGGTTTGATCCACCTGTTCGTTTCTTTTCTTTTCTTTTCTTTTTTTTTTTTTTTTTTCCTCTCTCTCTGCTTTTTCCTTGTTTGTTGGTTTCTAAGGATATTTCGTATGAGATATAGGTATTCCTCACATATTGATTGAGTTGTTTATATCTTTGCTCCTCTGATTAACACAGATGTTTATCCCTTTTTCAGTTACAATAATTTGTTTGTATGTTGAATGTTTGCTTTTTTTCGTGTTTGTTTGTCATTTGCTTAATTTTTTTTTTTCATTAACGAAAAACCCTTTTCCCGTAGTAGATCTAACCACATTATTAGCTCCATTTCAGTAATGAAATTTCATACTGGTGTTCAATACTACTGATACGTACTTAATTCGCTCCATTTCAGAAATGAAGGGTCGTACTTCACATTATCAATTTCAAATACAGGAGCATACAAATATCAAACGCACATACAGCGATTCGCAAACACACAAACAGACAAACACGCGCGCGCGCACACACATAAAACACACATGTCATACACAAATACATACACGTACATGTACACACACACACACACACACACACACACACACACACACACACACACACACACGTTCTGTACATGTATGTACACATAGGTGCGCGCGCGTACGCACGCATGCACACACACACACGCGCACACACACACGTCATGCACGTGTGTGTGTGTGTGTGTGTGTGTGTGTGTGTGTGTGTGTGTGTGTGTGTGTGTGTGTGTGTGTGTGTGTGTGTGTGTGCAAACGTGTGTCTATCCGTACATGCATGCGTGCACTCGACTCCATGCGCATGTATGCGTATGTGTGTGGGCGTGTGCACATGAGTGATACATGCGTGCCTGAGCAGACGCACAACCGCGTGCTGGAGCACAAGGCGAAAAACAATGCGGAGAGAGAGACACAGAGAGAGAGAGAGACAGAGACAGAGACAGAGAGACAGAGAGAGAGAGACAGAGAGGAGAGAGACAGAGACAGAGAGAGAGAGAGAGAGAGAGAGAGAGAGAGAGACAGACACAGACAGACAGACAGACAGACACAGAGACAGAGAGAGAGAGAGAGCGACAGACAGAGAGACAGAGACAGACAGCATGACTCCCGGAGGGACTGTTCAAGTTGCCCTGACAGTAAATAGCGCCTGACAACACTTGCTCTGCGGCCAGACAGCAGGGTAGGCGACAGAAAAATGACAATGCCGGGAATCAGGATCAATACAACCACACATGGGCGAGTTTCGAGATCTGACAAAGCGTTTAATTAGAGGGGAGAGGGGAGAGAAACAAAGAGTCAGTGGCTGGAGAAGGTAACAAGAGCTGCCTGTGGATTGTGAATTGCCTTTTTTTTTTTTCTTTTATCTTTTTTAAAACTTTTTGTGCGTCACAGTTAGCGCTTCTCTCTCTCTCTCTCTCTCTCTCTCTCTCTCTCTCTCTCTCTCTCTCTCTCTCTCTCTCTCATCGATTTACTCATGCAAAGCATTTCAGTTGCGTTCTGTAATGATATCATGACGGACGGAGTCTTGGAATGTTGCATAAAATACTGTGTCGTACATTTTGTACTTTGTACTCCCTTCAGGGGCGAAGGGCCTTAGTGCATAAACATTCATTCATTCATTCATTCATTCATTCATTCTCTCTCTCTCTCTCTCTCTCTCTCTCTCCTCTCTCTCTCTCTCTCTCAGAACGCCGATTTGATAACAGATACACAGTCCGGTCATGGACAAGTTTCTTATGTCTTTTTGTTTATCTTGTCATTTATTCAATTATGGTTCCACGACGCCCGTACTCTTGGGTGAATTGCCCACAAGCCCTGTGTGCTCCATCTCCGTCATCTAAACGAGTCCTTTCATTCTCCTCTCTCTCTCGTTCTGTCTCTCAGAACGGGCCCTGCCGCTGAGATACCCCTTCCTGGTCTTCTTCACGTTTGGCGTAGTGACTCGTTAGCCCTTTCAGTCTTCTTCAACGTTTGGCGTAGTGACTCATGAGCCCTTTCTGGTCTTCTTCACGTTTGGCGTAGTGACTCATGAGCCCTTTCTGGTCTTCTTCACGTTTGGCGTAGTGATTCATGAGCCCTTTTTTTTCTTCACGTTTAGCGTAGTGACTCGTTAGCCCTTTCTAGAATTCTTCACGTTTGGCATAGTGACTCGTTAGCCCCCTTTCTGGTCTTCAACACGTTCGGCGTAGTGTAGCCCTTTCTGGTCTTCTTCACGTTTGGCGTAGTGACTCAGCCCCTTTCTGGTCTTCTTCACGTTCGGCGTAGTGACTCATGAGCCCTTTCCTGGTCTTCTTGTTTAGCGTAGTGACTCATTAGCCCTTTCTGGTCTTCTTCCGTTTGGCGTAGCGACTCAATAGCCCTTTCTGGTCTTCTTCACGTTTGGCGTAGTGACTCGTTAGCCCTTTCTAGAATTCTTCACGTTTGGCATAGTGACTCGTAGCCCTTTCTGGTCTTCAACACGTTCGGCGTAGTGACTCATGAGCCCTTTCTGGTCTTCTTCACGTTCGGCGTAGTGACTCATGAGCCCTTTCTGGTCTTCTTCATGTTTGGCGTAGCGACTCAATAGCCCTTTCTGGTCTTCTTCACGTTTGGTGTAGTGACTCGTTAGCCCTATCTAGAATTCTTCACGTTTGGCGTAGTGACTCGTTAGTCCTTTCTGGTCTTCTACTTCTTCGTTCGGCGTAGTGACTCGTTAGCCCTTTTTGGTCTTCTTCACGTTCGGCGTAGTGACTCATGAGCCCTTTCTGGTCTTCTTCACGTTTAGCGTAGTAGTGCCCTCATTAGCCCTTTCTGGTCTTCTTCATGTCTGGCGTAGCGACTCAATAGCCCTTTCTGGTCTTCTTCACGTTTGGCGTAGTGACTCGTTAGCCCTTTCTAGAATTCTTCACGTTTTGGCGTAGTGACTCGTTAGTCCTTTCTGGTCTTCTACGCGTTTCGGCGTAGTGACTCGTTAGCCCCTTCTGGTCTTCTTCACGTTCGGCATAGTGACTCATGAGCCCTTTCTGGTCTTCTTCACGTTCGGCGTAGTGACTCATTAGCCCTTTCTGGTCTTCTTCACGTCCGGTGTAGTGACGCGTTAGCCCTTTCTGGTCTTCTTCACGTTTGGCGTAGTGACTCATTGGCCCTTTCTGCTCTTCCTCAAGTTTGGCGTAGTGACCCATTTTTCTTTTCTGGTCTTCTTCACGTTGTTTGGCGTAGTGACTCATTAGCCCTTTCTGGTTCTTCTTCACGTTTGGGCGCAGTGACTCATTGGCCCTTTCTGCTCTTCTTCTTCAAGTTTGGCGT
>JADBJO010000927.1:107500-110000 GCA_016801955.1 Conus betulinus
AGGGGACGCTATGCCTCCACTGAGCAATTATTGCCCGTCAGTAGAGGGCTTTGTAATTGGTGTCCTGCGCACGTTGTCCAAGAGCAAGCACCACTCGACATCAGCTAGGTGATATACCCGCGGGGCAGTATCTCCTTTGGTAGGTTGCCTGGTAACGACAATATATCAAGTGCTCCCCGTGGAATGTCGGAGCAGGGCCTGTGGCAAGATGAGCTCATGTGTGTGTGTGTGTGTGTGTGTGGGGGGGGGGGGGGGGGGGTGATGGGGCGGGGTAGGGGGGGGGAGGTGAAGAAGAAGCGGCGAAGGAGGAGTACATAAAGAGGGCACGGGAAATAGACCACACACACACATGCACGCACGCACACTTTTTTTTTTAACATACGGAAAAGCCTTCTTCCTGTCATTACTTTTACCGCCTATCTTCTTCAGATGTTGGCAAGATACAACGATCACGCATCCATAGGGTTCAAACATGAAGAAAAGAGAGAAAAGAAAACGAAAGATGAAAAGAGTAGAAGAAAAGAAACCTGAGATGACTATGCGTTCACCACAACAAAATGACTGATGACCTCCGACATAGATTTTCACGTTTACTTCCACGAAGGAGGTGTTGTGTGTGTGTGTGTGTGTGTGTGTGTGTGTGTGTGTGTGTTCTTCTGCGTCTCTTGGTTTGTCTGTCTGTTATAAATATGTCCCCAAAACTGCAGGACCGATTTTAATCGAACTCGGAGGAAAGATAAAATGTGCCCCACGGACAATCTTTGACGTTTAGTAGTACGGATTTGGATCCAAGAGTGTCTCTCGCGACCATGTGGCAAGATTATGCTAAATCAGCCGATCCTATTTGGACAAAATCTGATGAAATGACGGAATATTGTCATTGGACGAATCCGTCAAAGGTGGATGTGGATCTGTGCTGTGGATCCGGATCAAAAGACGGATCTCGTATCTATTAAGTATGGTTGTGCTAAAACTACCGCACTGATTTTAGTGAAGCTTGGTGGGA
Organism: Conus betulinus; assembly: GCA_016801955.1. Taxonomy (NCBI): domain Eukaryota; kingdom Metazoa; phylum Mollusca; class Gastropoda; order Neogastropoda; family Conidae; genus Conus; species Conus betulinus. Next base: position 108,507 of record JADBJO010000927.1, read on the forward strand.
AAGACTCAGTAGGGCCTAGGGACGAAGCCGTTACATTTTTAGCGCGTATCCAATGTTCAGATTGAGATCGGGGGTTGGACCCGTGAGCCGTTCAGCACGATTCCCCATAAACGACCGAAAGATTTCCTTCACAAAACTTGGTGGAAAGTTCAGGTCTGGCTTAAGGACAAACTCGTTGCGTTTGGGTGTGGATCCGTGGCGTGGGTCTGGGATTAAAGGTCGGATCCATCCTCTCTTCGACCTTGGCAAAGGTCTGCGTTTAGTTCATACCGTGGGCAGGAATATAATACATGACAAGGTATTATCACCATAGTAAGTATGGTTGTTAGTACTACTATTGCTGCTGCTACTGCTGCTGCTGCTGTCGCTGCTGCTGCTGCTGCTGCTGCTGCTGCTGCTACTACTACTACTACTACTACTACTACTGACGCCGCTGACGATGTTAATGATGATGCTGACTACTACTACTACTACTACTATTACTACTACTACTGCTGCTGCTGCTGCTGCTGCTGCTGCTACCACTACTACTACTCTTACTACTACTACTACTACGGCTGCTTCTGCTACAACGACTGCTACTACTGCTACTAGCAACTGCTGTCGCTGCTGCAGTTCACAAAAAAAAAGAAAAAAAAAAAACGTTGCAACGTTGCAGCTTCATACGCTACCTTTATTGACAATGAAATACTATTGGTTAACATCGTACACAAAGTTATGCTGTTGCTGTTCCCAAAATCGGCCGGTGTAATCGGCACTGTCCACTCATGTCATATCTCTCATCTGCTGGTGCCAAGTGCGTTAACAGCAATTAGTGGACGGATTGTGGACTTTCGTCCCGTGGACTACGGTCTCGTCGACTTTTGCCCCACGGACTTTCGCCCCCTGGACTACGTATGGTAAACTTTTGCTCCGTGGACTTTCGCCCTGTGGACTTTCGCCCTGTGGACTTTCGCTCCGTGGACTTTCGCTCCGTGGACTTTCGCCCCGTGGACTTTCGCCCCGTGGACTTTCGCTCTGTGGACTTTCGCTTCGTGGACTTTCGCCCCGTGGACTTTCACTCCGTGGACTACCCTCCCGTGGACTTTCGCTCCATGGACTTTTGCTCCGTGGACTTTCGCCCCGTGGACTTCTGCCCTGTGGACTTTCGCTCAGTGGACTACCGTCCCACGGACTTTCGACCCGTGGCCTACCGCTCCGTGGACTTTCGCCCCGTAGACTTTCGGCCCACAGACTTTCGGCCCACGGACTTTTGCGCCGTGGACTACCGTCCCGTGGACTAGCTCTCCATGGACTTTCGCCCCATGGACTTTCGCCGTGGACTACCGCACGGTAGACTTTCGTTCCATGGATTTTCGCCCTTTGGACTTTCACCCCGTGGACTTTCGCTCTGTGGACTTTCGCCCGTGAACTTTCGCTCCGTAGACTACCGTCCCATGGACTACCGTCCCGTGGACTTTCGCCCCCCACGGACTTTCGCCGTGGACTTACCGC
>JADBJO010000927.1:120000-130000 GCA_016801955.1 Conus betulinus
AGGAATCGAAAAGTAGGTCAAAAACTTAGTTCAGTAAAGTAAATAGCAAGGCACGCTGCGGAATTTCTTTAAATGTAGGTCAATATGCAAATCAGCATGTAGTCGCGCGTGACTCACACGCCAGCACAGTCCGTTTCGAGGGCTCGCGTGTTCCTTCTCTATCGCTCTCTGCTTAGAGAGATAGAGGGGGGGGGGGGGGGGGGGGGGGGGGGGGGGGGGTGGAGCGTGAGGCGGACGGGGCGACTGTGGGAGGCTGGATCGTCTGCTAAGTAATGGCTGCTGCCCATAGATCATAATTATTATAAGAGTATGGTTTTGAACTTTTTGTACCTGATAGCTATTATATGCATTTTGATTATTTTCCGTCGGTTGCTTTCAATTATTAAAGTTTGAATTCTAGGGATCCGACCATTAAGAGACTCCTCTGGTCTTCAGGCAATTTAGGCACATGCGCACGAGTCAAATGTCAACAAGACCCACGGGACAGGATACGTACGTCAGGGTCACAGGCTGAAAAGAAATAGGAAAAACCACAATTTAAGTGAAAATTATTGAAAGAAAGTACTAACCTGATACATAGAGAGCGGTAAGGCTATAGTAATTTATCCATGGGGCTGCTAAATCCAACGAATATAAACAACACAAGTTCACCACCACACGAACACGACCACAGAACACACAGTGTCAAAGGCCAAGATTCGGGGTTTTCCTTTCCTTTGCACGGTGGAGGGCGATCTGCTAATCTGACGCATGCGTAAATGAGGTAAACAAAAGATGCTTAAAATAGTACGGCTTTCCGGAGTACGACATAGCAGAGACGGGAATTTCACGTCTCTGGACACAGGTGTAGAAAGGTCTCCATGGTTACGAAAATACGATGAGGGAAATGTAATAGAAACCATGGGTTTTGCATGCTAGTATCAACAGCATTTATATCATGAGTTTAAAATAATAATAATATGTATACTTATATTATGTTCACAAGGAAGAACGTACTAAGGAGCATTTATGTATAATTAAGATAGAATTCTGCATGTACATACTGTCATGGAAGAATGTTTTGTTGCAGTCATGGTACATTTAGTTCTAACTGTATAAAATGGATTTCTTTCTTGTTGCACTCATGTGAAGGCTGATGGCCTCACATTAAAGTCACGAGTATATATCTCTCTCTCTCTCTGCGCGCGCGTGTGTGTGTGTGTGTGTGTGTGTGTGTGTGTGTGTGTGTGTGTGTGTGTGTGTGTGTGTGCGCGCGCGCGCGCGCTGCCACTGATGCAGAAATTGTCAAGCGTACAGTTATGTGCCTCTCTTCACGCACGTAATTGTTTACATATGGAAGCCGGATGAAACTGAACCACCGTCACCAGATTACTTTTTCATATTTTGTATTAGTGCCAGTTTCATGTTTCCATAGTTTTTTACGCTCACCTACCTGTCTGCTTCACCAAACAGCTATCGGTATTTCACATCAACCTGAGCGTGATTCTCTGGCACAAGAAGACCACTTCTGTGTCCTTGTCACGGTCAGTCATCCGTGAATAAACGATGGGAGGTAAACAGCGAGGGGACAGAACTCGTTTGACCTTTCAGCCCAGAGAGAGAGAGGGGGGGAGAGAGAGAGAGGGAGAGAGAGAGAGCAGTCTCGGCTGCACGTGCTGAATCGAATCGTTCCGGTCACTCCAGTTTCCCGAAAACACGGTTTTTGTGCTGCAAATTAAACGCCCTTTTCGTCACTTATGGTGTCAAATATCTGGCAAAAAAGAGGAGGATGATTATGAGAGGAAGGGGGGAGAAGGCAAGGGGGAAGTGGAGAGCTGGAGGGGCGGAGGGTAGCAAGGATGTGAAGGAGCGACAGAGAATTAGTCAGCAAGATCACACAAGTTTTGCCCAACAGATTTTAACGAAATGTGGTGGGAAAAAAAATGAAATGCGGCCCGAGGACGAGCTCATCCAATAACGGTGCGAATGTTGAAACGGATCCGGATCAAAGGACGAATCCAGGATCCGTTAGACTTTGGCAGAAGTCCAGATTCTCGCGAAAGCACTAACAGTCCTTTTGTTTTCAGTCGCTACCAATGCAAATGGCTCTGTAATGTCGTTTAAAATATGCTGTTACATACAACTGTACTGGTTTTCTTAGATTAGATAATTTGCTCTACACTGATTCGTAAACTATGCAAGCATCTTTTTCTCTTATCTGCTTTCTCTTTTGTCATTTTTTTTTTGGCCCAAATAAAATAAATTATCAAAGATCTGTATGCACTTGCATCCCCCTCCCCTTCCCCAACCCCTCTCCCAGCCATCTACACCTGTCTCCCAGCCTCTCCGCGTCACCCCTACCGAAGTGAAGTGTGTGAATCAGCACACACAGCCCTGCATGGCACTGCAGGGTGATGGGTTCTGTTTTCCTGCACATGATCCGGGATCTGCCTTCACAAACCTCCCCAAAGGCCACAGAAGTTGGATTATACAAAGTCATTATCCATCCACCATCCCCGCCTACCTGACCCTCCCGTCACATTCAGCTCTTCATTATAAAGTTGTTTTTTTTATGATGACAGTCTCTCTCTCTCTCTCTCTCTCTCTCTTCTTCTTCTTCTTCTTCTGCAGCTGCTGTTCATTATGAGATAATGCAAAAAAAAAGGAAAAAAAAAAAAAAAAGAAAAAAGCACAAATTGTTGTTACACGCCTCTCTTTAAGCATATAATTTGTAATCAGTGCAAGTCTTTTGATCATAATGATCTGGAACAACCGTCAATAGATTACTTTACTTTATCATATTCCTGCTGGTAGCAGTTCAGTGTTTCCATAGTTTCTGCGTTGTGCTGCCCGCCTGCCTCACCGGCCAGCTATCGGTATTTCACATCAACCTGAACGTGATTCTCTGGCACAAGGGAGACCACTTTTGTCTCTTTGTCGCGGTCAGTCATCCGTGACTGGGCCGGTGGGAGGTGAGGGCGTCTGACAATGAAGGGAAAGAACCCTTTTGACCTTTCGGCTATTTGGAGAGCTGCCTTGCTGCGCGTGTATCGGTCTGGTCTTTCTGGTAATTCCGGTCGCCTGAAAACACGTGTTGTTTTTTTCCGGTGCAAATTAAGTACTCTTTATAGCACTTTATTTGACTCTCATGTCAAGCGTAGGGCGAAAGAGAAGACAGTGGATGGAAGAGGAGAAGGTGGTGGTGATAGGGTAAGCAAGGAGCGGAAGGGGTGCAGAGAGGCAGAAAGAGCGGGGGGAAAAAAAAAACAGAAGGCAGCATGTATCACAAGACTAACGTGTGAAAAATATCAAGATACGTGTGGGCATATTAACAACACCTTGTCTCTGAAATCCAGAAAAGGTATTTACAATAAGAAGAAAACACAGATGAAAGTATCATCAATGTTATGTTCATCGTTATTATTATCATCGTATCATCATCATCATCATCATCATCATCATCCTATTGTATATTGTTGTGTCAATGTCTTCTTCTTCTTCTTAATACTATTATTATCACTATTATTATTATTGTTGTTATTATTATTATTAGTTTATTGATTGTAATCCAGCCAATATTACAAGGTTCTTTCAAGGGCCATCGCCAGTCAGGGAAAAGAAGCCGGGGGGGGGGGCATGAAAGAAAAAAAGTAAGCATCTACTGATAATCTGTTGATACGTGTAAGATTGATCAATACTAAGCCATGCTGAGGAAATCAGACATTCTCCTTCGTTTTTTCGCCTGCAGTTTATGACTACATAATTAAACGGCTAAAAAAGATAAAAAGGCTGTATGGGTGAACAGAAACAGCAGAAAAGACATTTCTGGTCCACTCTGGACACTGTTTACATGGTCATTACCTAATCGCCAGATTACATCATTAAAAAAAAAAAAACCTGGGTCTGCTATCATTTTCTAAAGTAAAAGTATGTTATAGATTTACTAGCATAGTGACTAAACTAGAAAGGCAGAAAAACAGTGGACGATGACAAAACAGACAACAACAAAAAAAAAGAAAGAAAAAAGCAGATTCCATGAGATTGACAAAAACAGAGGAAATCATTCGCAAGGAATTTATCAAAGGTAGGATAGAAACTATTCTGAAATAGCCCCTGCTACCCAAAATACAAATGAAATAATGGAGTATGGATGCTGCAAAAACAAGATGAAACAAAACGGATAAGGAATTATTGTTTACTCAACAATGTAAAGGAAATAAATAGTGAAAGGAACATACACACCAAAGAAACAAACAAACAAACAAAAAATCAATCAAAAACAAAAGTAACAATTAAATAAGGGGCGAATTCGAGAGAAAAACACCACCACCTCAATAAGAAAACGCAAGGAATCCATTGACCCCTTGCATTTGAGACTCACATAAAATTGCATGCAACTATTGTTATTATTTCCACTTAGCGGTTTGCGTTTTCACATGCACGTAAATTTGTTTATTCATCTGTCTCGGCAAATTACGCAAAAACTCCCGACCGAGTTTTACCAAACTTGGTGAACAGACGGAGTGTGACCCCAAAGAACTAAGTCATTAAACATTGGTGTGGAGATAAGGCGGATCCATGATTCGTTTGACTTTGACAAAGGTCTGCATTCTCTTGAGACCCTTTTTTTTATTTTCAGCGCTGTCAGGGTAAGTGCCTATCATTATCAAGAATTTTCTGTTATATAACAACAGAACTGTTTTTCTCGTCTGCAGATGGTCTGCTCCCAAGCTTTATTCCTTTAATTTACTTTAAGGAAGCATAGTGGAAAGATGCAATGTGGCCCTGAGGACGAACAGATTTGATATTAGTGGAGCATATTGATATGGATCCGGATCAAAAAGCGGATCTAGGATCCGCTGGACTTTGGCAGAGGTCTGCTTTCTCCTGCTAGAGCTTGTAGTCTTTTTTTTCAACTGCTATGACAGTAAATGGCTTTGCACCATTGTTTAGAATTTTCTTTAATACACTAGCAGAATTAGAACTGGTTTTCTCAGCTGCCGATGATTTGTTCCTCACCAGTTTGTAAACCATGCAAAGATCCTTTTGTCATTTCTGATTTCTGGTTTCGTCCAACTTTTGACCCAGCTTAATCATCAAACGATGAAGTATTGATATGTACTTTGTCCCCCTTCTCCTCCCCAGACCCCCACTCCAACCTGAATACACTTGTCGGCCATCCCCACCGTCTCACGTCTACCCAAGTTCTGTGTGTTAATACACAGTCCGGTGTGGTACATCAGGGTGACACATTCTATCTTGGTGCACAAGCTATGGGATTCGCCTTTACAAACTTCCCTCAAGACGCTGCAGAAGTTAAATTATTCAAAGCCATTACCCACTCACCCCCTACACACTGCCTGTCCCCCTCCCCACACTTCTTGCTAAGTTTTCTGTGATGAAAACTATCTCTCTCTCTCTCTCTCTCTCTTCTGCTGGTGCTGCAGCAACTGATGATGAGGTAATGCAAAAAGCACAAATTACCGTTGCACGCCTCTCTTTAAGCATACAATTTTGTAGCCAGTGGGAATCTTCTGATGATAATAATCTGGAACCACCGTCACTAGATTACTTTATCATATTCCTGCTAGTAGCATTTCCATGTTTCCATAGTTTCTGTGTTGTGCTGCCCGCCTGCCTCACTGGCCAGCTATCGGTGTTTCACATCAACCTGAACGTGATTCTCTGGCACAAGGGAGACCACTTTTGTCTCTTTGTCGCGGTCAGTCATCCGTGACTGGACCGGTGGGAGGTAAAGGCTGTCTAACAGTAAAGGGAAAGAACCCTTTTGACCTTTCTGCCATACAGAAAGCTGCCTTTGCCCGGGCGGGCTAAATCGAATCGTTCTAGCCATTCCGGTCGCGCAAAAACAAGGTTTAAGTGCAGCAAATTAAACAACCTTAATGACACTTTTGTTGGATTTTGATGGCGAAGAAAAAGAGTGTGGAAGAAGGATAGGAAAATGGTGGTAGTAGGGTGAGGTAGGAGGGGTGTGCAGAGGGGTCGAAAGAGCGACAGAGAACCGGCAGAAGGCTGTACGCGCCACAAGATTAAGAAGTGGAAAAATACAGGTCCGTGTGAGCATCCTAGCATCTTCCTGTTTCTGAAATCCAGAAGTAGAAGAAGACACAGATGAATGTGTTATCATCATCATAATTATCATCATCATCATCATTGTATGATTATTTTTTTGTTATTAATGTTATCATTATCATCACATTTGTTATTGTTTAATTGTTGTTGCTGAAAACCCAGAATCAAAGATATCGACAGAAAAAGATAGAGAGACTGTGCACAGAATTTCCAGAAGGCAGGTCACAAACTATACTGAAAGCTTCCGGCATAAAAAGGGGGCAGAAAAATACTCGACAAATAAGATAATGGAGTATGGGTGCCGCAAAAGAAAAGAAATAATAAAACAGAAAATTGGTGGTTGGTTACTCAAAAATGAAAGGAAAAGAAGAATGAAGGAACACGAAAAGGTATAATAAAGGATGAAAGAGGGAGGGGAGGGGGCACCCCAAAATAAGAAAGCATAAGGAATCCACTGGCTGCAAGCATTTGAGGCTCACACAGACGAGTGCATGCAGCAATTGTCATTATCTCCACTAAGCAGTTTGCGTCTTCACCTGCATATGCTAGTCGGTTTGTTCGTCTGTCTATCAGCGAGATTATGCAAAATTTCTCCACTGATTTAACCAAGTGACACCAAGAATCAAGTCATTAAAAACTGGTGCGGATATACGGCGGATACATGACCCTTTTTGACGTTGACGGAGGTCTGCATTCTCCTGAGACCATTGTTCGTTTTTTTTACTGCTTTCTATACAATTGACTGTCTATTGTTGTTAAGAAGTTTCTGTACATGTATCAACAGAACTGGTTTTCTCACATGCAGATGATCCGCCCCCTCGCTGAAGTAACTTGTGCGAGGATTTTTCTTTTCTCATTTAAGTTGTTTTTTTTTTTCGCATTTCCAATTTTTTCCGCTAATGCAGTGATTCAACAATGAAGTGTTGGTATGCACTTGTGTTCCTCTCCCCCACTCCCACCCTCCTACCTCCGTCTCCGCCCATTCCCCATCACCTTCACATCAGTTCACTGTGTGAATGAGTACAAATTCTGGATATAAGATCATACAACTTCTTTGATTTGTCTTCACAGACCATTCTCTTCCCTTACACCCTCACTTATCAAGTTTGGCTGAACAACTATCAGTGATGTGACTTGCTGAACAATTATCAGTGATGTGACTTGCTGAACAATTATCAGCGATGTGACTTGCTGAACAATTATCAGTGATGTGACTTGCTGAACAATTATCAGCGATGTGACTTGCTGAACAATATCAGCGATGTGATGTGACTTGCTGAACAATTATCAGTGATGTGACTTGCTGAACAATTATCAGCGATGTGACTTGCTGAACAATTATCAGCGATGTGACTTGCTGAACAATTATCAGCGATCAGTAATATCATCACCATCATTATTATCATCATCATCATTATCACCATCACCATCATCATTATCATGTAGTATTCTATCTTATTATTTCCACTATCATTATCATCATCCATCGTCATCACCCTCATCATTATCATCACCTTCTTCGTTATCATCATCATCATCATTACCATCACCATCATCATTATCATCACTCCAAGCATGGAAGTCCACATCCTGTACTGGTGCCATTCTACAGGAGAGTCCTCACGCCCTCAGAAATTCCGATAACTAAAGCATTCATCATCTCTTAATTCGTAATGCAGTCAGCTGGACCTCTGACAATGTCCTAACCACAATCTATCGAGAACAATTTTTGATATCTTAACTTCTCCACGCGGATGTGGTTGAAAACACCATCAACATGTCCACTCTATTTTTCCGAACTGGGATGCACAGGAATAACAACGTGTCCTCTTCTGTAACGATGAACAACAGACGCCTACCGCCATGACTCTAGAAGTACACAAGTAACATTGTTACGTCAACTCACTCCCGACACATACTTACGAAAGAAATGCAACCATGTGCTGTAAAATTCTGGAGAGAAAGCTTGACACAAAACTTGACCAGATACCATTGTTGACAGCATTCAGATGCACCAAGAAAACAATGGTTATAGTTCTACGATCATGTCATATATATAACACACACAAAAATCTTGTGACGCAAAATGGGTCGTCAGAAAGGCTCTATAATGATCAGTAAGAACATCCAACTGGACCCCATCGGATCCAGTCGGAACCGTTCAGAGAGAGAGAGAGAGAGAGAGAGAGAGAGAGAGAGAGAGAGAGAGAGAGAGAGAGAGAGAGAGAGAGAGAGAGAGAGAGAGAGAGAGAGGGAGATGGGCACACAGACAGACGGACGGACAGAGAGAGACAAATAGACAAGTGCTGACAGAGAATCGTCATACCAATGGTCAATGCCTTCGTTTCAAAGACTCCGCTTCGTTTCAAACCCAATGGCTGCTGAAGTCGGTCGAACCCAATAGCAAATAGGGTGTCATTACCATAACAGTACTTCTAAAGCTGCGGGGGAGAGGGGGAGTGGGTGGGAGGGAAGGGGGTGCCGTCGTCTGTGATCATCTGTCTGGTCCAGACGCAAACAGGCTATACTCCGAGCCAATGAATCACCATTTCTCTCCTACTGATCTATAAATACTAGCGGTCACCGAGCACGTATACGGCAGCAGAAACGACCTGCCCGAAGCCAGTACAAGATGTGACCAAGTTTCATACAGACACGATTATAAGGGTTATGTTTTTGTATAAGGACTGTTTGTGTGTGTCGTGTCTTGTGTAACGTGGGTGCGCGAAAGAAACTTAACTGTGTGAATGAATGATACATAGCTGTTTGTTGTGTATCATGTCGCCTTGTACACTTTAAGTGCTAAAAATGTGTGAATAATTAGAATGATAAAAAGTAAACCAGACTGCAGCGTTTTCGAACACAAACCAAAAACACAGACAGACATCAGCCGCCGTGGCGAAGTGGTTAGCGTCGCGGACTCCCGGCTGGGAGGTCGTGGGTTCGAATCCTATAGGAGTCATGTTTTTTTTTTTCTGTTCCGACCGACTCCTACCCAGACTTGGTTTGCTGCGGACTCAATTGGGAAGCCTGGGACCACACAGTCGAGTTTCATCCACTTAATGGATGCGTTTCTGGGAGTGTTGCTCAAATTTCCTGACCAACACTGCAGGTGCCTGTATCTCTCGGGCGTGGTTGACGCCGGGATATATTATGAAAGGAAGCGTAGAGTACAGCACTGTCATGTAGTCTCAAACCGAAATGGAAATCCGTAGCATCATCTTAATCATCCTCATTCTCATTGATCAGCATTAAAAAAAAAAAAAAAGTCTCAAATTCTGTGGCCCTTCATGCCCTGCTCTCATGGTGACCTCAATTTCGATGCCCTCTCCACGTCTGTGGCCTTGGTTTGGTTCCGTCGGGGTCACCGGTATCGGCGAGTCCATGGGAGCTGTCGTTGGACGGACGTGGTGGCGCCCTCCGGAGGGAGAGCACATTAATGTCAGCTCCGCGACTAAGGAATTATTGTCGTCAGTAGGGGGCTTAATAGGTGGTGTCCTGCGTATGTTAGATCAGAACAGGCGCCACTGAACACCACCGAAGTGACTCGGCAGCAGTGCAGTGTCTCCTCCTGTGGGTTGCCTCTTGACGACTTGACATTAACTGCTCCCTGTGGATTGCCGGTGCCGGGGCTGCGGCGGGGCCGACTGGGCTGTGGCTGTGGTCGGGGTGTCGGAATGAGCGGCGTGGGTGGCACTGCCTCTGAGGTGGCGCAGAGGTTGGGACAGCAAACACACACACACACACACTCACCACACACACACACACACACACACACACACACACACACACACACACACTCGTTACAAAGAGGGGTGTAAACCGATCATGTACCACACAATACAGAACAGACAAGTGGATTATCGACAAGATGTCACCTTCAGATATTGCAAATACCACATACACAAAACGCACAAAAGAATAGTCC
>JADBJO010000927.1:135000-157500 GCA_016801955.1 Conus betulinus
TAGTAACGGCCATAACGGTAAACTACAATGTCGGGCATGATCCGTGAACCATAATGACCTACAAATTTTCAGAAAAATCGGCCCAAGTACTTTCTGAGACATTTCATAAAAAGAAAAAACCATTATGGGCCATTGCATTAGTAACGGCTACAACGGTAGACTAAAACGTCGGGCATCATCCGTCGCCCATAATGAACACACCAACAAATTTTCAGAAAGATCGGCCAAGTACTTTCTCAGATATTCCATAAAGAAGAAAAACTGTTATGGGCCGTTACAGCCGTTAGGAACGGCTATAACGAGGTGAACTAAAACATCTGGAATCGTCCATGACCCATAATGAACATACCTGCTAATTTTCACAAAGATCGGCCAAGTACTTTCGGAGATTTTTCATGAAGAAGAAAAACCGTTACAGGCCGTTACAGCCGTTAGTAACGGATATAGCGGTAAACTAAAACATCGGGCATTATTCGTGACCCATAATGAACATGCCCACAAAATTTTCTGAAAGATCGGCCAAGTACTTTTTGAAACATTCCATAAAGAAGAAACCATTACAGGCCGTTACAGCCGTTAGTAACGACTTTAACGGGGTACACTAAAACATCGGGCATCATCCGTGACCCATAATAAACACACCTGCTAATTTTCACAAAGATTGGCCAAGTACTTTCGGAGATATTCCAGAAAGAAGAAAAAACCGTTACAGCCGTTAGTAACGGCTGTAACGGTACACACTAAAACATTGGGCATCATCCTTGACCCTTAATGAACACACCTACAAAATTTTCAGAAAGATCGGCCCCAGTAGTTTGTCTGGAGCGAGAGGAACACATTTTGACCATGGACGGACGGACGGACAGACACACAGACAGCATTTTCTTCGTTCCCTTTCTAAAGTACCCCCTGTTCTATAAGAACTGGGAGTACAGAAAAAGCATAAAATCATAGGAAGAAAACAGGATTGGATTTGGATGTAAAAAAAAAGTAAAAAACAGAAACAAGATGCAAAGCATGTAAACGTACTCGCAGTTACCCTGAATACGCGTGATATATTCCATAAAGAGTAAAGAGTAAAAAAAAAAAAAAAAAAACCGACTTGCGCTGGTGTAACCGTTAGTAATCGCTATTCTGGTAAACATCGGCCATGATCTGTGACCTATAATGAACATACAAACTTTCACAAAGATCAGCCAATAACTTTCTGAGATTTTCTATCAAGAAGAAAACCATTATGGGTCGTTAGTAACGGCTATAACGGTAAACTTAAACATTGGGCATCCCTGTGACCCATAACGAACATACCTACAAAATGTTTATAAAGATCGGTCACTTACCTTCCGAGATATTCCATAAAAAGTCAAAAAACCGTTATGGGTCGTTATAGCCATTAGTAACGGTCACAACGGTAAAATAAACGTCGGGCATGATTCCTATCCCATAATGAACATACCTACAAATTTTCAGAAAGATCGGCCAGGTACTTTCTGAGATCTTCCATAAAGACGAAAAACCCGTTACAACCCGATACAGCCTTTAGTAATGGAAATAACGGTAAACTAAAACATTGGGCATTATTCGTGACCCATAATGAACATACCTACAAATTTTCATAAAGGTCGGCCAGGTACTTTCTGAGATCTTCCATAAAGACAAAAAACCGTTACATGCCGTTACAGCCGTTAGTAACGGCTATAACGGGGTAAGCTAAAACATCTGGAGTCATCCATGACCCATTATAAACATACCTGCTAATTTTCACAAAGATTGGCAAAGTACTTTTGGAGATTTTCCATAAAGAAGAAAAACTGTTACAGGCCGTTACAGCCGTTTGTAACGGTATAACGGTAATCTAAAACACCGGGCATTATTCCTGACCCATCATGAACATGCCTACAAATTTTCAGAAAGATCGGTCAAGTACTTTCTAGATATTCCATAAAAAAAACCGTTACAGGACGTTACAGCCGTTAGGACCGGCTATAACGGGGTAAACTAAAACATCTGGAATCATCCGTGACCCATATGAACACACCTGCTAATTTTCACAAAGATCAGCCAAGTACTTTTCAAGATATTCCATAAAAAAGAAAAAACGTTACAGACCGTTACAGCCGGTAGTAACGGCTATAGTGGTAAACTAAAACATCGGGAATATTTGTGACCCATCATGAACATACCTACAAATTTCCAGAAAGATCGACCACGTACTTTCTGAGATATCCCGTAAAGAAGGAAAACCGTTACAGGCTGTTACAGCAGTTAGTAACAGCTATAACAGGGTAAAACTAAAGCATCGGGCAACATCCCTGACGCATAATGAACATACCTGCTAATTTTCACAAAGATCGGCCAAGTACTTTCTGAGATATTTCATAAAGAAGAAAAACCATTACAGGCCGTTACAGCCGTTAGTAACGGCTACAACGGTAAACTAAAACATCGGGCGGGCATTATTTATGACCCTTCAGGAACATACCTACAAATTTTCACAAAGATCAGCCAAGTACTTTCTCAGATATTCCATAAAGAAGAAAAAGAAAAACGTTACAGGCCGTTGCAGCCGTTAACGAACATACGGCTGTAAAGGGGCAAACTCTGAAAGCATCAGGCGCCATCCGTGACCCATAATGAACATACCTGCTAATTTTTCACAAAGATCGGCCAAGTACGTTTTCTGAGATATGCCATAAAGAAGAAAACCCGTTACAGGCCGTTACAACCGTTAGTAACGGCCATAACGGGGTAAATTAAACATCGGGCATCATCCGTGACCATTAATGAACATACATACAAATTTATAGAAAGATCGGGCCAGGCATCTTCTGAGATATTCCATAAAGAAGAAAAAAAAAACCGTTTACAAGCCGTTACAGCCCTTAGTAACGGCTATAACGGGGAAACTAAAACATCGGGCACCGTCTGTGACCCATAATGAACATACCTGCTAATTTTCATAAAGTTCGAACAAATACTATCTGATATATTCATAAAAAAAGAAAAAACCGTTACAGGCCGTTACAGCTGTTAGTAACCGTTTTAACGGTAAACTAACACATCGGGCACCGTCTGTGACCCATAATGAAACATACCAGCTAATTGTCATAAAGGTCGGACAAGTACTATCTGAGATATTCCATAAAGAAGAAAAACCGTTACAGGCCGTTACACCTGTTAGTAACCGTTTTAACGGTAAACTAAAACATCGGGCATTATTCGTGACCCATAATGAACATACCCACAAATTTTCAGAAAGATCGGCCAAGTACTTTGTGCGATATTCCATAAAGAGGAAAAAACCGTTACAGCTGTTAGTAACGGCTATAACGAGGTAAGCTAAAACATCGGGCATCATCCGTGACCTATAATGTACGCACTTGCTCATTTTTACAAAGATCAGCCAAGTCCTTTCTGAGATATTCCATAAAGAAGAAAACCGTTACAGCCGTTAGTAACGGCTACAGCAGTAAACTAAAACATCGGGCATCATCCGTGGCCATAATGAACATACCTACAAATTTTCAGAAAGATCGGCCCAGTAGTTTTGTCTGGAGCGAGTGGAACACATTTTGACCACGCACACACAGACAGACATACAGACAGCATTTCTTCGTTCCCATTCTAAAGTACTCCCTGTTCTATAAGAACTGGGAGTACAAAAATGATTCTTAACTGTGTGTTCAAAACACTTTCCCATTACATGTATATCTTCTTTTTGATACTCCCTCGCCCCCTCTCTCACCCATTTTTTTTCTCTTTCAGCCATGTTTTCTGCCTTTGTCCTTTGTTCAGATTCTCTGTCTGTCTGTCTGTCTGCCTATCTGTCTGTCTGTCTGTCTCTCTCCCGATGATGATGATGATGATGATGATGACGACAGGTAGATGAGGAGGAGGAGGAGGAGGAGAATGAACGAGAGGAAGACACCTCGAGAACTATGAATGACAGACGAGATGGCATGAGCAGAATGTGAGAAGGATGAATGATAGACAGGAACGGGTGTGCAAAACGTAAAACCGATGAACGGTTGACTGGAGGACAAGAGGAGAACGTGGTGATGAACAATAACGATTGAGAAGAGACGACGACAACGACTGGAGAAGAATCAATGATGGACCAGAGGGGGGGAAAAGAGAACACCAGAACGATAAATGAATGATGGGGTCTGGGAGAAAAGTAAAGATCGTGATAAGGATGACTGTGCAGAGAATGAATGATTAAAGGCAGAACTTTAAGCATGACCAATGACGGGACGGAATGAGAACAGGAGAACGTGGTGACTGTGAATGGCAGACGGGATAGAAAAGGAGAACGTAAGTGTGATGAATGGTGACGAAGAATGAGGAGTGGACATGTGATGAAAATGAATGACGGACGAATGAGGAGAGAAGAGGATGCTAATGGTGAATGTTAGTCGGGATGAAAATAAGATCGTTAACACTTTAATTCAAGTCAGCACCACTCAGCACATGGAACCCGCAGGGGGAAAACGAAGAGAGGCCGACCTCGCAACAGCTGGAGACGAGACACAGAGGGCAGAGATGAAAAGGCAGGGGACCAACTGGACAGGCATTCAGCGAGCAGCCCAGAACCGAGTGCAATGGCGGAGAGTTGTCGATGGTCTATGCTAACCCTTGAGCTATGGGCGTAAGTAAGTAACCACTCAGGACAAAGCCGTTGACTGTCTAATGCAAAAAGAAATCATTTGAAGACGAAGGAACTCTGCTTTGAGCTCTACAACAGAGCAAAAGAGATCCAAGTATGCTGACTATTCAGGATTCAGCTAGTTGAGATTACTCTCCAACACTCTGTCGAAGAAGTCGTAGTAGCAGTAAAGTCGTTGAAACACGGCCAGGCTGAATGGATTGACATCATCACTCGGAACACTTGAATATGGCGGAAAGGCAGTAACTGATATATAAACTGCCATCTGCAACAAAATCTGGCACACTGGCAAGTAGCTGACGCCAAAGAGACTCAAAATCACTAATCGTCGCTCTTCCAAAGACAGGAAATCCTCAACACTGCCAGAGCAACCGCAAGATCACTGAGATTAGTAATGTCAGCAATGTAATGTTTAAAGTATTTCTGAATAGGTCACAGTCGCAAACAGGCACCGCTGTATCTGAAAGGCTGAAGTATCATCGAACAGACCTTTAACCGTTCGCCATAAACTCCTGCAGCACTAGGAGGAGTTCTGTAATGTCTTCACAGACTTCAAAGATGGCGTTTGACAGAGTCTGTCAAGAGATGCTATGCTGTTATGAAGAAATTTGATTTCGGGACAAAGTCAGTCAACATCCACTATGTGTACGTCAAAGTGACCAGTGCAGTACTCAAAAAGGGCGCGACTGGAAAGTGGTCCCCATATCAGTTAGGATTCGTCAGGGCCCTTTTACTCTGCACTACTTTTCAACATAGTCCTAGACTGCATCCTGAATGATCCACTTGAAGATCATGTCAACACAATCAGCACTGCAAGAAAAACAATCGCAAAACCTTCACTTTGCAGATAACTTCAATGGCCGGCAGGCAATGAACAGGAACTAAATAAACTTGTTAAAGCACTGAATGAAACATCTGCGAGACATACCATGGATATCAGCACCGAGAAGACCAAGCTAATGGCCAGCCACAACACCACCTCCAGCACCGATACAACCATGGTTAGAAGCTAGGAACTGTTAAACCGTTCATGTGTCTTGGATTCAGATTGGGTTTGGGATTTCAATCACATACCCTATCAAGAGCAGCAATGACATCAGTTCTGTCCAGACTGAACCGTCTATGAGAGACAATAACATCTTACTGAAAAACAGGTCTGGCTCCTACATGCATGGTGTATATTTTTTCCTATAAGCACGCGCGATATGGACCTGGAAGAAAGAACCCAAGCACAGAAACGAAGAGTAACTGGAAGACATACGTCAGATGTACTGATTATATCGCAATTGAACAAGTGTGCCGGACCATTAAAAAACACACATGGGCCATACGAAGATTTGCTGACACCAGTAAAGCAAAGAAACTAAGCTGGCATTGTCATGAAGATCCAAACGGCCCTGCTAGAATAATCCTCCAGGAAAATGTTGAAGGAGCGAGACCAAACGGGAAGGAGACGATGGACCGACAACACTGATGAAGGGACAGGGAAACCATCTGTAGAGCCTAAGGCCTATGAGCATAACCGACAGAACTGGAGGAATGTGGTGAACAGTTCATCAGTGCCACGCCCCAATCATTTCACACGGACCTGGAAAAAAAAAACAGATATTAGTGACACCAAGGCAACATTTTTTGTATTTCATATGACTTTTTAATGCAGAACGCGTGCGTGAATCTATGATTGTGCCATCTGTTAGCATGTTTCTAATAATTCCGGTACACGGCTTTCAAATGTTGTGTGTCAAAATATAAAATGTTCACTTTATCATCTTTCTCAGCTAATAAAGTGTTAATCTTTTCACCTGTCGTCAGTGAAATACAATTATCATCAAATCTGACTGTCCGTCTCTTAGTGAGGTGTGACAGGCACTGTTGGACCCGATGTAATAGATGAAAGAACACAACTGTGTTTTTTTTTTTATAATTCAGTTCTATAATTTACAAGTGGCTGGGGAGAGTTAGTGTGTGTCTACCTCTTTTCAGGAACTTGTTACCTGAGCCTAACAATACTTTCTCTGTTTCTGAATTCAAGAACAAAGACTTCGAATAAAAACGATTAGCTTTTGACAACTTACCTTATTCTGAAGAAGATCTTAAGCCAGTTTCATAGTATGAATTCAATATATTTGTATGTGTCAGATTGCCAAAAACTAATTTAACAGCTCCGCTGTCTCTAGTTTGTATTTCATTCAACAAGCTGTGCAGGGTAACAAAAATAAACTTATTCATACATCAATTTTGATCGGACGAGGCTAGTGACTGTGGTAACGGGGGTTTATTGTTGTATGTATCTTGATCCCATGGTTACGCATCAACTACAGTCAAAAATTTCGACTTTTCCCTGCTGTCATTATGAAATTCTGAATTAGCTATGTAATTTCTTGTCAAGTGAGTATCCAAAAGCTTCGTCTTGTGAAAGTTGCGAAATTTTGCCATGTACACTTAATGTTGTAGCAATAATGTCGGATTCTCCCCGTTAAAAATCATTATTAGTTTTTTCTCTCCTGAATGTGTCAGCCCATAATATCACTCCATGTACAAGTTAAATGTATTTATCACCAAGTGACAAATGTCTTGTGCTTAATTCATTTCCCTCGTCTTCTTAGATGTGCATGTGTCTTAATGAAACTATCGTCTGGATACTATGCCGTACGTCTTTTTTATGGTACCTTAGGTAGGTCGTAAGTTGGAGTAGCACACACAACAGAAGTAATAATGACACACTGAAGGGTATGGATATTCTGAAAAGATGACTAGATATTACCAACGCTTACACATTCAGATTCTCCAGATTAACAGAAACTGCTGAAACAAAACTTCGCTTATTCTTCTAATTTTCACATTTTGGAGCAGTTTTGCAAGTTATTTGTTATTGTACACTTTTAATCATAAATAGGACAATTTCTAATTATAACTCAATTAAAAAAATAGTAAAAGCAAGGTTTATGACCTTCAAAGTCAATGTCACAAAACATTAAAGCATCATTCAGGAATAATAGTAAACATAAGAGAAAAGGGTATAAGTACAGAGAGAGAGAGAGAGAGAGATGAGAAAAAATGTGATCGAGAGAGAGAGTTTGACAAAGAGAGAGACCCAAAAAATGTATCGAGACCTGTTTGACGAAGTCAAAAAAACACAGACGTATTGGTCAGTCGACAAACGTATTTCTCGACGCATCTCCATACCCCTCTTTTCCCCTGTCCTCTGGCTCCTCCACAATCACATCAATTTACATGGTTGCTGCTCAAAAGTGTCAGCCTTTTTCTTAACAGGCCTGATGTACTACACTTTTTTCCAGAGCCTTTTTAAAACGATCAAATGGCATTTTTAACAATAAATACAATTCCAGCAACACTTCTACGCAAAAAAAAAAGACTTCGAATTCCTTGTATGTAATAAAAGATTTGGACTTGATACTCACCTTCCTCTCTTCAACTCTTGATATCAGAAGTGAAGCTTGACTATGAACTGCTCTCCAAGAATGTCTTACGAACGTCTACGCTTCGTCAAAAGATATCATGCTTACAACGCTTCCCAATTTATCAGGAAACTATGGCAGTTTCTTACTATTATTCCTAAATTCTTTTATTCTTCCACACGTGCACATTTTTGGATTCGGATATTCCAGAATGAGGAAAATCAGAAAATAATACAATTCTGGTTTTAGCAACAACTTTGTTGCTGTGATTTAACGTGAACATGACGAATGACTGGCGGTAGAAGAATGTGAAAAGGATCAATGAATGACCGGAGAAGAGCGTTAAAATTGTAAGTGGCTAACTGGAGAATAACATGAAAAAGAACTTAAAACATGACTGACTGACTGGAGAAGAACTTAAAAACGATGAACGACTGAGTGGAGAGGACCTGAAAGCGACAAATGACTGATGTCAGAGGAAAGTGAAAATGACTGCTGACTCGAGGAGAATGTGAACACAATAAATGGCTGATGGAACAAGAGTGTGAGAATGACGAATGATGAACGGAACGTGAAAGACAATGTCAGAATGATAAAGAAAGGAAAAATGATGAATAGATGACGGGGAAAGGAGAGGAAGATGAAAAGGGGAATGGGAAAAGAACGAGAGAATGATGGAAAAAAAATTGTTCGGACGAGGTAACAAGAATGTAAAAAGAACGCATAACGGATAGGGTTAAAACGGAACTTCAGAATAGTGAAGGAAGTATGAAAGGAGTAAATGTGAATGATGAATAGCAGACAATTACAAATGATAGGTGGGATGAGTTGCCATTACATCCATGAAGGAGAGGAGAAAGAGGGAATGTGAAAATGATGTAGGGTGGACAGGACAGTAGCAGGAGAAGTTCAGAAGAGTGAGAAGACGAGAGGAGCATGAGAATGACAGATTCAGCTATATGAAAACAGACCAGCCTCAGAATGATCCAGTGATGGACAAACAGGGGAAAAATGAAACGAGAGAACAATACTTTTTTTTCACGAGGTGAAAAGGTGAAAAGGTGAAAATGATGAACAGGAGACGGGACACGAAGAGAGGGAGAGAGAAAAAAAGCATCAGGACGACGGACTACATAAAATCAAGATATTGTCAGAATGATTCAATAAAGGAAGAAATAGATGAAGTGATGACGAGAATGATGGACGTGGTGAGGAAATAAAAACACGACATGGACATGATGAATGGAGAAGAACGTGAAAACGATGTATAATGGACGGGGGAAGAACGTAAGAAATTTCAGTGATGGGTAGGACTAGAAGTAGCGAATGATATAGACGGGAATAGAAGAATGAGAAGATGTTAACGGAAGGAATGGTTTATGATGAAGGACAAGAACAAGAGAACGTAAGTATGACGAAGGAAGGAAAGAAGGAATATGGAAAAGAGATACAATGAAAACAAAGAAACCGTGAAGGTTATGACTAAATGACAAGAACGAGAACATGGTGCATGATCGATGGAACTAGAACACGATAAGTATGAGCGGATTGCGAAAAAGGCGTGAGAATGACGAAAGAGGGACAACAGGAGAAGGAAAAGGGGTCAATAACGGACGGAAGAAATCCTAAAGAATGGTAAAAGACAGAAGAAAAAGAGAATGTGAGAATGATGATGAAAGATGGGAGAAGAACGAACGTGAAAATGATGGAAAAGTTACGGGAGACTAACATGTGAGTGATGAAGGGCAGTTCGGATGAGACAGCAAGAGACTGAGGACGGCGCATCTGGCCCCGATTGAAAGAAAATCGGCAAAACGCCAAAATGATAAAAGGATGGACGAAAGGAGAGTGAGATGAATCATGATCGAAATGATAAAAGCATCAGCATCATGAATGAGGGAGTAGTATGAAAAGTGAAAGTGATATCTATGAACGAGAGATGAAAAGAAGAATGTGAGAATGATAAATGATGTATGAAAGGTGACGGACAGAATTGTGGATGGGAATATATCGTGAGAACGACGAAGGACGGGATAAGAAGGAAATGAAGAAAGGAGTGTGAGGCAATAGAGATAATGAACACTAGACAGCGTGGGAATGGTGCAGTGATGGCCAAAATTAAAGAAAGGAAACAAGGGAAAGATGAGTGTTTACAAAAAGAGAAAAGGAGAGGTGAGAATGATGAAGAGAGGAAACTGGAGAAGGGAGATAAGAGGGAGGAACGTACATGAACATCGGACATCGTAAGAGTAATCTAAAGATGAATGGAATGAGAACAAAACCAGAGAAAAACGAATGCTGGATGCCATCAGAAAAGAAGAATGAAAGAATGACGAATGACAGACGAAATTAGAGAAGAGAACGTGGGAATGGTGAATGGCGAACTTGATGAAGAGGATGACGCAAAAATGATGACTGTTGAAAGAAGGGAGGCGTAACAATTATGAAAGTTGGACTTGCGGGAAAGTTGTGAACGACTAATATCGGACAAGGAAAACGTGAGAATAAAGCATTTTGGAGAGCGTGGAAACGTCAGAATGATGAATGTTAGACGGAGGAAAACGTGAGAATAATGAATGTTCGATCAGGGAAATAGTGAAAATAATGAATGTCGGATGGGGGAAAGGTGAAATAATGAATGTTGGACTGAAGCAAACATGAAAATGATGAATGTTGATTGGAGGAAACGTGAATATGAAACATTTTGGAGTGGCGAAAAACATGAGAATGGGGAATATTGAGCGGGGAAAACGTGAAAATAATGAATGTAAGACAGGGGGAAAAAACGAAAAGGATGAATGCTAGACTGGAGTAAAATGTGAGAATGGCGAATGTTGGAGTGGGGGGAAACGTAAGAATAATGACTTTAGGACAGGGGAAAAACTTGAAAATGATGAATGTTGGACTGGGAAAAATGTGAGAACGATGGATGTTGAGGTGGGGGAATATGAGAATGATGAATGTTTAAATATGGGAAAACATGAATATTGAACAGGTGAGTGGAGTGGGGAGGAGGGAGGGAAGGGGGGAAGGGGGGGGGGGGGGGGCGTGACAATGAATAATGCTGACTGAGGAAAAACTACGAATGATGAAAATTGGACTGCACGAAAAGATGACGAGGGTTATGATGGTAAACATGCGAATGGTAAATGTTGGACGGGAGGGGTGTGTGTGTGTGTGTGTGTGTGTGTGTGTGTGTGTGTGTGTGTGTGTGTGCAGGAAGGGGGAAGGAGGCGGGGGGGGGGGGGGGGGGTATTGGAGGCGAGGGGGGAGGGCACGTGAAAATGACCAATGTTGGACATGAGGAAAAGATGAGAACTAGAAGTGTTGAACTGCAGAAAAACGTGAAAATGAGCAATGATGGACTGGGCAAAAAGGCAAGTATGATGATGTTGGACTGCGGAAAAATGTGAATATGAGGAATGCTGGACTGGGCAAAAAGGCAAGTATGATGATGTTGTGGACTGCGGAAAAAAAACGTGAAAAAGAGGAATGATGAACAGGGCAAAAAGCAAGTATGATGAATGCTGGACTGCGGAAAAATGTGAATATGAGGAATGCTGGACTGGGCGGGGCAAGTATGATGAATGTTGGACTGCGGGGACGTGAGAGAGGGTAGGGGTTGGAGTGGGAGAAAGGTGAAACGCGAGAATGGTGAATGGCTGGACGGGAGAAAACTGAGGCAATAATGAATGTTGGACTGGAGGGGAAGAGAAGAACACAGAACATAGGAATAACAGATGGAAGGCTGGTGCGACGCTGATGAACGAAGGACAGATGAGGAAAGCGAAGGAATGAAAAAGGCGTGAGAATGACGGCCGTCACGAAAACAGGATTGCGACAGAGTTATAGTGGGCACAATCAGCAACAGAATGAAACGGAAGGAGAAGACAGTAACGCGTTAATAATGAATGGTTGACACGATGAGATGAAGAGAACACAAAAACGCCGAGTGAAACACGGGGGCGGAACATGACAACAGTAAATGAAGAACAAAGTGAGAAGAAGAGAACATGAGAATGATAACAGACGAAAGGAACGGTAACTGAGGAACGTGGGAAAGATGAATGGTGGACGAGTGACGATAAAAAAAAAAGTGAAACTGATTTTTTATGCTCTGGAGGAGGAAAGGAGTTTCAGAGAATGAATGATGGATGGGAGAAGAACATAAGAACGATAAAATGACGGGCCAGATGAGAAGAGGAGAACTAGAGGTAGTTGAATATGGTACGTCCATCCCACTGTTCAATACCGCCGAAAGAGAAGTAAAGGGGTGCGACGGAAATGACGGTATCAGAAGTTCGTAGCAATGCTGAATAATAGATCAGCAGTGTATAAAAGGAACTGTTGATAGTACAGAAGAAGAATAAAAAGAAGAAGTGTGGTGTGGGGTGGGGTGGGGGGGGGGGGGGGGGGGGGGGGGGGGGGGGGGGGGGGGGGGGGGGGGGGGGGGGGGGGGATGGGATGGCATAAGAGAATGAGGAATATGGGGGGGGAATAATGCAGGGCTTCAAATGTCGGAGATGTGGTGGGAAAAGATCAAATATGGCAATAAGAGAATGAGGAATATGGAAACACACGAATAATGTACAACAGCGGGGTGTGGCGTTAATGAATGGGCTAAAGAATTAAAGGGGGGGGGGGGAGTGCAGGGGGAGAAAGTGATGGGTCTCAGGTTCAAATCCATTAATCATGAAAAGAAGACATCGGCGGAGGAAAAGCGAGAAATGACCACGGGACGGAGATGGAAACTGGTGGTGGTGTGTCCAATTCTCTCAGCACGTCTACACCATGTTAATGCCATAAAGTGAAGGGTCTCTGGAGAACATCAAAGATAAAACTTGAAAAGCAGGGAGTGGAGAGAAAACTGAACTGAAAAGTACAATATCCTGGTGTGAAAGAATGCAAGTCAGAAGCAAAGGAAGTTAAAAAAAAAACAAACAAACAAACAAACAAAAAAAAAACAAGTGTTGTGATGAGCACCAGAAAGTCGAACGTGAATGAGAATTGGGGGAAAAGAGGAATGTTCATAGAATCATAAGCGGCATGTGTTTTCTGGGTGGATCAGACGTAAACCATATCAGGGCTGCACGAATTTATAAAATAATATCATGTCGAGTCGCCAGACTGAGGATCAAGACATGCATGGATCAGTATTCTTAAAAAAGACCAAAGTTTTCTTTAATCAACGTGATTCAACATAGTTGCTTCAGGTACCCCACTCCAAGCCTTTCCCACCAAGACACATACTCATCCCCTTCAATAGTAAGTTCAGGGTAAAGCATCCAGGCCGATGTAAGACAACTTCACAGACGCCTGGGGCTTTTTATGTATTGATATATTGACGTTCCGATGGTATCGGTGTGGTGTTCCATAAACCCTCTACCATCCCTCTCTTCCTTTCCATCCCCCACCCTTCCGACCTGCCTTCCTGTTGCGGTTATCCCGTCCGCCCCACCACCTTGGTGAGTGTCGACGCTCAACCTGAACATGACCACACACCGAACGTGGCTCGGTTGTCACTTCTCTGCACAGGGTCTACACTGAATCAGCTTCAATGCTAGTTGACGGGTGCGCCAGAAATCTCAGCAACGAAATATTGTTGGATACTACCAGCGGTTTCACGAAATAAATCGCAGCAATGATGAACTGTTGAATACTATGAGCGGTATCACAAGCAAAAGTGTTTCACAAAACGGCAACGAAATAACCTTGAGCTGCACACTGGGTTACACTCAGAGTGAACAGCATGAAGCCTGGAGAACTCAGAAACAAAGGCTAACTCAACCAGATACAGAAACTTGGTCACTGTTAAAAAAAAAAAAAAAAAAAAAGTGAAAGTGAAAGTGTACGGTTTTGACTGCCTTCAGACAGGAAACGGTGAACCAGGGGGCACTTACATGGCAGCCTGTTTGTTGACCAATAGTACAGGGAGCTAAACGGAACTTAACCCTTAGGCGAAAGTGCCACGCAAGAAGTGATCATAGCACGTAGAACGTACAACAGAAAAAAAAACGGTCAGGGACACTGTGTGTGTGTGTGTGTGTGTGTGTGTGTGTGTGTGTGTGTGTGTGTGTGTGTGTGTGTGTGTGTGTGTGAATGCGCGTATAATAAATTTCAATTCAAGCGGAAAGCGTCTTTTATAAACGGTAAACGACAGCTCCAGACATCATCGGATTTTGGGTGGCCGGATAGAAACGAAGAAGTTCTTGTGAGACCGAGCTCGTCCGGAGATGTGGTGAAAAAAAAAAGTCTTGGCATACTGGCTTCACAATCACCGAGAGAAGAATGCTCGTGTTTTGAGGAGAAATGAATTACTAAAAGCCGAAAGCATTGTCAGAAACAAAGCTGAGATGTCAGTGTCGGAGATGGGCACGGACAATGTCTGTTTTCAGCACAGCTCGAACAGACCACAGAGAGCATTTCCAGGGCTGTCAACTCGTACCCTAAAAACAGGCAAACAAAACAAAAACAAACAAACAAGTAAAATACAAACAAACGAGCCATAAAACTAACAAGTCACTCCCGTCAAAGGAACACTTATTTTTACTTATGATTTACAGGTGCACTTTTTTGCTTTATAAGCATTTTTTAAATTGATCAATTATGTGTACATAAACAAATCATTCAACTGAAGCAGCAACAAGCAAGAACTTATGGGGTATAGGTGTACTTTCTTCGTATTTCCATGCTGCAGTCCTTTCGTCGCCTAAAACTAAGCCATCTTAAGTGTACTGGCCACTCTAAGCATTTCGCTCACATTTTTCTTTAACCAAAAAAAAAAAAAAAAAAAAAAAAAAAAAAAAAAAAAAAAAAAAAAAAAAACACGATTATTAAAAATCCTTTTAAGAGAATTCCAGTGCAACAGAGACACATCAAAAAGCCTAATTAATGAACAGCATCGCAAAATGGACAAGTGTCTGTTCCAGTGGTTAGGATCTCATTATCTAGTCACCAGATGAAAAAAAAACAACTTGCATCTTACACAGGTTTATCAAAAAAAAAATGCTTTCTAGACCACAGGAACATGAACAGACCACAAATGCAGAAAAGCAACAGGACAAAGAAAAAAAAATTAAACCCAAATTTGGACAGAAAGCAGTCAAAGAGACTAACACACACACACACACACACACACACACACACACACACACACACACACACACAAGAAATCATTAGCACCAGATTTCTAGGACACAAATTACATTGAAAGATCCTCATCCACCCACCCCCTCTCCCCCCTGCATTCCTGTGGAGCGATTAAAAAAAAAAGTATGTAGAGCGTTCAAAACGCAGATAAAGAACGGCCACGGGCAGAAAAAAAAAAAGAGTGAATAAACAGAGAAAAAAAAAAAAAAAAATAAATAAAAAAACGAACGAAAGAAAAACGACGGAAATTAGGAGCACAATATCGCAAGAAGACTGGAAACAGTTTGTACTAAAAGAGCCCTACCCCACCCTACCCACCCCTTTATTCTGGCATGGGGTGTCCACTGTACAAGGTGAATTCTAGGTACGCGATGTGCTGCAGATTGGCTCACAGGATGACCGAGATGACGAGGTGAAAAATGAACACACATTAGAGGGACGGTCAAGCTGGCTTAGAAAAACATCACACAGAAAATCCTCACAGAAGAACTGTGTTCACGTGTTGGCAACATTGGAAAGTTGTTGCAGGATACTCAGAGAATGTCAGCTGGTGCAGGAAGGAGTTTGGTGGGACCTCTAATGTCCTTTCCTCTAGGATGTTGTGAACGTCCGTTTCACTCATAGAAAGAATGGAAGCGAGGGTGCATCAGTGAATGAGGAGCCATGAAGGCGCTGAGGGGGAGGGAGGGGGGAGAGGGGAGAGGAAGGAACAGACGTTCGGAAGGGATAAAGTGGGCTCTTAGATAATGAGAGATAAACGCTTGTAGCATCAGTGAAACAACTGGTTGGTCAAAGACGAAAGACCAGAGACGTTCGACATCTATTATAAAACAAAGAAGTGATCAGGATGAAATGTTATAACATGTAGATTAGAACATAAAACGTTCAAGACTTGAAAAATATCTCGCTTCGTAAAAACATCAACGATAGTTCTATTCATACGCTTACAGCACAGCCGCTTGCAGATTCGTTACTGACCGCCATTGTCGCGTGTGTTGTCAAACAACAGGGGTGTTTGCACGGTCTTTGCGCGCGCGCGCGCGCGCGCTTAGTGTGGGGAGAAGGGAGGAGGCGCACACGCGCGCGCGCGCATGTGCTTACGTGCATGTGTGTGAGGAGTTGGGGGTGGAGCTGATGCGAGAAAGCACGAACGGGAAAGAAAGCCACGTGACATCTCCAATTTCTTCTGAGAAGGCAAGGCGGGTGGAGGGGAAAGAGGGTGAGGCAGAGAGCCAAAGAAGTAGCAGTAAGGGGCGGAAGAACTGTTAGCAGATGTCTCCAATGAAATATCATAACAGATAATTCCGTGGTTCTTAATCACATCGTCTGCGAACACACGTTTACTCTTATCAGCATTATCACCATTATATTAATCACTAGCGATACAATCATCATCAACAGCAACAACAGCAGTTGTAGTAGTAGTTTCTGTTCTTACTACCATCTGTCCTTACCCCTCTGACGCCGTCCTAGCCTGGTTCCCTATCCCCCATCGACTGTGCAACACTTCCAAAGAATGTGCTGAGGTAGAGGGACGTTGAATGAATGAAACGCCCATCTTGCGCTGAAGTGAGTGAAGATAAGTGATTGCTCATTCATTTTTGTTGTCCTGAGTGTTTTGCATCTTGCCTGAAGAAGACCTAAGAGGTCGAAACGCGTCGTGTTTTGTCTTGTGATTCGTTTGTCTGCGCTTATTTGTGGCGGTTCGCTATTACTCACATTTAAAATTTGTTTAGATTTCCGCCTGCAGTCGCCTCACTTTGCAACTAAGCCAACAGTGTTTTAGCCACACGTGCATAAAAAGTTCAAGGTGTTCAAACTAAAACGAACATCTGAAGCAGCGGACGTCAGGAGGGTTGGGGTGGGGGTGGGGGGGGTGGGGTTGAAGAGGAGTCGCTTTCAAGCTGAATTTGTCAGTAATATACAGACAAAATGAAATAAAGAGAGAAAGGGGAAGCAAGCTAGCGGAGGAAAGAAATGCTTTGCCTGATTCACCTGTGGTGTGTGTGTGTGTGTGTGTGTGTGTGCAGTGTATGTGTGTGTGTCTGTCTGTCTGTGTGTGCGTGTGTGCGTGCGTGCGTGCGTGCGTGCTTGCGTGCGTGCGTGAGTGTGTGTGTGTGTGCATGCGCAATCATGCGTGTGACTCTGTGTGTGTGTGTGTGTGTGTGTGTGTGTGTGTGTGTGTGTGTAAGCGAGTGAATGAGAGATAGAGAGAGAGGGGGAGAGAGAGCCAGCCTCTCCATGGGGAGAGAGAGATGGAGAGAGAGAGAGAGAGAGAGAGAGAGAGAGAGAGTGGTGTGTGTGTGTGTGTGTGTGTGTGTGGTGTGTGTGTGTGTGTGTGTGTGTGTGTGTGTGAGACCGTTCACAAGCCACCTATCCGATTAAAAACGAGTACTATTAAGAGGACTCTTTTAAGATACCTATGAGTTTCAAAGTCACAGCAGCCTTTCTGCATGCGAGGCTACGCCCTATAGACAGACACTGGGGGTTTTTTTGACAGGAAGCGGAGAAGGTGATCTTTTCCTTTTCTTTTTGAGCTCAACATCACCCTTAATAGAACTGCACATTTTGTCTTAACATACCCTGAATGCTGTTCATCTGAGGAAAGTGTTGGGTGTGGTCGTGTGCGTCTTTGTTTATTGATTTGGCGTGTGGTAGCTGAATGAAATCGTAAGCGGCCCCGGGACGGTGAGCTCTGAGCTCCTCCATCCCCCCCCCCCCCCCCCCCCCCCCCCCCCCCCCCCCCCCCCCTTTTTTTTTTTTTTAAAAATACTGCGGAGCATGTCACACTGCTTGGTCGTTAGTTACTAATCTCCTGATGTCCCCCCTGACCCCCTCTTCTGAGTTCATTCCTCAACGACTACACTAGAATTCAGAGTGTTAACACCAAAGTCTCCTGATCTAAACTTCATTTTATAGCTAAGCACGCTCACAGATGTCAGAATTCTCAACACCTCACTTTAAATATCAGAACATGGTCACTATCTAATTCCCCTGAGCTCACTTATAATTATCCTTAACACAAATCACGTTGAAGCTTGTAGGAATTTAGGTCAACCACCCCCACCCCCCGACCTCGTTGAAAATTTCACTTCATATCAGTCATAAGGAAACTTCATAATGTAGTCACTATTTGATACTCTTGACCCCATTCCAAATGACGTTTTCTATCAACCGTTCTGAAACTTTCAAAACTGTAACAATGAAAAAAAAAAACAAAAAAAAAAAAACCCACCAAGAAACATTGCCTGAGGATCGCACGGAACAACCAGTGAAAAGGCAGTACAGACCTGTCAGAATGTGGTCACAATCTAATTCTACTGACTTCCCTTCAAACCCTCATTTCATGCTGACCACATTAAACCCTGTCAGAATCGAATGTGAAAATCCCTCAGACAAACAGAAATGGTTAAAATCAACTGTGAAATCTACCTCAACACGTCGTTCAATGCAAAGCGTTTTACACATTATGCTTGTTTACACTGCTGAATGACTCATTCCATGCCCCATACCTGTTTAACATTTTGTGAAAAGAAAAGAAAAAGAAGCAGGCTAAACACGTTTCCAGTTAGCGCGGTTTTATTATAAAGGAGGAAGGAGAAGAAGGCGATAGCGGGAAGATGGGAGGGGCTGGGAGGTGAGCGGGAAAGAGGATCAGTTTAAAAAAAAAAAAAAAAAAAAAAAAAAAACGGAAAAAAGCGAATTTCACCCTGAGTCAGCACTAAGTGACCTGGGGAAAAAAAAAATGAAGAAATTACACCAGTGGCAGTAATTACTAGCAACAATATGCCTATGCCATTATTAATATCATTTTTTTGGCTTACAACGAGTGCTGCGCTTTCTAGCACTGTAATGGCTGGTGGTGCTTCGTCGCGACTCTTACTGCTGCTGCTACTGCTGCTGCTACTGCTACTACTACTACTACTACTACTACTACTACTACTGCTGCTGCTGCTGCTGCTGCTGCTGCTGCCGCTACATGCCCAGTACATCATGGCAGTTATGACGACACGATCTAACAAAATTTTGTCAACAACTGCGCTGAGCACGTACATTTCAAATGCACACACACACACACACACACACACACACACACACACACACACACACACACACACACAAACACACTCCATGCCCAAGAGTCAGAGAAGTCGAAGACTGAATAAAAGGGTGACGGGTAAGGGTCAGAACGCTTCTTCGAGAAACGATTTTCGGAAGCTGTAAAACTCGGTGGACAGGTCTGCTTGGCTGAGGGAGAAAGGGAGCTGTTACAGATGGAGGGACCCTAGTATGAAAGGAAAACATTAGCTGTAGGATTCAGGGCTCAAAGAAGGAAGGAAGTCTGTAGATTACGGATGTCAGCAGCAGAAACGAAGACGAAGAGGTGTGGACGGACTGAAGGGTTCACACGAACACGCTGGAGTCTGGTCTTCAAGCGACTTAAATCGACAGGGGAGATTGGGAACTATCCTCTGTTCAACGTGCGACCGGCGAAGGGGAACAACAGAGACACGTGCAACACAGGCATGGGTCGCCGCGTCGCAGTACTGTTCTGATTTCATTGAGGCTATGAAAGATTTTCCGTTATCTGGTGTACAATGGACAAAGGAGTGTATGAATGAAAGCAGAGCCTCTTCGTTAGGACAGGGACGGAAGGAACCGATTCTTCTGCGCTCGACGTTGGAGGAACGACTACTCCAAGGTGAAGAAAGTTCTTGAAACGAGTTTCGTCAACCAATACACCAAGACTCTCACCCATTGAGAAAATCTGCTTTTTTGACTTTTGTTTGTTTGTTTGTTTGCTGGATGAAGAAATAACAGATCTATGACAGAAACAAAGAAAGAAAGATAGGGAAAAAAAAAAGAACAGATCTCTGAAAGAAAGAAATACAGGGGGGGAAAGGGAGGGGTACGGGGGGGGGGGGGGGAGGGGGCACAGTTCTAAAACCGATGGGGAGGGAAAAGCGTTATGGCCGTCATAACTCTTGGCAAGGCGCTGCTATGTAATGGAACAAAGAGCTACAAAGACGCCAGCTTCTCCAGTCCATGATCAGTGCTCAGTGTTACCATCACTTCCATTTTATACGTCCTTCAACGTCCCATTCTATATGGCAACTCCAGCATGGTCCAATGAGAACAGATGAACAACTATATTTATGGTTTAACAGTTACATATTATAGTGCAAAAGGGGAGGTGGGGGGTGGGGATGGGGAGGGTGCAAAACCAAAGAGAGAGAGAGAGAGACAGAAGAGAAAATAAAATCGACTTCGATGGAAGGCAAATAGGATACAACCTGTCTTGAAAAAAAAATTTTCAGCGCGCATAAAAAAATCTGCCCGAGATGGTCGAAGATCAGCAGCAATGAGAACTAGAGAAGCAGCCTTGCTTTCCTCCCCTAGTGCCCCCCCCCCCCCCCCCCCCCCCCCCCCCCCCCCCCCCCCCCCCCGCCCCCCCCCCCCCCCCCCCCCCCCCCCCCCCCCCCCCCCCCCCCCAGCTAACTGACCAGTTGACAAGCATAGCATGAAGAGTTATCACAGAAACATGTTTCTCTTATTTTGGTATGCAACTGACTGTCACGACTTACGATCCTGATCATCTCAGTGAGCAATCATTCAATTAAGTACATTAACCAATACAAAAAAAATGAAAAAAAAACAACAACAACAAAAGGAAAAAAAAAACAAAGAATACAGAAAGCAGGCTGGACAAAAATAACCGAAACCGCTGTTCATACCACCCAATCCAAAAACAAAGGGAGAGAGAGAGAAAACAATCGTCAGGCCTGTGTTGAAATTCCTGTTTACTCCTGGCAAGGTCCAATGGCTGACGTACGCAGCATGGTTTAATTTTGCATGTCCTAAGATGCCAATCGTCCAGCTTGTATAATATGTATCGATTTATATGAAGAATGTACACACACTGTGTGTATGCGTGTGTGTGTGTGTGTGTGCGTGCGTGCGTGCGTGCGTGCGTGCGTGTGTGCGCGGACAGAACTGTCTGTCCTTTGCGCGTGGTGACAGCACTGAAATGTCTCCTGCTGGTCGGCTGAACCAGAACAAAATGCCAGTGACTTGAATCAGCACTGCAGCTAACCGGGGGTGGGGGGGGTTGGGGGGGGGGGGTGCATGGGGTGGGGGGGGGAGAGATGGTACTCCCAAGGTATTCCAAGGTTGTAAGCTGACAGAGAAAACGGATGCAGTCACACTTGGGTTGCCTACAACATCAGAGAGGGCATGTCGCTGGTGCCAGGTGTGCAAAATGTTTTACACCTGACAGAGTAAATAACATCATGCCGGGCGTGCACCGGGTATCCTACACTTTACGGCGAAATGAACATAGTGTCAGGCGTGCACCGGGTATCCTACACTTCACGGCGAAATGAACATAGTGTCAGGCGTGCACCGGGTATCCTACACTTCACGGCGAAAGGAGAACATAATGTCAGGCGTGCACCGGGTATCCTACACTTTACGGCGAAAGTAGCATAATGCCAGGCGTGCACCGGGTAATCCTACACTTCACGGCGAAAGTAGCATAATGCCAGGCGTGCACCGGGTATCCTACACAGGCGTGCGAAAGGCATAATCCTACACTTTATATCCTACACTTTACGGCGAAAGTAACATAATGCCAGGCGTGCACCGGGTATCCCTACACTTCACGACGAAACGAACATAATGCCAGGCGTGCACCGGGTATCCTACAATTTACGGCGAAAGGAGCATAATGCATCAGACGTGCACCGTACCTCAGTGCCTGGCGTGTGCACTGTGTATCCTCCTTTTTACGGCAAAAGTACACAGTGTCGGGCGTGCTTCGGGTATTCAATATCTTACAGAAAAAGTAGCATAATGCCAGACTTGCACCGGGTATCCTACACTTTAGGAGAAAGTAACAATGCGAGGGGTGGATTGGGTATCCTAACACTTTACGGCGAAAGTGACTTGTGCCACGTGCGCACGGATATCCTACACATAGTAGATCAAGCAACATGTTGCGGGGAGTGCACGCATATCCTTCATCTTGCGGCGAAAGTACCATCAGGATACCAGAAAACACTTCACGACGATCCTCCTTTTTACGGTGTTGGCTATGCGCGGATAGCCTACATGTGACGCAGAAAGTAACATGGTGCCGGGGTGTTTACCTTATGGAGAAAGCCTACATATGACGGGTGGAAAGTAACATGGGCCGGGGTGACATGTGGATAGCCTACATGTGACTTCACATAGAAAGTAACATGGCGCCGGGTGTGCACGGATAGC
>JADBJO010000927.1:165000-215000 GCA_016801955.1 Conus betulinus
GTCTCAGCTCGTGTTTCTTGATACATGAAATAAAATACACTATCTACATCCCCATTTTGCCTTTTCAGCGCCACACATCTTGACATGGTTATTAGTTTTTTTTTTTTTTTTTTAAACACTGCTGACTTTTTTCCCCTGTTTAACAATGCAACCTGCTGTCTGTCTGTCAATCTTTTGACTGGCGAATTGTCTGAATGCAGGTTAATTGGTACATACCAAAGTAATCTTCACCAGGGTTCGCTGGTCTGACAGATCGTTTTCTCTGTAAAAATCAATCCCTCAAATTCATTTTTCACCTCTGACTGATTTATTTAATGCAGACTGGTATACATGGATTTAACCTTTCAGCGTGCTTGGGCCTCACTGCGTTTGCAGAGTCGTGATCTGGACGTTAGTTCATTTAATGAAACGTCCTTTAAGCAAGTATGAGTCTACTGATTGAAGTTAACGTTAGTTCTAATTCTATTTCATGAAACGTCCTTTAAAGCAAGTATGGGGAGTTTATTGATGATTCTAGTCTGTGTCAGACTCTCGCTTACACGAAGTCGACAAACAACCAGTAAGGCGGCAAAACAAAGAGTTTCCCCTTTTAATTAACAACTCAATTTTTTTACACGTTTTAAATACAAATACTCTGACACCAAAAATATTACTTTTTTTTTTCAAAATCACTTTAACAGGCCCTCGAGGACTAAAAAAAAAATTTTTTTTTTTAACAATAAAGTATTGGAGGAAAACAAATGCAGGCTAACCATTCAACAATTCTTCCGTCATTATAGTAATGACTTGGTAAAGATTAGAACTTTGAAAAAAAAAAAAAAAAAGGTTGAAGATGAAGAAAATGGCGACATAAAATTAAGAAAATATATTATAAATATGAAAACCCTTCGCTAGCTGCATGCATGAGGGAAACTATTGTAATCCCTCTTCAAGGCAGATCTATTTATATTGCCTGCTCCTATGTAGGCCTTTCGTTTGCTGGATCGGACTCATCAGGGAGACACAGCTGATTGTGTCTGTGCTCTTGGCGTCAAACAGAGACACACCACAGTCCATAATTCTGTGGTGTTCTCACCACCAAGGGTAAAAAACATTGTTCTCCAATGTGTGCTCCCACAGTGCCACATAAAAGGTTATATAAACAGTTTTCTGGACACCACAGACTTTTAACAATTTAATAATTTTCGGGGTTTTATGACCTCTCATCGATCCATCAAACGATTCACAAAAACTATGCCTGTGTCCCCCTCAACAAAAAACACTAGCGTTCCTGCAGAGCCTTTTCGTAATCGAGCGGTCCCCTGTGTCTGCTTCAACAACACATTTCAAAGGTAACCAATCGCCCTGAGCTCTCTGGTCACGGCTCAGCATACGTGCATGCCGCTCGGTTTTCTTGAACAGGTGAGCGCAGGCACCAAGCTATAGGATCCTTCGTTTGTGCTACAGCCTGCACAAGGGATCCATGTTTTACGTCAGCACAGTCCTTTTACAAACAGACATACGACACCACCAGGAGCTTGGGCACTATTCCTGACCGTCTGCAACACCGTCACTAGATTACTTCGTCATATTCCGTTAATGACCGTTCCGTGTTTCCATAGTTTCTGCGCTCCGCTGCCTGTTTGCCTTATCAAACAGCGATCGGCAGTTCACATCCATTTGAATGCACTTCTCTGCCACAAAGGAGACCAGATTTGTCTCCCCGTTGCGCTCAGTCATCTGTGTCTGGAGCGTGGGCGGTGACCGAGGAAGGGAGGCAAACAGTGAACGGGAAAGACCACTTTTGACCTTTCGGCCCCTACGGAAAGCAGCCTTGTCTGCGCATGATCAGTCGGGTTGTTCCGGTCGTCCGAAAATACGGTTGTTTTTTTTTTGTGTGCTGTGTGTGTGTGTGTGTGTGTGTGTGTGTGTGCGCGTGCTTTTTGTCACTGTGTTTGATTCTGATGCAAAGTGTATGGTGAAAGAGAAGATGCGAGAAGTTGTCCACAGTTACGAAAAGATGCAGACGAAATTAGTAGTAGTAGTAATAGTAGTGGTGGTGGTGGTGGTGGTACATCTGTAAGAGAAAACAAGAAAAGATGTTTACTACCAGAAAACGAACGGACCATCATCATTATCATCATCATCATTAACATTATTGTCATTATTATTATTACTATTATTGTTGTTATTATTGGTAGTGGTGGTGGTGGTGGTGGTGGTATTGTTGTCGTTGTTGTTGTTGTTGTTTTTGTTGTTGTTATTGTTGTTGGAACCACAAAAGGCATATTTACAGAAGTATTCATCAGGGACAGAAGTAAAGTTCCTGAAAAACAAAGAAACTAACAAACAAACAAAAAAGCAGCAGTAATAGCTATGTAATGATGATGATGATGATGATGATGATGATGATGATAGTATAGCATCTGTTGGGCGCAATCTCCAGATATGTAGTTGTTCAAAAGCGCCTTTCAAAATCATGTGCAAAAATGCAAGGGAGCAATTAATTAACACCCATGGATGTGTTTATATACTTACATGCATAAATGCACACAAATACATTACTGTATATACATCAATGCATATAGCTCACATATGAATACACGTGTATATTCAACAAATACAGTCTCACACGCTTGTATTTGGATATATACATACATACATACATATATACATATATATATATATATATGTGTGTGTGTGTGTGTGTGTGTGTGTGTGTGTGTGTGTGTGTGTGTGTGTGTGTGTGATAGAGAGAGAGTAAATTAAAAAAAAAAAAAGAAATTAAACAAATAAACAAATCGTCCTCCCTCCATTCTGTCTCAGCCATTTCCCCTCTATGGGCACCTGCCCTGAAACTTTCGTCAGTCTCTTTGAAATGTACCTCCTTCCCGTCACCCCTTCCCCCCACCACCATTCACGCCACCACCATCCTCTCCCCGTCCTCCCACATTCCCCCGCCGGTCGCCACAAAAACATTCTCTTCTAAATCCCACAGAGGAATTCATGCAAACCCATCAAAAACGAACAAACAAAAATGAAAGCATATGAAAATTCGTAGCATGACAAACGGCTTATTGGCACCCTTAAGACTGAAAGGTCGTATTGAGGATGCAAGGCATTTGCCCTCCTTCCTTTCCCCGCCCCTCTCTCCTCCGGTTTACAAATACATCTCTGAATGCGGGGGGGGGGGGGGGGGGGGGGGGGGGGGGGGGGGGGGGGGGGGGGGGGGGGGGGGGGGGGGGGGGGGGGGGGGGGGGAGCCTTATAGATTAACAGACACTACAGAATGAACGGTTGGCGTCCACTCTGGATAATGCTTATATTTTCACGACCCACTTAGAGTACAACAAACAAAAGCTTGTACGCTATAAATTCTGCTCTCGCTTCTAGACAAACACACACACACACACACACACACACACACACACACACACACAATATTTTGCGGCAGCCTTTTCTTTACACCGCCCTCAGTGTAGGCTGAATTGCTCTCTGACGTCATCGAGAAATTTCTTTCAAATACCAACAGATTTTTTTTTTTTTCTTTCAGCTACAGTGGGTCTGCTTCACGCTCTACTCACGTTTCCTGCTTGTGACAATTGCTTTTTTACCCATTCGATAATAAAAAGATGAACAGTGGATATGTACGTGCGTCACCTTCCCTTTCCCCAACCTCCACTCCCATCCTCCTACGCCTGCCTGCCCCCCCTCCCACCCCGACCCGCTGCCGCGCCATCTGTGTACACAAGCTGAGAGTGCTCATCGGTACAAAGTCCGCTCCGGCACTGCAGGGGAGAGGGATTCTGTTCTGCCGCGCAAGGTCCAGGAGCTGTCTTTACTTCGCAAACTTCCGCCGTGAGGCTGGCTGCGGAAGTTCAATTATTCACCGTTATTACAGACTCTGGCTCCTCGATGTGCCTCCCTCCACCCCCCCCCCACCCCCCCCCCCCCCCCTGCTTCCCTACATCCCTACAACGTTAAATTTTTTCTGTGAACGTAATGCTTTCGCCATGAAGCAGTGCTACCTCCCCCCCCCCCCCCCCCCCCCCCACACACACACACACACACACCCCCGGTCCCGGTCCCATTATCTTTCTCTGCTGATCAACATTTTTTTTTTAAAGAATTTGTTTCTGTTCTGTTACTGTATAAAGTAAACGTGTGAAAATAAGTTGTCCGTTCCTCTCCCGCCTCCCCTTCCTCCTAATCGCCCCCCTGCCTGGTAAAGGTAATCCGCATGGGATAGTTTACATCAGCGTTGAACAGAAAGAAAGAAAAAAAAACAAACGAACGAGTGGCAACATTGTCTTTACGATAGGTCATATGAATCAGGGCACGTGTCGCACATGTATACCAGCGTACACTGCCAAGAGATCAAGTTCAACTGATCGATTCTTCACGTTGTAAAATGTTTAGTGGAACAGGGAAAAAGACACTGCGGGCACTAATGGATCGATCTCTCTCTCTCTCTCTCTCTCTCTCTCTCTCTCTCTCTCTCTCTCTCTCACACACACACACACACACACACACACACACACACACACACACACACACAACATACGCACACACACCTCTAACCCCCACTCCACCCCGTAATAGCCCTCTTACAAAATCAAATACGTGAGGCATAAGGCCTGGATACGAAACTTGTCACACACTGTTTGAAAAGAATCATGTTTTCAAAACGCGGTTGTGACATACTCCTCTCAACCCAGGAAGTATGAATAAGAGCAAAATCAAACAGAATAAATTCGTTAAAAAAAAAAAAAAAAAAAGAAAGAAAAGAAAGAAAAGAAAGGAAATGAAAAACGGACTATAGAACTTCAAAAAAAAAAAAAAAAAAAAAAAGGAAAAGAAAAGAAAGGAAAGCAAAAACGGACTATAGGACTTGAAAAATAAATAAATAAAAATAACGAAAAAAAAAAAAAAAAAAAAAAACACCGTCAAACGTCTGGGCGTGTCTCCGTATTTTTAATGCTTACTGTTGACAGAGTGCAGACGAGGCGCTCAATGGCTCCTTCAAGTCTGGTGTATGGGTCCTGGATCAATCCAACTCCTGCACTCGGAAAAATGACACACTGATCAAAGAAAAAAAAAAAAAAAAAAAAAGGAAGAAATATTACGGATAATGTTTACAAGTCTTCTGAAATGGAGAAAAAAAAAAAAAAGGTCTGTAATTTTTACCTGTCCCTTTGACCTGAAATTGCAACAAGAGGTATGGGGAAAAGTATGTTCACTGGAACATAGATTTAATAAATCACACCAAAAAAAAAAGGGGGGGGGGGGGGGGGGGGGGGGGGGGGGGGGAGGTTGGCTTTTTCTCTCTCTCTCTCTCTCTCTCTCTCTCTCTCTCTCTCTCTCTCTCTCGTTTTTTTTCTTTCTTCTGAACAAAATCAGCTCATGAGTGTAAACTTTTTTTTTTCTCTCTGGTAAGTATTGAAGTATGAACAGATAGAAAGAGTAACTTCCCTTTTCTTTCAATAGGATCCGAGCATGTGAAATATCAACGTCTATGTCAATAGA
Source organism: Conus betulinus (assembly GCA_016801955.1). Taxonomy (NCBI): domain Eukaryota; kingdom Metazoa; phylum Mollusca; class Gastropoda; order Neogastropoda; family Conidae; genus Conus; species Conus betulinus. The sequence goes on from JADBJO010000927.1 coordinate 170,505, forward strand.
AAGTTTTAGTATGATTGTTTTATAGACATGTACCCGTTTTAGTATGATTGTTTTATAGACATGTACCCGAAAAATATGATTGTATTATAGACATGTACCCGTTTCGTGAAAGCTAACTTCGCAGTGTTCCTATTCAATGGGAAGTATGTAGTACTCACGCGCAACAGCCACAGGCTCTGCCCTTTGGTCCGAAGTCGCTCTACGGCCCCACAGTCAGATTTACAGGCTTTGCCCTAGGGACACATTCCGTTTTCGCATCAAGATTCTTTCAGATTGGTTCCGTAGGTTTAGCGCAATCTCGGCGACCTACGAAGAAGAAAGCGCAAATAACGCAGAAGACAGGGACCTTCGAGGAAGGAAATAATTCAAGCGAAACGAGTTACCAACGCGAAATTACGTGAATGCGTTACATGAATGCGTTACATGAATGCGTTACGTGAATTACCTGATGGATATCGGACCAAGCGGCGTTGGCGGGCGTTTCCGTCGCGCCACTTCACTTTCGCTGCTCGCTCTCTCTTCGTCTTTACTATCGCCGCTGTTTTCTGTACTTTCGCCGCCTGTGTTTTTCTTTGTTTGTTTTTGTTTGTTTCTTTGTTTCTGATTTTTTTTTTTTTTGTTGTTGTTCTTTTTTTTTTTTTTTTTTTTTTTGTTTTTTTGTTTTCTTCCCGTGCCAGGTACATGTCTTCGACTGGGAACTATTTCAGTTTACTCCGCTTGTCTTGTATTGTTTGGAAGAGGAATTTTGTGATCGGGCGGGGTTTGCTTGCTGTCAGAGCATGCATTGATAGAGTATGCACACTGAAAGGTTCATGTTCGGCACCGAACCTCCGGTGTTCTGCGTGACGTGTGTGCCCACTGCCAAAGCAGGACAAGCTCTGGTCTTAAATGACCAAGCTTTGTGCATCAAGTCAAGAAAAAAAGTTGTTCCGGTGGAAACGTAAATTTAACAACGACCAGTTTAAATGCATTTAGGCATGAAAGAGATCAAGCTCTAGAGAAAGATGTCCTGAAGCGGACGCCAGGTTCTGTCACAAGGCATCGTCAATCAGTGTCAGATAACCTTCAGTCTTGAAGGCGGATAAACAGAAGAACAGAGAGAAAAAGAGAGAGAGGGAGGGAGCGAGGGAAATACAGACAGCCAGAGATAGAGGCAGAGAGGGGGGGGGGGGGGGGGGACAGACAGCCAGAGACAGATACAGAGAAGGGGGGGGGGGGGGGGAGAAAAAGCAGACGGAGAGAGAGAGAGAGAGAGAGAGAGAGAGAGAGAGAGAGAGAGAGAGAGAGAGAGAGAGAGAACCTATATCAGTGAAAAGCCGTTCACCTATCCCCTATAAAGTATGCCCCACTTTGTGGCGAAACTACAGGCGGTGGAAGTACAGAAGACCTTTAGTAGAACACGACTCGTGTTTGAGCGCTGACAGTCCCAGCAGAAAGCACGGGTGACAGCGATAATCATCATGTGTATGCAGTCCATAAAACATGCATCAGTTCCGGGACAACACTCGATAGCTGGTAGGGAGCCGAGTCATGTATTCTGGCACACAGGCGACACTTTCAGACCTCATTATAATTATGGCAATTGGTCCCTGACGTTTGGAGGAAGGAAGGGAGGGAAGGGGAAGGGAAGGTGGGGATGGGGGTGAAGGAATCGAGGGGAGCGGACACCAGCGCCCAAAGAGGAATAGGGGCAACGCAATGTAGCTATCCCGTATGAGAACGGCGGGGTACGACGCAAACACTTGGTTCACACAGTAATGTTTCTGGATACGTGCAATACACATTCAGAAGAGGCACCAACAATTAAGAACAATGAGTATTTTCGAGGCTCTTTCGTGGTCAGGCATGTCGCTCTCGTTAATGGTGGAGTTAAACGTCCTCACAGCATGGCTTTTAGGGACAAGTTGTGTACGGCAGCAAGCTGCAGCACATAGAGTCAGTCGTCTGACGGACGTGGCAACAGGCAGTCTTGGGTAACGTCTGTCTCTCTGCGGAGGGGGGGGGGGGGGGGGGGGGGGGGGGGGGGGGGGGGGGGGGGGGGGGGGGGGAGTGGGGGGGGGGGGGGGGGGGGGAGGCACCCATAGTGGTCGGTACCCTCAGGTAGAAACCTGGATCAGATCATTCATTCGTACGTAGTCGGTATTTTGCCTCTTTCGTGGTCAGTCGTGATGATGGTGTCTTCCTTGTGGCCCTCCCTCCAAGGCCGTCGTCAGGGCTACCGGGGGGCCCGTCTTCGTGCTGAGTGACGACGGTCCTGTGCCGAGTGAGGCTGACACCGGAAACGTGCAGGACAGAAGTCACAAAGGCGCTTCGTGAAGATCCGTGTTCACTCTACGCCCGTGAGGGACGTTCCCACTGCTCTCTTCCCCCAAGGGGAGGGGCCCGGCTGGTCGTTCAGGCCTCAGTGAACTCGCAGAATGGGAACGCCTCGTCGTCGAATTGCCCCAGTGCTTCAAGAGTTGTCCCCCGGTGTCTTTCTCTACGGTTCATCTACTGTATAAACCGCTCACGGATATATACAACGGCTTGGACCAGTTGGTAGTGCAGCGCAACCGACTGACCAACTGAGCTGAACTGAATTGTTGTGAAATCCAACAGCGGGGGTCTGTGTGCCTGTCTGTTGGGGTTTTTTTTCTTCGTCTTTTAAGGCACCCCAGCCCCTGACCCCTCTCCACCAATCTCTTCCTCCCTTCTCCCCGCGGTCTTGAATTAAGTTGGTTCCTTTTTCAAAATTTTTGAATATTTGATTTCAAGTGGGTCTGTCCTGGTCTCGTCATCTTCCAGATTTTAAATCAGCCTCTAACTGCGTGTTCATTCATAACACCATTCGTTGGTTCATTATGCCCGCTGTACAAAACACATTTCGCCAAACTAGAACACGTCCTACAATGAGTGCATACGCGAAATAGCTTCAAAAATTATCGTTTTGTTTTGTTCTGCTTTGTTTGCTTTTAAAGTATTGTGTCAGACAGGAAATGTAGTAAAGCACTGTGCCCACACGTGTATCTTAACACAGGACGTTGTTTTGCAACTCCGTTCTTGAATAGTCTGACGAGAGTTGGCATTACGTCCAGCTACGCCAACAGAAAATGTAGGCCACGTTTTCTTTTAAATCCAGCCGTTTTGTAATATTCAAGATACCCAACCAGCCTCTGAGCGAGAACACCGCTACATTCGATTCCCGTTCTACATTATATACTTATTAGAATTACATGTAAGAGATATAGAAGTTATACATTATATACTTATTAGAATTACATATAAGAGATAAAGAAGTTAAAGTTTCATGGTCAAAGGGGCAGAGAACTGTTAGAGATTCAGGTATACAAGGGACTGTATTCAGATATCCAAGGGACTGTATTCAGATATCCAAGGGACTGTATTCTGAATCACACAGGCCATTCCTCTCCTTCCACCACCATAATGTTCTCTGAACTGGATCAGGTACCCATTTACCGCCAGGTGGACAGAAACGGTTTTTAACCTGCAAAACTCCGACCCCACGAGGGGTTTGAACGGTCAGCTCTGCAGCCAAATACCCACACCATCCGACTAGAGAGAGAGAGAGAGAGAGAGAGAGAGAGAGAGAGAGAGAGAGAGAGAGCGCTCGAACGAAAGCTGACGAAGACCGCGAGGTTCAAATACAATCAGAACAACCGCAAACCTTTTCTCGATGATGGGCTGTCTCAGCGGACCATCACGGGGGGAAGCCTGAGGTTTTTATTATTTTTGTCCTGATTCTTATGTCACTGATAACTTTTCAAGGCGAAAACAACGAACAAAGAAACAAAGACATTTCTTTCCGATGTTGTCTATCACCAGTTTGCGTGCGGAGGGGCATAAAAAGTTGATTTTTTCTTCCCCGATCCTCCCCACGAGCCCCCATCCCCCCCCACCCCCACCCCTCCCACACCAGTTAGCAAAGCATGAATAACAAGCACAAGGAAATAAAACAGGAAATGTCCCCCTCACCCCCTCACCCTGCCCAATAGTGTTAAGCTTAGCATGCATAAAAGCATTTGATCTTATACAGCAACTCAACCACGCAACTGCAGGAGGAAAAATCGGTCTGTTTATCGATTGATTCTATGAATACAATCATTTTAATGCTGATTGTCCGTGAGAATAGTATTCAGTTAGAAACTACACATCTGACTTTACGTCACATTGTGATATTGATATTACTGCTATACCAGAATTTCTTGCCTAAAGAATATTGGATCCCATCTCCAATACCTCCTTGGGAGCACCTAAATGCTTTCTTTGATCACAAATACACTATGTTAAAGAAAAGTGATGATGTAAATATTTTTAACAACTGAAGTTTGTGAATATTTAGAAAAACAAACTATCCAAATCATTTAAAATGTTTACAGACGGGTCGGTAATGGAATCCTCTGACAGTGGTTCTGGCTTTATAATACCAACTTGAAATGTCAGGAAATCATATTCTTTAGGAAAGGGGTTTTCAACCTATACCTAAGAATTATATGCAATACTGAAGGCTTTGACTTACATATATGACACACCATTTGCTTTCTATAAAATTTTACTTTGTGTTTATGCTAAATCCGTTTTACAATTACTAGAGCATTGGGACTGCAAAGCTAGAAAAGATCTGCTTTTTGAAATAAAGCATTTACTGCTTTGTTTAATAACTCTAGGCATAAGAATTGATTTTTGTTGGATCCCATCTCACCTTGGTATAAAGTGGAATGAAATAGCAGACAGTCTTGCAAAAGAAGCAGCAAATAGATACGCTGAAAATTTATTAAACAATTTCTTAGATTTGTCCTCTTGTAAATTAATTATAAGTATGGACAAGAAGTATATACATAATCAGAATTTTAGGGAAAAAATGTCTATTTTGCCATCGTACCCAAGGCACATTGTTAGATTAATTAGTCAATATTCTTATGGTATTATTTGTGTCTGCAGGGGATACATTTCTGTGCATCATCTTTTGTTTGTCACAGGTTGCAACATTTTTTTTTATAAAGATCAATAATTACTTGCACCACTAGGGTATTTCACTTATGTAAATATGTATATATCAGATGTGGATTTGAAATTACTAATATGGATGATAAACTGAGTGTGGAGGATGTTGGGTTTTTTTTTTTTTTTTTTTTTTTTTTTTTTTTTTTCTTTGTTTGTTTGTTTGCTGTTTCTTGTTTTCTAATTGAATGTCTAATGTCATCTGGCAATGAAAAGATATTAAATAAACCACTGAACTGAATTGAACTGAACTATTCTGAGGTTAAAATCGGGGACAAAGAAGAAGAGTTCATGAGTAATTAATCACACAAGTCCATTCAGAAAGCACGGGCATTAAGGAAACTTCGAGTGAGTATCATGGACAGCCTACAAAGGAACATTGATTGTAATGACTTCACTTTCGGATTACAGATGCTACGTTCCTGTCAAATGCATTCATATGCATGCATGCACGCACATGTGCGCTGAACAAACAACACAGTCAATGCCTCTGTGTGTGTGTGTGTGTGTGTGTGTGTGTGTGTGTGTGTGTGTGTGTGTGTGTGTGTGTGTTGCAGCGCACGTGGTGCAGCAATGGACACAAACATGGATGTGTCTGTGTGGAATAGACAGAGCAAATGTTGAGCAAAATAAATCTGTGAAATGGAGGATGCGGTGGGATTTAGGGGGAGGGGGATAGCAGCAGAGATAAAAAATGATTAGAGGTGAAACAAGTTTAGCAAAATGAGTGTTGGCCAAATGAGCGTAGGTGAGGCGAGTTAGGCGAAAAACTGTGGTTGAAACGAAAATACACAGCATGAGTGTAGGCAAAATCAGTATGCAGTGCAAGTGAATCAAAAAAAGATTGAACAAAGCGCAAAATCAGTAGGCCAACCTGCGAAATGAACCTGTTTCATAAAGGAAGAAAGGCAAAAGTGTGCACACAGAATTAGTGCAGGCACAGAGTGTGTGTGCACAAAACGAGGGCTCAGGTGGTCATGAATGTTGGCTCGCGACAACGGGCCTATTCGTGGAGCTATAAAGAGAAGTATATTGCTAAGTGAATAACTGGCATGATATCATATTGCAGGAGCAAGAAGAGTAGGTTCTTCCGAAGTGTTGTACAGTGGGTGGTTTGTTCTCAGATCAATAGAGGAAGAAGAAGCCGTCTTTGCTTACAAGTCTCTAGAAGTCGAACCTAAGACAGTTTTAACCAGCATTGAAACTCGGCTCCTCCCTAGTCCCTTCCCTGCCCACCCCCGCCACCTGCTCGTTTCCTTGTGTCCTTCTTTCAACACTGTAAAAAAATAGCCGTATTGCCTCTCTTTTATTTACACACTACAGACTCTCCTTATCACACTTACGCCCAAACAGGATGAGGTAGGCAGGGCATACGTGGGAGGGAGTGGGGAAGGAGGGTGAAGGATAGGTGGAGGTCGGAAGAACGAGACGTGGGGGGAGGTAATGATGGGCCAAGTCTGATATTGTTATGTCTCTTGAAAGTGCAGTTATCACACAATCGCTGTTGAAACACCACCTCTCTCTCTCTCTCTCTCTCTCAATCAATCAATCATCAATTGATTACTGTTCAACACTATTTGTTTCAGCCAGTGAAGACTCACTGAAACCTTTGATCAGTGTATATAAACAAGTCATTAAAGCAGATCTCCTGAAACCACTGAGACTTACAGAATCAGAATATATTCAAGTTGGAGCTCTTCCATTGAGGGATACACTTGCCATCAATGAAGGAAATGTTCATGCGAAATGAAATTTCTATGAAATGTTGAAATGGGTATGAAGACTTACGAAATCATTTTGCAGATGTCTCATTGCAAAGTGATAAATGGATATGAGAGACTCTCCTGCTTGAACAACATTTCATCTACTCCATACGACTCAAATCATTTTTTTTAACCCGGAAACCGGAAAACTCTCAGTCACTGAAGAACACAAGCACTCGCTTGATGAAAAAACATTTTTGGCTAAGGACCATGAGAGAACACTCCCTTTGGCAGCTTCCACTTCATCTGATACTGAAAGTGTTCATGCATGCGACGCAAGCGAAACTGTTGCCAAATTCCTGCTGGTGGTGGGCAGAATAGTGAAAAGAACACGTGATGTCCCATTGGTCAACGTCCCCCACCCCCATCTCCTCGTGCCCTTTTACAAATGTTCACTTCCAGTCCATACCCCGGAAAATTCTTTCTGATAATATGATTATACCTTTGTTTTCTTTTGAGAGAGAGAGAGAGAGAGAGAGAGAGAGAGAGAGAGAGAGAGAGAGAGAGAGAGAGAGAGAGAGAGAGAGAGAGAGAGGATAACATTCTTTATTTACGAGGATAATAGATAAGCACTGACGTGCTTTTTTACATCCAGTCCTCGCCCTGAGCAGGGACTACAACATGCAGTGAAATGAAATAATGTAAGAAAGCAAACAAGCAAACAAACAAGACGGTCATGCAATCTTAGTGGAACATCAAATGAAAATAAAAGGGGAAATGGAAAAAAGAAAAAAAAAAAATAATAAGAACAAAAATAATAATAATGAAGGGGAAGAGAGAGTGTGTGTGTGTGGAGGGGGGGGGGGGGGGGGGGCATACAGAAATGGACTGTAACGTACAAACAATCAGCATGTATAAAGACAGGCAGTAAAATGAATATGTCGAAGTATGTACAGAATTTGGAACACACACACACGCAGAGAGAGAGAGAGAGAGAGAGAGAGAGAGAGAGAGAGAGAGAGAGAGAGAGAGAGAGAGAGAGAGAGAGAGAGAGGTGGGTGGGTGATGATATGAATACACATTGTTCTGAGATGGATCGAAAAACAAACGGTGAAGGCAAAACGAGACTCATGAGCAAGAGAGAAACAAATTGAAAGCAAAATGAGTGTAGACAAAACAGATGAAACACACACGGGGGAAACAAACGTGGGCAAAACGAGCGAAGGCAAAACAAGGCAGGTGCGCGAAATGAACGAGAGTGCGGCGACGGAGATCGGAGTGAGGACATTGTCAGGACAGTCAGCAGGCCCACAAAGTACATGACCAGTGTGTTAGCACTGATGACAGTCCCTGCAGAAAACTCCGATGACAGTATCACAGTATGCAGTCCATAAAATATGCACTGCATCTGGGGAGACACTAAATGAGAGAGAGAGAGAGAGAGAGAGAGAGAGAGAGAGAGAGAGAGGGGGGGGGGAGAGGTGCAGGGGGGGTTATCATATGCGCTGGCATACAGACAAGACTTTCAAATCTCGTGAGATTGCCAGCTGGAACATGAATTAGGAAGCAGAGGATGTGTGAGAGAATGGGATTTCAGCGGTTACCAACCCAAACCAACAAAAACAGCAACAACAACAAACGGCAGGGTGAATGTAAGTCGATAGATAGATAGATCTCCGTCTTCGCCCACCTTTGCAACGCCAACCCCCCACCTCTCAAAGACATCAATGACAGCTTAGTGCGCATGTACGTACCTGACCCCATACATAGTTCCACCACACAACCGCAGCAGAACAGCGGTCTGTTTCTCGATTTGATTTTAGTGACTCCGTTCGTGCCGATACTGCTTGCCCCTGAGACTGTAAGTATAGCTGCTCCAAATGAGTGAATAACGGGGACTAAGACGCTATGGGCGGCTAATGACACGACCATGAATAATTAATTGCACGACTCCATTAAGAAAGAGCGAGCAGCAAGGAAACTTGATTCGAGTGGGCGGCATATTCTAGCTGATGAAAGAATATTCACTGCAGTGGCTTCGGTTGGGCGTTACAGATAGGCCTACTACATCTCTGCAAACCGTACACACAAGCATATACGCACATACACAGATACAGAAAAAGTGTGTGTGTGTGTGTGTGTGTGTGTGTGTGTGTTGTGTTGTGTGTGTGTGTGTGTGTGTGTGTGTGTGTGTGCTTGCTTGCTTCTGGTCCTGCAATACTTCACCGGGCCCTGCGTCACCGGCCCGACAACACCGTGTCTGACACCATCTGTACTATCAGCTGGGTATCATTGACCAGAAATCGCCCGATACACAAAGAGTTGCGAGTTCAGTGATGGAAAGAAGAAAGAACCAGTTACAATCTCAAGCTGCACAACGCTCCCTACCAGGCGACTGCCTTGCCGCTGTGACTGACGAATGAGGCCTGAAGTTGTTCGGCTGAAACTGGGTACTTGTATCACCTGAACGCTATGTTTCAGCCGATTACTTAAGACTAATGAGTGTTCATGCTCGGAGAGTCCGAGACTGACCTTAGCTTGGTCGCAAAAGACCCTGTCTGTGTAATTTGAGGTCGAACTGCGCAGCAGTGTCCGTGTGATAATAGCTGAGGCAAAAATGTGTGTGTGTGTGTGTGTGTGTGTGTGTGTAGAGAAAGAGAGATTTAGATATAGACAGATATGTGTGTGTGTGTGTGTGTGTGTGTGTGTGTGTGTGTGTGTGTGTGTAAAACACTCCCACTATGAAACAGATGGCTTTCACAGAGGAAGTCGGTTTCGTTCTCTTTGTTAGAACCACATAGTCGACTGTTGTACAGAAATCCTTGGCTTGATTTGCTCAAGCATTCTATGCTGCCTTCATTGATGATTTTTCTGGCCAGATTTCATATTGCGAATCTATTTGGGTTGACTTAAAAGTTCAGTTTCTCTATTGTTCATCATCGTATCAGAGGAACAATTCAGTATATAAAAACAGGAGCTGTTCTAGACTTGTCGCTTTGGACAAAACATCTACCCATAAATAATAAATAACTCTACGGCGGGATTAAGCTGGTGAAATTCTGTAAATCTGCAAGGGTTTTTTAAGCGTGTGCTTATGTACTCAGGCATTCCACATCTTTTTTTTCTAATTCTTCCCCAGCAACATCCATCCCCACCCACACCTCTGGATGATCGTCTTGTGCCGTCCTGTGCCCATTCTTCCTTTTCGGCATCTATTTGACCTTCATCTGTCTGCATCTATGGTCTGCTATACGCAAGTGGTACAGCTGTAAATTCTTACATCTTATCCCTCATTTCGGTTCTGCTCTATGTGCGAGCTCTCCTCTCACCGGTCACTGGTGAGTGAGTTCATGCTCTCACGTTGTGCCTTTGTCCCTGAATGAATGCCAGTTGTGTGTTGTCGTACCCTGGCTGAAAGACTCCAGGGATCATCCAAACAGCCAAAGTACTTGAACACAGTGGTACAAATGCATCAGCTGGGGATGTGAACATTACGTGTGTGACCCTTTCTGATTACCCCACCACATAGGCAGCCACACTCCGACTTCGGGGGGGATGAATGCCAGTGATGGGCGCGTGGTCCATGTGCCAGGACGGTGGGCGCTACGAGGCTGTCGGTTCGACTCGTGGGAAGTGACTGCGTGATTTTATGACTTCTCATTTCGGCAGTTACTGTGTGAGGTTCATTCTTCATTGAAAACCAAATCTTTTGTTTATGGTAATTTTTCTTTTCTTTTTTGGAAAATTATTTCACCGACAGGAAAAGGTAGCCCCTAGCTACGCTGCATCTGATGCTGCCAACCAGTGAGTTGGGTCTTCCAGGAAATCTGTATGTCACGTTATGGCAGATTTCCAATGAGGCGTGAGATCACAATAAGAGAATCACTGAGCGGATGTGGTGTGAGTGACCACCACCCCCTGCACTGCCCTGACATTCCACCCTCTGTTCTTATCATGCCCTGACATTCCATCCCTCTGTTCTTACCATGCCCTGACATTCCAACCCTCTGTTCTTACCATGCCCTGACATTCCAACCCTCTGTTCTTACCATGCCCTGACATTCCATCCCTCTGTTCTTACCATGCCCTGACATTCCAACCCTCTGTTCTTATCATGCCTGACATTCCAACCCTCTGTTCTTATCATGCCCTGACATTCCAACCCTCTGTTTTTCTTCTCATGCCCTAATATTCCAATCCACTGTTCTTATCATGCCCTAACATCCCAGCCCTCTGTTCTTATCATGCCCTGACATTCCAACCCTCTGTTCTTCTCATGCCCTGACATTCCAACCCACTGTTCTCATGCCCTAACATTCCAACCCACTGTTCTCATGCCCAAAATTCCAACCCTCTGTTCTTATCATGCCCTAACATTCCAACCCTCTGTTCTTATCATGCCCTAACATTCCAACCCTCTGTTCTTATAGCCCTAACATTCAACCCTCTGTTCTTCTCATGCCCTAACATTCCAACCTCTCACTTTGTGCCTTTGTCCCTGAATGAATGCCAGTTGTCGTTGTTGTTACCATACCCTGGCTAAAAGACTCCAGGGATCATCCAAACAGCCAAAGTACTTGCACACTGTGGTACAAATGCATCAGCTGGGGATGTGAACATTACGTGTGTGACCCTTTCTGATTACCCCGCCACATGGGCAGCCACACTCCGACTTCGGGGGGGGATGAATGCCAGTGATGGGCGCGTGGTCCATGTGCCAGGACGGTGGGCGCTACGAGGCTGTCGGTTCGACTCGTGGGAAGTGACTGCGTGATTTTATGACTTCTCATTTCGGCAGTTACTGTGTGAGGTTCATTCTTCATTGAAAACCAAATCTTTTGTTTATGGTATTTTTTTTCTTTTCTTTTTTGGAAAATTATTTCACCGACAGGAAAAGGTAGCCCCTAGCTACGCTGCATCTGACGCTGCCAACCAGTGAGTTGGGTCTTCCAGGAAATCTGTATGTCACGTTATGGCAGATTTCCAATGAGGCGTGAGATCACAATAAGAGAATCACTGAGCGGATGTGGTGTGAGTGACCACCACCCCCTGCACTGCCCTGACATTCCAACCCTCTGTTCTTACCATGCCCTAACATTCCATCCCTCTGTTCTTCTCATGCCCTGACATTCCAACCCTCTGTTCTTACCATGCCCTGACATTCCAACCCTCTGTTCTTACCATGCCCTGACATTCCAACCCTCTGTTCTTACCATGCCCTGACATTCCAACCCTCTGTTCTTACCATGCCCTGACATTCCAACCCTCTGTTCTTACCATGCCCTAACATTCCAACCCTCTGTTTACCATGCCCTGACATTCCAACCCTCTGTTCTTACCATGCCCTGACATTCCAACCCTCTGTTCTTATCATGCCCTGACATTCCAACCCTCTGTTCTTACCATGCCCTGACATTCCAACCCTGTTTTTCTTCTCATGCCCTGACATCCAACCCACTGTTCTTCCATGCCCTAACCCACTGTTCTTCTCATGCCCTAAACATTCCAACCCTCTGTTCTTATCATGCCCTGAAATTCCAACCCTCTGTTCTTATCATGCCCTAACATTTCCACCCTCTGTTCTTCTCATGCCCCCTAACATTCCAACCCTCTGTTCTTCTCATGCCCTAAACATTCCAACCCTCTGTTCTTCTCATGCCCTAACATTCCAACCCTCTGTTCTTATCATGCCCCAACATTCCAACCCTCTGTTCTTACCATGCCCTAACATTCCAACCCTCTGTTTTTCTCATGCCCAAACATTCCAACCCTCTGTTCTTACCATGCCCAAACATTCCAACCCTCTGTTCTTCTCATGCTCAAACATTCCAACCCTCTGTTCTTACCATGCCCTAACATTCCAACCCTCTGTTTTTCTCATGCTCAAACATTCCAACCCTCTGTTCTTACCATGCCCTGACATTCCAACCCTCTGTTCTTCTCATGCCCTAACATTCCAACCATTTGTTCTTATCTTTAATTTTTTTTTTATCTCATCTTCTGTGCCACTTCAGTGGCGTTCCCACCCCAATCATTCTGGCCTCTCGTCCACTTGGACATCCTGGCCGCCCTGATACTGGTAATCCACAGGATGCAGTCAGTGTCAAGTCATCATGAGGCAACCCACCAGAGGAGACACTGCACTGCTGCATAGTCACTTCGAACCCCCTTACACACCTGAACAGAAGAGCAGTAAGGGTTGGGGGACTTAGCGATTCCAGCCGTAATATCGTTACTACAATTGTGACCGTCTACGGCTCTTTGGTTCTGTAGCAGTGCTATGGCCGGGCTGTCTCCTACGAACTGTGGGCCCTAGCACTAGTCTGTCACTAACACCCTCTCCACGAATTTGCTCTTGAATCGACAGTTAAAAAAAAGTGTGGAGATCTGCCCTGTAAGAGCTTATGAGTCATGCTACTGGAGTTTGTCTGCCTGTTTACTTTGTCAGTGCATCACTACACTGTCATAAGTCCTAACGGCTTAAGATACAGAATTTCAGTATGTTGAAAAAAAAAAAAAAGGGTAATATTGTGTGGGTTTTTTTTGCATCTTGGTAGAACAATTTTCAGTCATAAGAGTTGAAATGAAGTTCATAGTCTGTCCATATAAACAATTAAACGATAGAGGTTGAGTGTGTTAAAGAATCAACAGTGCAGGCTGCCTGCACTGTGAACTCGGTAGTGGGTACAAAGAGAGTCCTCCCTAAGATATTTGTTAATCAGACCTAAATTTTTTTCTTTATTCTTTTCACACACACACACACACACACACACACACACACACAAACACACTGAGACACTAAAAAGCTAGGACAGACAAGCACACATGGTCATGTTTTTACTTTACAATTCTTAACATCAACACACACACACACACACACACACACACACACACACTGAAGCATCAAGCCAGTTATGTTACATGACAGCAGATAAAACATTCACAACCACTATCAAATGTCACTTGGGTTTTCAATTTTTCACAGAACTGTCAACTTGGGTTTTCAATTTTTGCACAATCTGGCATTTCTTTTTTGTTGTTTCTTTTCTAGAGAAGAAAAAAAAACATATTTGCAAAACAAAATTTCATGGACTTTTCATGCACACGTGGACAAAAACCCACTTAAAAACACATTCAAATAAAAGTCTTCAAATCTCAAAAATTTCCTAGGGCAATTAAAAAAAAATTGAACTGGCACACAACCAATTCTTGGCAAAATACCCATAAGGAGGGAGTGGCAATGGTTGGATCAGTTCATGATCTTTACAGCCAAGTTGACTGCTGAGGCAATCTAAGGGATGAACAGTCAGATCTCCTCTGATTCAAGATAAAAATGATAGCACAACACCGCCATTTTAAAGGAATAGCACACACTGATCATGACAGCAAAGCAAATTTACAGTCATCAGTCTGAACAAAAAACCCACACAGGTGCTATGAAAAGCTGCAAGATGCAACTGTACAGGTGAATGCATGCGACTTGTATTAGACTACCTTTCTTCTCATTAATTCCAAGAATTTGACTGCAAAGAAAACACACTGCTAAACATATTTCAGTTTTATACAGTCTTTTATATAAGAAGTCTCAAGTGTTTTCTGTGGTGTTTTTTTTCTTGTGTGTGTGTGTGTGTGTTTGTGTGTGTGTGGATAACCATTTTAGTAAGTTGATTTTCAAATTCCAGTTTTTTTTTTTTCTTTCTTCTAACATTGTTCACAAATACACCATTATGCAGTTTCCTATTTAAAAGTGCAGGAAACTCAACAAGTTTATTAATGATTTTGATATACACTCTTTCAAGCTTCTATTCTTCTTATGCATGCTTTTCTTTCTAAACAGATGCCATTTTTGTTCTCATCTTCCCTCTTTGTTCTTTTTTCCCATGTATCTTAATTTTCTCCACTTTTAACTGAAATTCTTCCATGTGTAGGGTTTGTTTAGTTCTATGACCTTGCCTCTTTATTCATCTGTATCCACTGGACACACAAAAAGGAAAAAAGGAAATGAAAAAGCAGAAGATCATACAACTGAACAGAGACAGGCCGTCAGACATGACATGACATTTCCTGAATAAAAAAAAAAGCCACAGACTGAAATAAATACAAAAACATTTACTTCTGAAAACTCCAACAATCAGTGTGTGTGTGTGTGTGTGTGTGTGTGTGTTTTTAACTTCTTTTAACTGAAGCCATCATGCTTATTGCTTCCTCCTAGCAAATAAAAGTGAAAGAGGAAATGCTTTACGTCTTGTTTGTCACTGATGAGCTCACACAAATCCCTTGGATCACAAAATCCTACACTGTTCATGCATCCACTCAATCCAGTTACCATATACAAAGAAACCTCAAGGCAGCCAGAATCAGAAACAGGAGGACATTTCCACAAAGCCAGTGCAGGAGGCCAGTTTGATGACACATTAGATGCAAGTGGACAAGACCTTGCAGTAAGCACAAGAATCCAACAGAGGGAGGTGAACCTCTGATTAATTCTTGCTACTATCATGTCAGTGAACTGCTCATGTTCTCCCTCCTTGGCGTGTTCATGTGTGTTTCAGTTGTCATAGGCCTGTGCAGTCTGGGAAGAATGTGGATACCACTGAAGCACAGATCCTGGACACCATGCGACCCCAGAATCTGCACACCTTGTGAGCCGAAAATCAAGATATCATATGGCCCATGGGGTCCATTGCCTTGGTTTTGTGGTCAGCAGGGTTGGCGCTGGCTTCGTAACTGCAGAGATGACCACTTCCTGACGATTCACCTGCATGAGAAGTGACAACAGATCAGATCACATCTGAAGGAGTCCACTGCACACACCTCCACAGGCTAAGCCATATGTAACTTGATTTAAGTGAAAGCCAATACAATGACAAGATTTTATACTTTTGCAGCAGTACACAAACCAGTCTAGTGAGACGAAAAGACAAAAAAAAAAAATAACAGTGAACTAGATGAGCCCTTAGGGGAACACAAAGCTCCACATAGGTCATAAGGGGACTGAATCTGCTCTCTAATACTGCTGTTTCCCACCCTAGATCTGCAGTAAACTTTAACAAATTTGTCCTTGGGTCACAACCAATCTTTTCACCAAGTCCTATTCAGATCGTTTCTGTAGTTTTTGTGCAGTCATGCTGACAGAAATACAACCAAGCTGAAAGACACGGGTAAAAACAGTATCTCTCAGGATGAGTTAAAAGCAAACAATGAAAGTGATTTTTTGCTTTCATGGTAGAACATTCCAAATTTTTAGAAGCTAGATTTTCTTCTTTCAGTCACAGACTGTCATTTATGACTTCTGTCATAAAAATTCATTGACAAAGGAAATTCTGGAATAAAAAAGAAAAAAAAAAAAGACGAGTAACAGTAAAAGCAAGCACACATAGAAGTAAAGTGGCTTGCAATGCAGCATTCATCAGACTAAAAATAATATTGGGGGAGCAATACCGAAATTTTGTCACCAATGTTATCATCCAGTGACTTTTAATGATGACTGATGCTGTTTTTTTTATTTACTTTACAAGGGAACAAAAGAACTTTTGGATTGAAAAACCGAAGAAAATATCTTCATAAACTAGATGGTACGTGCTCTTTCTCTCTCTATATATATATGTGTATTAGCGTATCTACATTTCAAAGACAAAATGGCCAAAATGCTGTGGTACAATTTTACATTGTTCCTCCTTTGTGGAAGACTTAAACGTAAAATAAAGCTGAAAAACTTAGGAATGGTTTCATTTCTTTACCACAATTCTCTCTTTTACAGTTCAAATAAACTCTCTTTTTCTCTACCTCTCCTTCACTTGAACTAACTGCTAAGACCCAACATGGAGTTGGTAACTGGTGAGAACTTCATATTTTTCTTTCCTTTCTTTGTTCGTATCTAAAGTAATGAGTTCCCCATTGGTAAGATTTTCACAGATAAAACCATTTTTAATCCTACCATTAAAGTTGCTACATTCTGTCTTCAAAAACGATATCTAAACCCAGACATCTGAGCACTTGTGTGTTATTTTTCATTCATCCGTCCCTTGCTCATCTTTGCTTACTGTTCCACTTATATGCTAGTATGGAAGTGTTGGTGTTTGAAGCCAGTGAGTTTTGAATAATGTGGTGAATGTGTGCAGTAAAGTTGTGGGTGCAAACCAAGTTGATATTCAAGAACAAAACTGAGTTGATCAGAAGGCAAAGCAATCTGCAAGTGATGACAACCATGTTTTCGCCAAATACTATGAACTTGTACCATCAGGATATGTCTCCTTGTTTGTTTGATGTGCTCTGTGTTGTCATTTCTGCTTGGTGATTTAGTATCTAAGCAGCATTCGTTTGGAGTTATGGGCCTGTAGTTACTCATCATGGGAGCAAGAGTTGCCCTGTTCATTTGTGGTTTTACCATCAAGCCGTCATCCCTAAAACAATGCACGTGGTAAAGTCTTGTTACCTTTCTACCAATTTCTCCTGTGAACCTGGTGCTTTTGTGAATATGTGAGTGAGTGTGAACCAGTTAGTCATTTCTGTGTGTGTGTGTGTGTGTGTGTGGTGTGTGTTTGTGTGTGGTGGTGGTGGGTGGTGGTGGGGGGGGTTTATGTTGTGGTGTGTGGTGGGGAGCATACTTGTGGGGAAGGAGTGATGTTCCTGCATTCATAATAAACTAGTTCATTCATTTTTCATCATTAATCATAATTCTGGTCCTGCAGGTTATAATCTTATGATGTGTGTATTTCAGAGGTGCAATGACACATGACATTGTTTATTGACTGTTAAGCCTGGTGTTTCATTACCGATAACATAGAAATATTCTTCTTACTTGTTTCAAACCTGTTCAATTTTCTGTTTTTCTATCTATTGTAGTAACTGTTGCACCTGGTATATTTGTTCTTTTTGAGACAATAAACTTTTATCTTTTCTTACCCCACAAGCACACTGTGATCTGCACTTCTCTGACAGATACCATGTGATTAACATACATGCATGTAGTTTGCCCTTGTGAACGGGACTTTGGTTCAGTTTCATATGAAGAACTAGAAGGGCCTCAGGCACTAGGCACTGCACTGAAGACCTCAAATGAGAAAATCTTTTCCAGCCATGAGTAGGAATCGAACCTCACACCATGCAACAAGAGTCTGATGTCTTACCCATGAAGCCAAACAGTCTTCAGAAGTTTACATTTACCTCTATGGAAGAACTTTTTTCTGAATCATAGACATGCCGCTTAAAAAAAAAATTCAAGTAATGAAAACAGAAATTGAAAAAAAAAAAAAGAAAAAAGTTTAAAAAATACTAATATACACCCAAACACATACAGTACAGTTAAACATCACTGGACTGTTACACACACACACACACACACACACACACACACACACACACACACACACATATATATATATATATATATATATATATATATATATATACATACATACATATATATATGTATATATATATATATATATATACACACACACACACACACACACACATACATATACAGAGAGAGAGAGAGATGGGGGATATCAAAGCAGCGTTAGGCACCTCAGTGAAGTCCCCTTTCAGGCCAATATAGTAGACACGGGTGGGGATATTGCCCTCCTCCTCCCTATCCACGTTGCCAGGGATGTAAATGGACAGGTGGTTGACATTGTTAAACCTGGCTACCCTGCAACAAACATCATCCATTCCTGTTTCAACTGAACATTCGATACTGGTCGCAGATCAGCTCTGTCTAACACATCATGTGTAGAAAAGATGTAATAAACTGTGCTGAGGAGAGTTTTCATCCAGACTGCTGTCTAACACATCATGCGTAAAAAAGATGTAAAAAAAGATGTAATAAACTGTGCTGAAAAGGAGTTTTCATCCAGACTGCTGTCTAACACATCATGTGTAGAAAAGATGTAATAAACTGTGCTGAGAGTTTTCATCCAGACTGCTGTCTAACACATCATGCGTAGAAAAGATGTAATAAACTGTGCTGAAGAGTTTTCATCCAGACTGCAGTCCAACACATCATGTGTAGAAAAGATTAATAAACTGTGCTGAAGAGTTCTCATCCAGACTGCTGTCTAACACATCATGTGTAGAAAAGATGTAATAATAACTGTGCTGAGGAGTTTTCATCCAGACTGCCAGCTGCAGAGGAGCCCACAGTCCAGAGCTGCAGACCTGATGGCCTGATTTTGAACCACTCGTGGGGTCTAATTTTCACAGCTTGGGAAACCCTGTCACCTAGGAAAACACAGGCTAGAGTGGACAAAAAGGGAAATAACTGTTTTTCACTAAAAACATGAAGCTTCCACAGAACCCTGGGAAGGAGACAAAATTGCATCTTTGGGACGGTACAGTTGTGAGGGGCAGCTTTGCGACTCCTGAACTGTCAGTTTATGCAAATAACCTCTGCGGTGACACAGCCAATCAATGTATAATTTGGGATCCACATGGTCTACGCTGTACCTGAGCTTTTATACAGCAATCCATGTATTTGCTTTTAAAAGATTACCTTTAAACATTTGACAGTGGTGCATGAAAAAAGTGCATAAGATGCTGTTCTTTTCTTGTACTTCTACCTCAGAAATTCCATCTCTCCATCTTTTTATCTGCCATTAGCCGACAGTACTTGGCAGTTTTATCTAAAAGGTGTTCTGTTTGACAGAAATGTCTTTCAGCCATACCAAAGCAACCTGTACTTTTCCTACTTGAGCCACAGGTTATCAAAATGGGTTTGCTTTGACATTACTCCAAAATGGCACCGCCGTACCCAACCCGAAACTTCATTTAATGCCCTTGAACAGGGGTTTGCAAGTAAGCCAATAAAGAGTTGTGCTTCATCCTTATGCAAATCGTTTGACCTAGTGAAATGACATGAAATCTTTATGTCAGTTCAGGAGCCGCGTGTGTGTATGAGATGAAATGGACCCTGTCTTCTCCTGTGGGTCAGTTCACAGACAAGTCTGCCAACATGAGTAAGTGCACCATGAATTTCCCAAACTACCAGCAGAACTACTGTTTTCTATGATTTGAAAGTTTTCGAAAATTCCCCGACGTTTTCTAGACATCCTCAATCAGTACAAACCCCAGACAAAAACTAGGTCTTTCGGAGAGTGTCAGCCATTCATTCCACTTAGTTCAACGCTTTCAGACTTTTAACAGAAAAAACGCTCTGGCTTCATCTGCATGCACGCTTAAAACAAGAACCATAGTCAAAGTCCATCAGAGATTTGGAGAAATAATACAACAACAGCAGAACACCCACTTGGTGTTGTATTCTAGTACTCCATCAGGATCGGGGTGCAACTCAAACTCCTGGTCTGGGGCCATGCCTGCATCATCAAAGGTCATGGCCGGCTTTGTTTTTTTGAACCTGCACACAAGCACTGGTCACTTTAAACTGGTAGTTTTCCAAAGAATGCTCCTTCTCCTATGTGTCTTTACTGAAAACAAATCGGCTGATTTTAGTATGGTCCCTGAATCATGATGTGAGTGCATGTTTGTATGCAACTACGCATGCCTGTATGCATGCTTGCGAGCGTGTGTGTGTGTGTGTGTGTGTGTGTGTGTGTGTGTGTGTGTGTGTGTGTGTGTGTGTGTGTGTGTTGTGTGTGTGTGTTTGTGCGTGTGTGTGTGTGCGTGTGTGTGTGCATGTGCATGTGTTCGTGTGTGTGAATGCTTGCAGAAGTACTTTTTTGGCTACTTCTACAAGCGGTAATTTCATTGGATGTCTTTTCACTTTGATGATGTTAGATCCCTTTGTAACGTACCTGTATGCAAGCATCGTTTTCAATGTATAAGCATAAGCATGTCAATTCCTGCACAATGTGTGTGTGTGTACACAATGTGTGTGTGTGTGTGTGTGTGTGTGTGTGTGTGTGTGTGTGTGTGTGTGTGTGTGTGTGTGTGTGTGTGTGCCTGAGAATGCATACATGTGCATTTTGTCTCATGAACATGTGTATCTATCTGAATTCCTTGTGTCTGCCTGCATACACAATACACTTGTCATGCAGGACTGCAACATTTGGTGATTCCAAATAGCCCCGAATGTAAAAAAAACAACCCCATAAATATATAATGATCTTTTATCTATACATACTTTTCTGTCTTGATTTAGTGTCTGTTCTCTTTTTGGTACTGATGTTACCATGCCATACTGTCTACCTGACTTTACAATAACATTGAAAAGGTCCATGAGTTTTGCCCCTTTTCTAACAAAACCGTTGAACAGTTCCATGAATTCTGCATGCTTTCAACATTCGCTGCCTTAACTACACTACTTTTATATTGATTTATGTAGTATTCCGTATTACACTGTTTCTGACACACAAACCACACACACAAAACCAAAACAAAAGTGACAGTCATCGGCTATACATTCCTAGCAAAAGGGGTTACTCACAATTTCATAGATGCGGGGTGAGTTTCATCATTGTCACCAATCAGGATAATGCCTTTGAGTTTGACACTTCCTGTAAATCTGCACAACATTCATCAACATACAGTCATTCCCAGACTATGATGCATTACATTATATTTTCCAAATTCTGACCATAGTGCTCTATGTCATATAGCCTTACATATATCAAAACGGGTTTGGGCCACCAATTATGCGGACATACTCATGCCTGACCTTCAGTGTCCATGTAATATATAACAAATCTTAAAACGCTGATTGTCCAGAATGTATTTAAATCCAGTGTTTCAGCACAACATGTCGATAGGAACAACATACATAGACCTAAATTTTGACTGGCGCTAATATCATACAGAAAGCCAGGTTATAACAACCCCTTTGTCATCTGGTTTAACAAACGCTCATCCCACCATTGTCGATGGCAGTTCCATAATATCAGAAGTTAAGATATACAATATACAGTAATGTACATAATACCAGTACAAAACTTACAAAGTATCAACATGAATTAAACTGAATCTGACGTAATGAAGTTTAAATGAAAAGGTTAAAATTCCGTATTCTAATGGCCTTGAGACACTGGGATACTTGAGGTTCACTGTGTGCAGGGCATGGCACGATGAATGGTGGAGCCCATTCTCTCATTCAGCCACCTTCACCTTCCCCGACCTGAATCAGGTACACACTTTCTGCCGGATGGACAGAGAAGGTTTCTAAGCCATACAAATCTTATCCCACAGGTGGTCTGAACCCACGCTGTCACCATCCATACCTCAGTGAATTAAAGCCATGAGGCAATACAGTGGCCACTGAAAGGCCAGAGTCCTACAAGTGACCAGGCAGTTCTTGTTTTTTCTTCACCCAAGATTACATTTTGCACTGAGATCAGAGAGAGAAGTGACTGACTTTTCTTCACAAAAGCTGTAAGTCCTGCCTGATGAAGACCGATAGGTTGAACACATGCTGCGTCTGTTTTGTCATTTTATTCCACTTGTTTGGCAGCTCAGTGATTCTACTTTTGCTCTTATGCTTCAATTACCACCAGCACCAAACCAACCTTGAAACCATGGAAGTTTAAATGAAAAGAATAAAAAGAAAGATCAAACAACACAAAGTTTATATATACTCACGGAATTTTGAATAAGAGTTCTTCATCAACATCACTTTCGACAAACTGTGAAAAAAAAAACAAAAAATTTTTCAGATTTAAACCCAAATCAATGGCCATGTATGAAATAAGTACATTATTGTTTTTGTAACATGAGGACACTTTTTAAGTCTCTTTTACTAGTAAAAAAGGGGAGGTAAATAAAAAAAAAAAACAGAATGAATTAAAAACTAGTAAACTGCTAGTGAACTGCAAGGTTTTTTTTTTTTTTTTGATCACTTTAATTTTTTTGGGGGGGGGGTCACTTTTGGGGGGAAAAGGGAGGGGGGGGGGGGGGGAGAAAATAAAAGGAAATAAAATTACTTTAACACTGGTGAAATGCATGCCTTTTTTTCTTCTACAAGGTAAACAATTTACGTGTGCTTAGTTAATTTAAATATCATCTAGACACAATTTATTCACCAGCCAGATACATCATGTTACAAGGAATCGTGCTTCCTAACCATCTCAGGTGATACAAAACTCACCAAGCACTGGAGCATTGCCTCAAAACTTCAATGTACAGACTGCCTGCAAAATGAGACTTAAATTTTACTTGGTTTGTGTGGCTGATGTTACTGGTAAAATGCGTATGTGGATTTAGTGGCATACCATAATCAAAATGTGTTTTGGAACATTACTGCATCTCTCAGAAATGCAGAGAGACTATAAATCCTGCTGTAGAGGCCTCACTCTCATTTCAAAATATGCATTATTGCTACTGAAACAGAGGCATAATTTGCACAGCAGTAAAGAGACTTCCATCCCCTCTTTCAGCCACCGAATCCCCATTTTCAGAAAGTCAGTTGACAATGTATCTGCAATGTGTGCCAGTGCACGAACCTATGTGTGGATACACATCCAAGTTGTGTGCTGGGTGTGTAAAGAGGGAGAAGGAAGGGAAGGGGAGATGGACGCAGGAGTATACACAACTGTGGGGTGGATGGGGCAGATTCAGTCATAACCATGCTCACTCAAAGGCACCTTCTCTGAATGTTTAAAGAAACATTTCATAATGAACAAAACAAACGAAGAAAACTTGTTAAATCTTCAGTTGGGATAATATATACTGTGACATTGTCCAGTGCCGTGAATTTTCATTTTTATGGCGGTTGGTATTAGTGTGAGTGGGAGGACAGAGAGAGAGAGAGAGAGGGAGAGAGAAAGACAGACAGAAAAATACAGTTATCGATATATTACATAATAAAAATTTTTTTTTTAAAGCTTTTACTCTATGAACTGTACACTGGTCAGCCACTTAGCTGTAAGATAGGAAAGTAGTGAGAGAGGGGTTTTTCGAAATGTATAGTTTTGACCGATTTCAATTTTCAACTTTTGAGGACTATGATTTATTTTCATATCAGGACTACAATTAATTTTTTTTTTTCTCAATACACTAAATGTAAAGTTACATATCAATGTCATGTGACAAAGTGAAAAGAAGCTATAAGTTGAGGAGGATCAGAAAGCAGATCCTCCCAAAATTTATTTAGATCTGTTACCAGTGTCAGTAAGTACATGATATGTAGTACATTATACTCACTTCATGTTTTGTCATGTCATAGTGAAAACAATCTTTCAAAATTGCTCTGCATGTAAAAGAGAGCTTATTTCCAAGAAAGAAAAATGTGTAGACATCGTACTTTTTCCAATAATCATCAAATCCATTTTCTGAAACAGTCTTCCTACAGTGGTAATGTTAGGACACTACATTGGAGGCTGCCTGTTGCATGCATGTGTTACCAATATGCACCAGAATTATTTTTTACGGGCTGTTTTTATGCAGCTCAAACATCTGGTCAACATGAGTGAGCACTGTCATGACTGGTAAGACTTTCCTTTTCCCCCTGAAAAATGATCAACAAAAATGGGGATAATGAAGATAGAATTCACAAGTATACACATCTTACCTGCAGTCATTATGTGTAATAACTGGATTGCCTGATAATTCTAGTTGCTTGTTTAAAGTTATGGTAACTATTTTGATATTTCTCTACTCTTGCTTTAGAACTGATAGATCGCATAATTTAAAGGTTAAGCTTAAAGTTCCCAGAGCCTATTGGCTGCAGGGGTAGTGACCTGTTGGAGGTTCACCATGTCTAGAGCATGCACAGCTGATCACTCTGATTCCACCACTTTAAACCATCCCTGAACGGAATCAGGTACCAATTTACTCCTGGGTGGACAGAGAGAGTTTTCATGTCGAAACAATCTCCCCACACAAGTGCTTCAAACTCACAACCATCAGCTCCACAGGTAAACACTCTGACTATTTGACCATGGGCTCTCTATATCATATTATGAGTCACAGTTTTCTTAAAAAATATATATATATATATATATATATATATATATATATATATATATATATATATAATGCTGAACAATTAAGTAGTGGGGGAAAACAAGTGCAGGTTAACAATTCTTCCATCATTATAGTAATGACTTGGCAAAGATTTGAAATTGAGAGAAAAAAAAAATTTGAAGATGAAGTAAATGGGAAAATGTATATCATATATATGAAAACCCTTCATTAGCTGCATGAGGAAACTATCACAATCCCTCTCGAAGACAGATCTATACGTATCGCCTGCTCCGAGGCCTTTCGTCCGCTGGATCTCATCAAGGAGACACGGCGATGATTGTGTCTGTGCTTTTGGCGTCAGATAGAGACACACCACAGTCCATAATTCTGTGGTGTTCCGACCGCCAAGGGTTCGAAAAAGAATCCAACAGCACCCCAAAGCAGCCAGCGAAAGGTAGTAGAATAAACAAAACGAAAGTGTGGGAGAGGAAAAAAGTTGCTGAAAACTAAAAAATATTACGCAAACAATATCAAATGTAAGCGACAATCTTTGAGCCTATGCTTGAGGGATCCATTTAAGGATGCAATGGAGATCAAAAGATACCGAACAGTCTGAGTGGTCAGCTCTGCTGTTCAATAACCAAAGCATTGTCAGCGGCTAAGAATTGTGCAGAACAACCTTTCCTTGGATCTCCTAAGAGATGCAATCACCCACTGATTGACCAAACAATATAATGCTGAACAATTAAGTAGTGGGGGAAAACAAGTGCAGGTTAACAATTCTTCCATCATTATAGTAATGACTTGGCAAAGATTTGAAATTGAGAGAAAAAAAAAATTTGAAGATGAAGTAAATGGGAAAATGTATATCATATATATGAAAACCCTTCATTAGCTGCATGAGGAAACTATCACAATCCCTCTCGAAGACAGATCTATACGTATCGCCTGCTCCGAGGCCTTTCGTCCGCTGGATCGGACTCATCAGGGAGACACGGCTGACTGTGTCTGTGCTTTTGGCGTCAGATAGAGACACACCACAGTCCATATTCTGTGGTGTTCCGACCGACCGCCAAGGGTTCGAAAAAGAATCCAACAGCACCCCCAAAGCAGCCAGCGAAAGGTAGTAGAATTAAACAAAACGAAAGTGTGGAGAGGAAAAAAAGTTGCTGAAAACTAAAAATATTACGCAAACAATATCAAAATGTAAGCGACAATCTTTGAGCCTATGCTTGAGGATCCATTTAAGGATGCAATGGAGATCAAAAGATACGGAACAGTCTGAGTGGTCAGCTCTGCTGTTCAATAACCAAAGCATTGTCAGCGGCTAAGAATTGTGCAGAACAACCTTTCCTTGGATCTCCTAAGAGATGCAATCACACTGATTGACCAAACAATATAATGCTGAACAATTAAGTAGTGGGGGAAAACAAGTACAGGTTAACAATTCTTCCATCATTATAGTAATGACTTGGCAAAGATTTGAAATTGAGAGGAAAAAAAAAAAAAATTTTTTTCTATATATATCTCATTCATATAATATATATATATATATATATATATATATATATATCTCATCTCATTCAATCAATCACCAACAGATTTCAAAATCAATTTGCTTTGGATGGAAATCTCAGACTACACACAAAAAAAGCAGAAGAAAATCTAATTTACGACTCCAAATGCATGTACTCATTGTATCTTTTTGCCTTATTTTATTTTAAAGGTAAGCAAATAAAACAAATTCATGATAGAAAAATCAACAATGATCAATTTCATAAAACAAATCAACCAACAAACAAGCATGCAAACAAAATTAGGAAAAAGGCAACTCTAACTTGCAGACAGGGCACACACAGTACTTTACAAAATATGGTAAATAGATAACTGCGCTCATATACCACCTAACTTCCTACCCTGTGTCCCCTCCCCCCTTTCCATACACAAATTCAATATCTTGTTCTACAGATAAAAAAAGAACTCTAAATCAACTTTCTTTTAACACATACACATCTTAAGCTACTATAACCATTTCATACATAACAGACCTTTTCCTTGTCTTTGCGCTGATCCCACGGCTTAAAGACGGTCTTCCTGAGCCATCCACAGCCTCATTCAGACACTCGACGCGCTCCGTGTCCACTTTGAGATACAGGCTGTACATCCTCCCCAGTTCCTCATCTGGGTGGTCATGGCTGTGGTCGGCACCCCCTCCACAAGGCCCATGACTATGCCCGTGAGACATGATGATGGTCACTGGGCGCGGATCCAATCACCGGGCCTACAACACAGCTCGTCAATGTTGATCACAGCTTTTTCAACACTCCCTTCACTAACAGTCTGTCCTGACTTCTATCTGGGTGTGGGAAGCCACAGGGAGTAGGGTTTGAAGTTCCAAAGGCTCACATGGGAATATCAAAGTTGGAAATCGTCTAAGCAATTGAAGTCATTCAATGACAGAAATTTTTATGACTCTCTCTCTCCCCTCGCTATGGGATTCATATTCATGAAGATGGTTCTTGGGACTCTAAGGTGTATTTGCAATGCAGGCTTTCAAAAGAAAACTACAGACAGACGTGTTTGAGAGATCTTTTTTCCTCTACATTATACGACATGTTTGATTGTGTAAATGTGCATGTATGTGTGCGCTAATACATTTGGGTATGCTTGCTTTTGTTTGTACATGAACATAACTGTTGTAATGTTGAGCTACCAAATGAACGCAAGGGACATCGAAGTGATCAATCTCAGTGTATTGGTCTTCTGGCATGACAGCAAACAACAGAAATACGCATATTGTGGAGAATAAAAAGTGAGGGTGAACAAGTCCTCAATACGGTGAAAATGACTTTTTAATGGGGATGAGGTTGGAAGAAGGGGATGGAGGGGAGGGGGGGGGGGGGGGGGGGGGGGGGGGGAGAGAAAGAAGAAAAAAAAAGAATTTAAAGACAAAATTGATATACAAATTTCAAATCCTTCAATGACAGCAATGGGAACTATCAAGTTTAATATACTTTGAAGAGAATCATAATATGCTTATAATACATGGCCAGAGTTGACTAAGTTTCATATATAAGAATTACTAAGATCTATTCTATGAAGAGAACCATAATTTGCTTATATATGACCAGAGTCGACTAAGTTTCATATAACTATTGTAGGAATTACTGAGATCCACACAATGACGAGAACCACAATTTGCTTATAAATCCGTGACCAGAGTCAACTTTCATCTCCAATGTAAACACTCCTCAATGGTCCCACTCTTCAGCAGTTGTGACAGTTCCCCACATCATCTAACACAGAGCTCTACAAATCATGTTGTGGTGTTCCAATATACTGCTGGGGAAAACATCACAATCTAATAAAATTACAAGAGAACTTGGGAAAGACAGAAAAGAGAAATGAAAAAGAAAATTTTATATAAACATATAGGGCACCAAAAGTGGCTGATGAACAATTACAGTATAGAGATACATTTATTCCAAACTAAGCTTGAAGATCCAAAATAAATGAAAAGGTGATCACTTGGACTCAAGAGACGACACAACAAAAGGGCAACAATCAATTTGAATGAAGCACATTTCAAAATATGACTGTAGGCAGAGGCAGAGTAAAAAAACATGAAACAAATGTTCAAGTACCCTTGGATTTAATGTTTATATTTCAATGCTGTCATATGTATCCCCTCTCACTCCCACCCCCCCACCTCACCCCAACCTCCTCCTCATCCCAACCCATTCCCTTTAATTCATTTCCATTATAACGGAGGACTCATTTACCCTCACTTGGTTTCCCCACTACATGTTTTTTAAATTCCATTGTTTGTTTGTTGCCCTGCTTAAAGACAACCCAGACTGAGGCTCACTACTTCAATGTTTGTACGTTCATCTGGCAGCTCAGTCAGTGTTTCAGTATTTGTTTTCACATTCTGACATGTGTCTGCAGTCATTACACTTTGAAATTTACAGGTGTATTATGTTACATGCATTTTGGTATTTATACTGATAGAATGTGTAGTGTAGAATATTATGTATAAGGTATATACATGTATCATTTTTGTTGTTGTTGTGAAGCACCTAGAACTTATTACATCATACTGAGATACTTTTCAGGGTATCATGACTAGGGCTGGGTTTAATTTTGAGCTGATAACAGATGTACTCCCTGATAAATTCGCATGTGCAGATAAGGGGTATGCCATGGTGTCACAATCTGCCAACACGAAGCTGTCTGGCTTTAAATCAGCTTCAGCTTCACACGAGTTAGCTCTTGCCAGTTAGTCTGGCACACGGTTCTTGTACCTAGCCCATAACAAGCAGAGCCCTTGCCTATCATAGCATCTGGGGATATGAACAATCTAAGGAAGATGAATTTGCAGCAAGTAGTAAATACATAACTGAAAACAACAAAAATGAGTATCAAGCAATACTCTAGCCCTACCCGAAATTTAAATTCAAAAGCAATGTTAATTCTTGGTGACTGTTAGTGTTCACTACAGGCGTGTTTTCCTGTTGCAAAATTGCTTAAATCTGAACAGATTGATAAAACATGATAAAGCCACTTGTGTATTTTACCATTCTGAAAATTGTGGAGTTGATTTTAACTGAACCAAAACCAAATTCTTTTAATGTATTGCTTACTGCTCATTTGTGTTTGTTGTTGTTGTTGTTGTTGTATGTATTTACGACTTGCTGCAAATTCTTCTGTTGATTGTTCATTCTCCAGAGTGTCACGTCAGACTAATATGTTTGATTTTTACGCTGAATCATAGTCGCTATGATGGTACAGTGACGCATGGAGTGTGAACATAGACGTGTGTGTGTGTGTGTGTGTGTGTGTGTGTGTGTGTGTGACAGTATCAGTATGTCACTGTGCGGGACAAAAACAGTGTTCGGATGGAGATGCAGTTTGCCTCAGTAACTTAAACAACCAATCTCTCACACAATCCAATTTAACTGCAAAATACGACATCTAAAGCAAAAAAACACACACCACGTACCTCGTCTTCACAAAGACTTTCGAAACTTCAACGCTGAGCATGAACCGACCCCGTGAAACGTGATGTCGCAAAAAGTGTAATTCGTCTGCACGAAGCAAGGGACAACACTGCAACGATGTGTGCAATTATTCCATCTTGAGCTTATTCAAGGGAGGTGACGTCGTTTGAACCTTGTTTGTCCGTTCTTCACGGATGGGTTTCCCATCGAACTTCCCATTGCAGCTGTTGAGGAAAAGTCGGTGATAAGAAATTTTGAATTTTGGTTGTCACTGATTCATTTTTGCGTTGTTTTCATTTTGCTGTCCCCTTAAAGTTTGAAAATTTCAGATCAATACATTTATTGTGGCTGACTTACTTTCCCATTTGTCCATGTTTGTAATATTGTATATAACGGCCATTAACCAGCATTCTGTTCATACGAACTGGGATCCTCAAATCCGTCTTCATCTTCATCCGTATAGTGTCCTCAATCAAAAAGCTGATTATTCTGACACTTGTAACGGAGGGGTAGGCGAACGGGACGCGAACATGGTCTTTTTTTTTTCTTTTTTTTTTCTTTTCGCGCCACGCAATTCGAAAACGCATCATCTGACAGTGAAATCAATGGACTATAGCTACCACTCAGCCTATCATGAAGACCGTGATCACTAACACAAAATATGTCATCAAATCCATATTTATGTGTCGGTAACCCTGCCGTCATTGGGTAAAATGGCAGACAGGTAGACTGGATTCTTCGTTGAGGCCTGCGCCCGGGAAACGGGCAAAAACAGTTTTCATTTCATAATAAGCCTATTGTGTGGTCTGCTGCTGTCAAATACACCGAACTGTTAGGTGTTCGATTCAGTGCCAACAATCAAATTAACATTTACATCTAAACACACACACACACACACACACACACACACACACACACACACACACACCATCCTTCAGTGGATCCTCAAGCATAGCTCAAAGATTCCCCCTCTCCCCCCCCCCCCCCCCCCCCCCCCCCCCCCCATCCCCTTCCATCCCCCCCTTCCCTTCTACGTTTATGACTCATTACATCGATTTTAGTTTTAATGCTACTTTTTTTCTTTCTGTCTTTCCTTCTCATTTTACTTTTCTTTCATTTCACCAGCTGCTCTGGGGTGACATCTGATCCAATTAAAAAACAAAACAAAAGCAAAAGCGTTGGTGGTCAGAATAATATGTGATTTTTTTTAAGCCGAAGGAGGTGCGCCAACACAATCTGAGCTGGGTACCACTGATGTGTCCGAATTAGCGGACGAAAGGCCCCTGGGCGGGCCACGCGCCATACAAATGATTCTGTTTGAAAGACAGACTGTCACGGTCCACATATGCTGCTAATGACGGATTGTACATGTATATTTTCACACATCCTTTTTCACTCCTGTATTGTCTCACAACAATCCACCCTCTAGTCTTTTCTTGAGTGCGCGCGCGCGCGTGTTTGTGTGTGTGAATAACTCTTTGCCAGGTCATTGTTTTATTGACGGAGGAACTGTTACTTTGCACGCGTTCGCTCCAACTACTCATTTGTTCAACACATTATTGTTTAGTCAATCAGTGAGGGACTGCATCTCTTAGGAGATCCAAGTAAAGGTTAATCTGTACATTTCTTCGCTGCTATCAGCACTGACGTGACTGACAATGCTCG
Source organism: Conus betulinus (assembly GCA_016801955.1). Lineage (NCBI taxonomy): Eukaryota > Metazoa > Mollusca > Gastropoda > Neogastropoda > Conidae > Conus > Conus betulinus. Next base: position 201,721 of record JADBJO010000927.1, read on the forward strand.
AGTCATTGAACAGTTCAGATGACCACCAGGACTGTTGACACTTTTTCACCTCCCTTGTATCTTCCAAAAATCAAGCAAAGCTCAAAGAGTTTCCCCGATATTTATGACTCTTTACGTAATTATTTCAGTTTATGTTATCTTTTCTTTTACTGTTTTCTACCCATTTAACTTTTTTCACTGGTTGTTTTGGGGCGACATTCGATGATCGCGTTGATGGGAATACCCCAGAAATAAAGGTGATGTTTTTCCATTGATGTCAAGGGAGGACCGCCAACTTAATCGGCCGTGAACCACTGAATCGATGGGGAAAAGCCTCTGGATAGGCCATAAAACACGGTTCTGTTTTCGAGACAGGCTATCCTAGTCCCCATATACTGCTAGTGCAGGACTCTATATATTCCCCAACTACCTATTTGTTACACACACACACACACACACACACACACACACACACACACACACACACACACACATCTTTCGCATCTTACTCTTCCGTGTATATTCATTGCCTATACTATCTATCTATGTGTCTATCTCTCTACCTGCGTCACTTCAAGTATTGCAAGGCAGTTCTTGACGTAGAACAGTGTTAGAGTGAAACGTGCGAGACACACGCGACTGTTACAAGTTTCTTTCAGGGCTGAAAGCATCGACACCATTAAGTCAGTCTATTTAAAGATATAGGCAGAAGAGAAGAGGATTAGTAACTTGCCTTGCTTTTCCACTGATTCTCCTTTGTCGGAGTCCTGTCTCTTCGCGCAGGTACTGACCACTTCCGGTCGAGAGCCAGCCTGCTCTTCCCAGGTGACCACGCCTGCTGGCTTCTTTTTCTCCTCTGTTTATCGAGGTCAGCCGTTTGGCCATGGGCTAGCCAATATATGTATTGTTCAAACTTGAGACCTTGAAAAACAATCAGCTGTAAAGTGAGGTGAACAGACAGCGAACCCGTGAACAGGAGGCAGACAGAGCTGATCTGATCAACAGGAAGTGGTGAATGCTTTCAGTCAGCGCAATGGAATGCGCAAAGAGCAAAAAGCGAAGATACTGATCCCTTGGTTGAATATGCAAAATCACCAGGCCAATTCAGATAGAGCGTCCAACCGGTCGCAAGGAAGCTTACAGAATTCAAGAAATTACTTTGGTATGTACTATTGGTTAGAAAAGAGGGAGAAGAGATGAAAAACTGAGACGAAGGTCAAAAAACTAATTCACCTTTTCTCCGTGTAAAACGCACATTACCGACAAAAGTAAGATAAATGTTGTCTGTTGATTGAGGCTACACGCCTATGGAGAAATGTTCCCTAATTACGATCAGCCATTACTTTTTCCCTGTGTGCCTAAAACAGCTACGTCCTCTGATTGGTAGGAAGAGCTGTGGGCATTTTTACTCGGAAGGGGTGGTCATCTGACGATCCACACACATTTTCTCTCTCTCTCTCTCTCTCTCTCTCTCTCACACACTCACACACACACACACACACACACACACACACACACACACACACACACACACACACTTCTAAAGTCTCTGCACCCAGTGGGAAATGACTCACCTGATGACAAATTCTGAATCTGCTCCAGATGTATTGACTGCACAGTATATACAGAGCTCGAAAATTCGTCGCTTTAATTGCACTAAAATATTCTGAAAATAAACGTTTCATCCATTTCATACAAGCCAAAACAACGACAATCATAAAATCATAACGCATGCTGTTAATAATTCGCGTGTATTCAACAATTACTTCGAGTAGGCCCACGTCTGAGAACTCTCACACAAACTCTCACACAATCCATTCAGCGCTCCTGTTCTTTCGTCCATTGTTTAGTCTCATTGCTCTCTTCGTACTCATGGTAATCACTCGCTACTCTATTACATATCGAATGATCAAGTGCTCATGTCCACTTTTGGAAACTGCGCCTGACCGTCACGATCTACGCTTTGACCGGGATACGTCCCGAAAGTAACAAAGAAAAAGAGGTCTTGTGTTACATGTATGGAACCTAGTCGAGTTTTTAAGCATCTTTTTCATGTATCTCATTGTGAGATGCCTTATTCTGGACGTGCGTCAATCTTGATACACTCCTTACTTGCCCATGACATACAAGGCTAAAGGTCACAGAGTTGCCTCTGCACCAGATGAAATGAGGCGTGGAAAATCCATGTTGTCTGTGCTTGTTAAGAGCACGTACGCTGAGTCTGTATAGCAATATTACTTCAATGTGTGTATGCTTTTCAGTTATTTTGATATGACAATCGACGTCTTCTAGTTTTACCCCCCCCCCCCCCCCCCCCCTCCCCCGTCAAAAAAGGGTTAATATAGCTGCCATATATGCCTAATTTGACATCTGTATTAAACGATTTTTTTCGGAATGCTGCTACGACAAATAAAGAAAGATAATGGGTGCCATTTTTTTTTCTGTAAAAAGTGTTCATAAGGTCTATGTGGTCCCAAACGATTGGTCGATTGGTCGAGAACTGTATAGATTTGTCACACATATGGCTGTTCAACAAAGTTTTTTATTCAGAAAAAAATATTGGGAATGTTACAATATAACCGAACCTCAGCATCAAAGAAAACAACAATAACAAAACTTTATGCGTTTCGGATAGGTAAAGTAATTGTTATTAAGTTGCTGATCATGTTCGAAACTCTTGGGTTGGGTTCGTTTGGTATAAACATAAGGATTATACATCGCATTGTAAATTGCAGTGTATCGTACAACATTCCATCACGAGTTGCACAAGATAATTCCAACCGGGTATGTAGGAAACTGAAGCTGTATATACTGGACGGTGTGTGTCCTCTGTCTCAAAGTAAAATATTCCAAACAAGGTATGGGAGGAAAGGCCAAAACATACAACTTACGGTATACCCCATGCGCTAGACATTCCACGTCTTTGTATACTCTCACTGGTGCTTCATTCTGGACGTAAATAAGGCTCATCTATCCTTTCTTGAAAGACCCAAGCATGAGCTTGCCTCTTCGTGATCATATTCGCATCAGTCACACTCTTCCATACTCTTCAAGTTTGTTCACATACGCTTTCCTCTCCAGCTCTAAATAACGTGGGACTTAATGAGCACGAACGGCAATCCCCGAGCCGTCAGCCATCCTGTCAACAACGGTGACGGGGCCTTAAGCACTTGGGTCAGGATGAAGGTCAGCGCGTTGTACGTGCACTTGACAGACGACGAAGGCGGGCAGTGAGGAGGTGATTAGCGCCAGCTTGGCTTTGCCTAGCTTGGGCCAGGAGGCCGACATTTTGAAGTACATCTTGATGGACTCCAGCAAAGTGTTGATCTCCCTGTCGTTCGTTCCAACTTCCTCGTGTACCTGACAGCAATTAAGTTGTGTTAATTGAATGTTGTCAACAAGTCATCTTGGTCCTGTACATTGTGATGGTTTATTCTGAACTGATCAATCTTATTAACCCCCCCCCAACCTCCACCCGTGTCTTACAAGTATCTTGCTTCTGCTATCCCTTACCGTAATGGTTTGTCCTGAACTGGTCAGTTGTCTGATCCTTGTGTATTGTGATGGTTTGACCTGAACTGGTCAGTTGTCTTATCCCTGTGTATTGTGATGGTTTGATCTGAACTGGTCAGTTGTCTGATCCCTGTGTATTGTGATGGTTTGACCTGAACTGGTCAGTTGTCTGATCCCTGTGTATTGTGATGGTTTGACCTGAACTTGTCAGTTGTCTTATCTCTGTGTATTGTGATGATTTGACCTGAACTGGTCAGTTATCTGATCCCTGTGTATTGTGATGGTTTGACCTGAACTGGTCAGTTGTCTGATCCCTGTGTATTGTAATGGTTTGACCTGAACTGGTCAATTGTCTGATCCCTGTGTATTGTGGTTTGACCTGAACTGGTCAGTTGTCTGATCCCTGTGTATTGTGATGGTTTGACCTGAACTGGTCAGTTTATCTGATCCCTGTGTATTGTGGTTTGACCTGAACTGGTCAGTTGTCTGATCCCTGTGTATTGTAATGGTTTGACCTGAACTGGTCAATTGTCTGATCCCTGTGTATTGTGGTTTGACCTGAACTGGTCAGTTGTCTTATCCCTGTGTATTGTGATGGTCTGACCTGAACTGGTCAGTTGTCTTATCCCTGTGTATTGTGATGGTTTGACCTGAACTGGTGAGTTGTCTTATCCCTATGTATTGTGATGGTTTGTCCTGAACTGGTCAGTTGTCTTATCCCTGTGTATTGTGATGGTTTGTCCTGAACTGGTTGCCCTGAAAAACGTGATGGTTTGTTCGTGTTTGTCAGCCTGGTTACTCTGTGTAATGTAATCGTTTGTCCTGAATTTGCCAGTCTTGTTACCCCTGTGTAACGTGATGTTTGTCCTAGCTGCTGAATCTCGCTACCACTCTGTAATGTAATACTTTCTATTGAACTGTAAATGTTGTTACCCCTGGGTAATGTGATGGCGTATCCTGAACTGGTTAGTCTTGCTACCTCTGTAAATGTAATGGTTTGTCCATACTTTGTCAGTCTTGTTAACCCTGTGCAATGTGATGCTTTATTCTGAATTTGTCAGTCTTGTCACCTCCTGTGTAATGTGATGATTTATCCTGAATTTTTCTCTCTTGTTACCCGTGTGTAATGTGATGATTTGTCCTGAATGTCAGTCTTGTAATCTCTGTGTAATGTGATGATTCGTCTGAATTTGTCAGTCTTGTTATCTCTGAGATGATTTGGTCTGACTTTGTCCGTCTTGTTACCCCTGTGTAATGTGATGGTTTGCCCAAAACGTATTAGCCGTGTAACCCTTTCTAAGGTGAGGTTTGTCCTAGCTGATAAATCTTGCTGCCACCCCGCAACGCAATACTTTCCTCGTCCACTGGTGAATTTGGTTTCCCCTGTGTAATGTAGTGGCTTTTTTTTCCGAACTGGTCAATCTGGACACTCCTGTGTATGTTTTTTATCTCTGAACTGATCAGTCTCGCTATCCCTGTGTAATGTAACGGTTTACTTTGAACTGATGAATCTAATCACCTATCTGTAGTCAGGTGATCTGACCTGAACTGGTAAATCTTATCACCTCTCTGTAAATGGGGTGGTTTTTATTATGGTTTATATTTCGTACACCCTACAGATAAAGAGAGAGAGGGCACTTTAATCAAATGACTAAACCCTTCGCCCTTTAATCAAATGACTAAACCCTTCGCCTGGGAAATCAGAATGACTGACCCATGACTGACCACTGAACCACCCGTGGAGTAGTACTTATACAGCTTTCAAACCTTCTCTGTCCACTCTGCAATAAATGGATTCGTGATTCGGATCAAGGGAGGTTAAGGTGGCGGAAAGAGAGAGGTGGGCTCGCCTTCCATAGTGCTATGCCCCCAGACACAGCGAGCTTTGAACAGTTCGTTGCCGAAACGGCCATAAAGCTATGGGACATTTACCTTTCTTGTTTATCTTAAAATGCAAGCAGTGACTTGATAATCACTGTGCGACCCTCCGTGAACGTGAGCCCCAGCAGCCGAGAAAATCGGGTTTGTTTGGAAAGCATGACTAAGTCGACGCAGCAAAGGTCTTGTATACAGACAGCGTGGCCAAGCATAGTAAAACAAAGCGATATCACAAAGTCTCCTTTCCTCTCTATTGGTCATGCGCTCATCGCATTCGTTTCTCTCCCTGTACATAAACCTTGTTTGTGCTTAACGGAAAGAATTAAGCTTACTTCCGAATGAGCGGAAGACATGGCGTCGGGATTTTGACATAAAGCATTTAAAGCATCCTGAAATGAACAACATGAAGAATTGCCACTCCCCTCACTCTCTCCCTCCCCCTCCCTCTCCCTAAAGGTCGACTCATTATGAAGTTTATGTTGTTAACAAATGACATGAGAATCCCCCCCCCCCCCCCCCCCCTCTCTGTTCCCCCATTGCAAAGCAACCCACCCGGTCCACCAGGTACTTGTACCACTCGGAGAGTTCGCAATCGTAAATGACGGTTTTTTTGACGCTGACGCCTAGTTTTCTTCAACAACTCTTCCAACTGTCGTTCGTGTAACAGGTAGGGCTTGGACAGCGGCGCATCGGCCAGGCTGGCGTACGCCACATGGAAAAAGTCCAGCTGTGGCACAGAGGGAAATTATTACGTTGGTCACTCTTTCACACACACACACACACACACACACACACACACACACACGCACATTAATCATTTACCCGTCCATTGCTCCAAAGTTAAAGAACTAGTGTCTCTAAGAGTGCGACGACAGTGTTTATCCGAGTTCCATCTCTCTTGAAAACGTTTTGAACAGTTTTTCACTTCTTCGCATTTTTCCCAAGTGTTTGATTAATTGTCCAGTTGGTATCTTCTGTGATTGATTCGGTTTCCATCATCCCAACCCCCATTTTTGTGAAAGTACTGTCGCTTTTAACACACACACACACACACACACACACACACACACACACACACACACACACACTTATATCTCTCTCTCTCTCTCACCCCACCACACACACACACACACAAATATATACACATACACGCACGCACGGAAACACGGATGCAAGCACACACACACACACACACACACACACACACACACACACACACACACACACACACACACACAGCGCATACCCACGAATGCGTGTACACACACACACACACACACACACACACACACACACACACACACACACACACACACACACACACACACACACACACACACACACACACACACTACACGTACATCCACTATTGCATGCACACATACAAACATATTCTTTTTAATTGCCGTACATGCAAATGCATGTGTTGGCTGTTGCTTTCTTTGTGTGTTATTTGTTAATTCGATGTTAAAGTTTAATGCGTTATTCTTATTTCATATTTGATAGTTTCTCATTGATTTTCATAAGATCATAGCTTTGATACTCATTGTTTGATAACTATTCAACATTTTATCCATTTTCCCTATGCAATAATTAGACTTTAAACACTTGTACACACTCACGCAAGTACCGACAAACACACGTATGTTCGTATCAAACTCTTGCATGCAGTCACTCCTTCCCACTCTCCCTATTCCTTCTTCTCTCCCCCATCCTTTCCCACCGTCTAATATCACGTTAAACAAACAACTCTCTCTCTTTCTCTCTGTGCACACGTGCTTCTGTGTATGTGTGTGCACGCGCGCACGCGCACACGTGTGTGTGTGTGACATGTCGAAATTGACAACCAGCACACCATCCACTCCTACTCCCACCTTCTTATACAAACACACACGCCACCTACCCGCCCCCCCCCCCCCCCCCCCCCCCTTTCTCTCTCCCTTTGTCTCACACAACGGCGGTATAGATTTCAAATCTACGCCCACTCTCCGTATCTCCCTTCTCAAAAGTACCCCCCCCCCCCCCCCCACCACCCTTCTCTCCTTGCTTTGGCCACAATGTTACGGGGAAAAAAAAGATTACGTCACTTTCGAAGTACAGTCGAAGCCGCTTATAACGAAGTCGGATGTAGCGAATGCTGGATATAACGAAAGCAAAAGGTTGGTCCCGGCAAAAATCCTTCTTTACTTACTTAGCTAAAAAAAATACGTCGGATGTAACGAAATCGGATATAACGAAATGCCGGTTATAACGAAATGGTTTTGGGGTCCCCAGCGGACGATCACACCACTTATAACGAAGCAGCTGCCTATAGCACCTAAAATATAGAGCTTTCAATGAGTTGCTCTGAACAGGACCCACACATCTACACATGAATTGACTAGATGTATATCCTAAGATTGTTTCAGTTTTTTTCACATAGGTACATTGCACACAGTATTTCTTTTTGCTGTAGCCTATAGTTGTTGTATGGCAAACGTCACATCTGTAATTCGTAAACAATAAAATCGTATTCTAATGTCCTGTAATCCGAGTGCCCGCCACTGTCGAAGCAGAGAAGTCGACTCACGTGGAGATAAGTTCAGCGACTGCAGACGGAGGAGATGCTAGAGGGGGACGAGGTGGGGTGAAGGGGAAGGAGGATGTCAGGCTTTGATTTAATAGGCCATGTCATCATGGCGTCTGCACGTCGCAAAGGTCTGTCGCTAAAGCGAAAAATTGAAATCATTCAAGTAGTTGAAAGAAATCCAATAAAACAAAAGAAGATAATAGCAGAAGAACACGAAAGTGCACCGTCGACACTGGCAACCATTCTGGCTTCCAAAGAGAAGTGTAAAAGTCAGTATTTTTTTAGGTGAGGACACCACAGCACGCCAGAACTCATTTTTAGGTACCTTTCGAAGAGAATCAAACGAGAAGTTTGACAGAACTGCTGCAAGTACAAGTACGTGGGTGCCTTGTGTAATCATGTGAATTGCTGTGTTACGAGGATGAAAAATAAAGTTATTATTCTTTTGAAATCTTTCTCTTCGCTATTCATGGTTCAGTTTTTTTTTGTTTTTTTTTTGTCTAACTGTGGGAACAATTAACCTTATCTGTTCTGTCAAAAAGAGTGACATTTGAGGGATTTTTCCCGTCCAGTATGATGGCAACGATCATCCTTTCCTGTATTAAACAATATTTTAAAAGTCTCTAAATGACTCTGCCGAACAAGTGGACAAACGAATCACAAGACAAAACACGACGCGTTTCCACGTTCTAGGTCTTCTTCAGGCAAGATAATCAACAACTCAGGACAACCAAAATGAACGAGCAATTGCTTATTTTCGTCAAATTTGGCGCAAGATGGGCGTTGAATGAAAATAAGGCCGTAGGGAAGAAGACAATGCGAGCTGAAGTAGCAGTGATGATAATTTTGTTGTGTTGATAATACTGATAGCCATGATAATGATGATGATAAGAACATTTTTGAAATAGTAAAGAGAGGAAAAGTACCACTTTTGGTAATATTATGGCAATAGCAGTTGTGGTATGGGAGAAAGGAGAAGGGTTAGAGGATTGTCGACGAGCATGGTTGTTGTAGCAACAGTGTCAGTGGCAATGACGATGGTGATGATAATGGTAATGATGGCAATATCAATAAAAACACTGTCAATCATAATGATAATAATAGTTAAAACAACAGAACAGTAATGGTAATATTAGTATTATTGATAAAAGTAATAATACAAAAATAAGATTAAAAAAAACCAGTAATGGTAATGATAATAATAATACTGATACTAATAATAGGAGAAAGGAGGAGGGAAAAGGAGGAACGGGAGGGCGAGGACAGGAAACAAAGAGGAGAAGGCGTGCACAAATTATGTAAGGGATGGAATCTAACAGGTATGTTAATAGTTATAGTAGGCATATATCTATAGTTTTAGTAGTAATCATGATTGTAACCATATAGTAATAGTAGAAGTGCTTTAGGAGGCTGGAAAAGTGGTAGGTTGGAATGTCAGAAATGTTGTAAAGTATAATGATAGTAGTAATAGTAAATATAATACTTGTAACAGTTATGAAGTTGTAACAAGTGTTGTTTTGATGAAAATAGTAAAACAAATTAAAGAAGTGTTTTCATAATCATAATGATTATCATCATAGTGATAGTAGTGATGAAGATAATGGTAATGTTAATACTAACTGAGGTAACAAGAATAAAAAAGTTGGTAGGGTTTTTCTTTAAATGATGGTGACGATGATAGTGCTGATAATGATGATGTGATGACAGTGCTACTGATAGCAATAGCAATAAAAGTAGTATTGATAATAGTAATAGTAGGTGGAAGCAATAGAGATGGTCAACGAGTAAGTTTACAGTCCTCCTGGAGCAGGCAGAAGGTGGTGTGGATAAATATAGTAATGTTAATGATGGTAACGGTAGGTGAAAAGGGATAGGGGCGATCAACCACTGAAAGGTTAACAGTATCATTGGAGCAGGGAAGAGGGGAGGGTTAAAAAAAAGGGAGGAGGGAACCACACATCTACACCTACGCACACTTACACACACTCTGTGTGTGTGTGTGTGTGTGTGTGTGTGTGTGTGTGTGTGTGTGTGTGTGTGTGTGTGTGTGTGTGTGTGTGTGTGTGTGTGTTCTCCTTTTTTTTTTTAGCTATTGTGTATAAGTGTATGACTATTACTACTACAGCCTTCAGCTGGTGATGAGATTAGTCTTAACAGGACCTAGTAATTACATGCATAAGGGTAGTGATAATAATGATAGTAATAGCAACAACAACATCAGTAATGATGATGATGATGATGATGATGATGATGATGATGATGATGATGATGATGATGATGAGATGGTGATGATGATGATGATGATGATGATGATGAAGGTGATGATGACAGTAATGATAACATGATGATAATCAGTAATGATGATGGTCATGACAGTAATGGTATTAATGATATGATGATAATAGTAAAGATAGTGATAATGGTAGAAGTAATCTTAGATAGTAGTTGGTGGAAAGGAATAGAAATGGTCAATGAATAGAAAGCAAACATTACTTTTGGATGGAAATAATGATAGTATCTATGAGAAGTTAGTAATATTAGTAATGATAAAAGGGGCTGAAAAGGAAATGAACTGGTCAATGAGAACGGGGCTAGCATTTGCGAGAGAGAGAGAGAGAGAGAGAGAGAGAGAGAGAGAGAGAGAGAGAGTGTGTTCTACCCTGCATAGCTACATTTACTCCTACACACACAAATGCACAGGAAAGAGGGAAGAGAAACTCTCTTATAGAGGAATAGTATATGAAATTAAAAAAAAAAAAAACAGATGCAGAAAAGGGAGTGAATAAGTAACCGAGTAAAACAACAGGTTGAAGTGGCAAATAGTGAGGGGGTGTGAGAGGGGAAAATAGCTGTAATTTTATGTGTGAGGTAAATAGTAGGAGGTATGGTAGTATGTGTGTGTTGGTCGAGGATATAGTGGGCTGATGATGCTGCGATGGTGGATAAGTATATGCTACTTTTGAATGTTGACGTGATGAGAGGGGAGGGAAGAAGGGGATGGGTTTAAAAAAAAAAAAAAAGGGGGGGGGGGGGGGGGGCAACATGCCTCCACCTTTTCTGTTGTTTCACAGAATGTGATAATTTGAGGAATTTTCTTTTTTTTTTTTTCGTCCAGCTGTGGGCAACAATCATCCATCTCTGTTGTTTCACAGAATATGATATTTGAGGGATTTTTTTTTGTCGTCGAATGTGACAACAATCAACCTTTTCTGTTGTTTCATAGAATGTGAACATTCACATATCAGACGTTACAACTGCCTTTCCATAAACTGTATATCAGTGACCTAATGTGTACAGCTAATGATAAAGAACTCTTGAGTGTATACACTAAGACATAAAAAAACACATCTATGACTTTCGCTACAGTTATGGAGAAAGTTAAAAGTAAAAAGAAAAAAAAAAAAATCTTTTTTTTATCAAGACCTCACTGAGCATCCACACCATCCTGATGCTGTCTCAGCTTCAATAGGCAGGACACGTAGCTCGCATGCCAGACCACCGGCTACCCAAGAGACTCTTCTATGGTGAGCTACGATTTGGACAGCGCTGCCATGAAGGACAGAAGATACGTTTCAAGGACACCCTCAAAACACCGTGACAGCGTTTAACATCAACCCTGACACATGGGAGCAAACTTCTCTGGATCGAGCAAGCTTGCGCAACTCTGTCCACAAAGGTGCCAGTTATGTAAAGGACTGCTAGAGCACAACAAAAGAGACAGGCAAGGAAAGACCGCGCCAGCAAGCAAGAGCAGGTCTCCCACATTGCCTGTCCAAGCTGTCACCGCACATTCCGTGCTTGCCACGGCTTGATCAGCCACCTGTATGTCCACAAATCATCTAATACACCCCTCCCTCAACCTCAAGACTGAAGTGGTTCTCGTCGATTCGACGGACAAACGAACAATTATCACAAATCATCACCACTCAGCATGATTGTGCTCATATTATGTGGGTTTTTCTTTCGTTTTCCACTTTGTTGATCATTACCGTCATCATTATCATCATTGTCGTCGTCGTCGCCTTCGGCGTTGTCGTCATCATCATCAACATAATCATCACCATCACCATCATCATCATCATTACCACCACCATCACCATCATCCATACGGCACTCCACTTTTTCGTGATCCTCCCGCCAAAGGTTTTCCTGCAGTGTCCTGGTGATGCGTTTGCGCATCTCAGCCCAGTCCCGTCGCGTGTCCAGAACGACGGAGAAGGACTTGTGTTTCCGCATGATGGGATGGCTCAAACACTGGTTGTACTCCTTCGTAGGACACGCCGGGTCCACCACGTAATTGCCCTGCTCCAACGATGCCATGCTCTACCAACAGGATAAAAGAAAAAAGAGGAGGAGATGTTGAGGGAAGACGGGCAGAAGGGAGGTGAGGGGGAGAGGAGGGAAGGAGGAAGAAGAGAAGGAAAGGAGGAGAGAAGAAGAAGAAGACGGAAAAAGGAAAAAAATGGAAAGAAGAGAAGAAGAAAAGGAACGAGAAGAGGAAAAAGACGACAAGGAATTGAAGATGAGGCCGAGGAAATAGAAGAATGTAAAAGGAGAGAAGCCGAAGAGAAGGATGAAGAGGAAGAAAATGACGATGAGGAGAAGAAGAACAGGGAAACTGAGGAGAAGGAAGAGAAGAGGATAAACAAGAAGAAGAGGGAATCAGCAGAAGAAAAAAAAAAAGAAAAGAAAACAGGAACAGAAAAAAGATTAAGAACTGCCAGCTGATTCAACGCCTACCCAAACACCTACAAGATTATCACGGGGAATTTTGCCGTGAAACTTCACCCAGCATCTCATGGGGAGCTAATACTGCAAAACACTTCCATGGGATAGAATGCTGGTTTTATGACTGCAAGCAAGATTCCCTCTTCATTTTTGGTCATCCATTCAGTCACCAACACGTCACTGGCTCAGACCAAACTGCTGCAATCCCAACCGCCGGATCTCCTCTATAAGCTCCGCAGGTTCAAAGATGGTCAACCTCAATCATGTGACTGCATACAGACCAGGCTCTGTATTCTCCTTGAGGGCTGCTGTGGTGGTTGAGACAGCACTGGACACAAAGTGCTGATGAAGCCGTTTCATCGTTATCGGGGAAGTGCTTCAGCTGGTGGATGCAGAAAGTCACTAATGCAGGAACAGGATACACAAGGATGCAGCTGTGTTTGGGAATGGGGAGGGAACCGCGTTAAGGGGGAGGGAGGGGAAGAGAGGGGTGACGAAGGGGTAGGGGTGGAGAGAATAGGGAGAGAGCTGTGGTATGGTGGCGAAGGAGGGGGGAGGGAGTTGTGAAGGTACGACGTGAGAGTAGAAGCATTATCAGGCCATGGAAGATGTC
>JADBJO010000927.1:220000-230000 GCA_016801955.1 Conus betulinus
AAGCAATCTGTAGTTTTAAGACAGACAGAAGAGCCACAGACAGGCAGCCTGTCCCATAAAAGTAAGACATGAAAAGTCTGACGGACAGGTGGCCTATAGCACGAAGACAGAAAGGTCCTGCAGAGAGGCCAGCCAACCAGCCACGGCCATCCCACCTCACCTGCGGATTTTGGGGTCCGCAAATCTGAGACCTTTTCAGGACTTAGCATGGCGGCAGCAGCACACGTTGAGGCTCGCGAACTGCCGTAGGATCGGCCACCTCGCTGGCTCGTCACTTTCACTGGCCAGTGCTCTGGCCGCTCCATCATGATCTGCACAGTTGTCCATGTCATGCCACATGATTAACACAGGATTACAGGTTGCTTCTGTGGAGTGATGTGCTTACTTTTCTCGTGAGACAGTTTCCAGTTCGTGTATAGTCTATGTTTCATCTGTGTGTCTGTCTGTACCTGTCTGTCTGTGTACCTGCAGATCTTTCTGTCCCACCCGTCTCAGATTCAGCTTCCTTCCGTCACATCACACCGCTTCCGCCCTCAACCCACCCTGTGTTGCCGCTACCACCCACGCCCCCACTTACACTCCTTTATTCCCATCCCTGTGCTCTCCTCCCCTCCACCCTCTCCGTCCCCTGCACACACACACACACACACACACACACACACACACACACACACACACACACACACACACACACACACACACACACACCTGCTCCTTAAAGTTGTGCTGTATGGACGGATTGCCGTGGAACTGCTGAAGGCGGACCGGCGGGGGGGTCTTTGAAGTGCCCTGGGAGCCAGGCGCAGCAGCCCGAGGAGTGTGTTTGTCTGTGCCCAGGAGACTGAGATTGATGGGCACGTGGGACTTAAGGTGACGCACTTTCACCTGAAGCAGCTTCTCCAGGAGTTCTATCAACGTCTTCAGGAACAAGAGCATGTCCTTCCGCACACGTTCCTGCGAATTTGTGAGGTTACACTCAACAGTAAATTGGTATGCGGTGGGTGGGGTGGGGTGGGGTGGGTGGGGATGTAAATGGAATGGGACAGAGAGAGGCGGTTAAACAATGATCATTAGAAAAATAAAGGCAAGGTTTTATTCCACAGAGATCCGGGGGCTGTAAAGATTATGATGTCCCATCATCTCTGAATGTAGAGATTATGATGTCCAGCTACGTCAGGTTGTAGAGATCATGATGTCCTATCATCTAAGGCTGTGACAGTCCGGATGTCCTTTGGCATCAGGGGGTGTGGACCATGGTGTCCTATCACTTCAACTTTTGGAGATCATGATCTTCTGCCACGTCAGGCTGTAAAAAATTATTGTGTCCTGACACTTCAGATTTGTGGAAATCATTCTGTCGTATCACCTCAGATTGTGGAGATCATGATGTCCTCCCACGTCAGGTCGTAGAAATCATTATCCGGTCACCTCACATTTTGGAGATCACGATCTTCTGCTGCCTCGTGTGGTCGTAAAAATCATTATCCTGACACCTCAGATTGTGGAGATCATGATGTCCTCCCACGTCATGTCGTAAAAATCATTATCCTGACACCTCAGATTGTGGAGATCATGATGTCCTGCCACGTCAGGCTGTGAACATCATTATGTCTGACACGTAGGGCTGTGAACGGGTGAACTTAATGTCCTGGTACTTCAGGCTCTAGACATGATGATGACACTGCCACGTCAAGCTGTGGACATAATGTCCAGGCAGCTCAGATTCCGGATATCACAATACTCTGCCATGTCAGTCACTGGACGTCATGACGTCCTCTTATGTCAGCTGTGGAGATCATATTGTCCTCCCATGTCATCTTATTGGCATCATGTCCTTACAAATCATGTAGCTGATCTGGCTATCTTGATAGAATAAGGGGAAAGGGAAGGGGAAAGAATACCCCGGTGTGTGCGCGTGCGTGCGTGCGTGTGTTGCGTTTATACCATGATGACAGTCTTCAAAATACTGGCGTCATCATATGCGCAAGATTTTTTGTTGAAGGAGCTTAGCTAGCTGACAACATCCATCTTTTCGGCAACTATGTGGAATTCTCTCTGTCAAGCGGGTAAGGAGGAGACAGCGGCAAGCCTGATAAGCTGAAGCCGCTTGTCTGCAGATCTGCTTACCTACCCTTTACAGAAACTTAAACTTTAACCGCCGGGGTATTCTTTCCCCTTCCCTTTCCCCTTATTGTACATCATTTAAGGTGATAAATTGATACCACGATCTTTATTTAACATTTACTCCGCTTTTTCGCGCGCGCGTGTGCGCGCGCGCGCGCGCACGTGTGTGTGTGTGTGTGTGTGTGTGTGTGTGTGTGTGTGTGTGTGTGTGTGCGCGGGCGCGTGTGTGTGTGTGTGTATATGTGTGTGCGCGTGCGCGCGCGCGTGTGTGTATGTGTGTGTGAATACGTGTGCACGAACACGTTCGTCTTTAGTTTTGCTGGTCTTCTCCACGATGAGTATTATAAGAGTAGTGTGCACGCTCTGCCAAAGTACAAGCATGCTCGTCTGACAGGAAAAAAATAGACGGAAACACACACACACACACACACACACACACACACACACACACACACACACACGTACGTGTGCGCACGTGCACGCGCACACACACACACACACACACACACACACACACACACACACACACACACACACACACACGCACACACACATACCATTCCCAAGATCAAATCAGGGTCAGTGTTGATCCGATGGACGCTCTCAGGGATCTTGGTCTCACGCCTGAGGCGTTCATCCAGAGCACGTTCGAAGTGCTTCTCAAAGTTGTTGCCCGCCTTGACGCTCTGGATCCTGAGCAAGCATCATCTCAGAGAAACCATTATTGGAAACGACACAAGATGAGCGTGCCAGCCCCACGCGTTCTCTCCATGCCTGTCAACACTTGCAATCAAAGATTTAAAAGGTCAGGTCATGACAGGACAGGGTGGGGAGTAGGAGGGGGGGGGGGGGGGGGGGGGGGGGGGGAGGGGAGGGGGGGGGGGGGGGGGGGGGAGAGAAGAAGGAAGGGAAAGGACGCGTGACGAAGGGTTGAGGAGGGTGCAAGCAGAAAGAAGTACAAAAACAGAAACGAAAAAAAAAAAAATGCAAAGGAGAGTGAATGAATGTATGCACGAATGAATAAAAATGAAAAGCAGAGAGAGAGAGAGAGAGAGAGAGAGAGAGAGAGAGAGAGAGAGAGAGAGAGAGAGAGAGAGAGAGAGAGAGAGACGTAGTCATTTTTTATTCATAAAGGCCATAGTCCCTTAGAAGGGGGTAAATACATACCAAACCGCGTGCAATTCAACTCATTTAACCAGCTTAAGACATAAGTTACCATCTTAACACATCATTTCGCATTCTAATACTTAATACAAATACAAAGCAAACTGTTTAATTGTGTTTTCATTCAGTGATGTCATTAATATAATCAGTTTGAAGAAACAAGGTTTGCTTAAGTACTAGGTGGGATTAATTGCTGTCTAACAGCTTGTAGTTCAAGACAACAGAGAGAACAAAATTATTTTCATTTTCATCATCTTCGTCGCAGAGAGAACCATTAAAATTACGATCATTCAAAGGCCTGTAACGGTTAGAATGTACACAGATATCCGATTACACCGAACCTGAATTTTGTGACAATGTATGTGTTGACAAAAGAACACAGTGAACATATTTCCTGCAAACAGAATTCCACTTGTTCTCAAATCTGCAAGAAAGTTTTACTGATATGCAAAAGTCAAAACACTCCTTATGGGGATTTTTAATGCTTTATGCGAAATCACAAATTGCAGTTAAACAAACTGTAATCTAAATGATAACAAATAAAATTTGTAATGTTGCTTTCTATCGTATTCGTATTGCATATTGTTTAATGGTGTAGGTTAATTAAGAGGTAACAGTTCCATGGCTTTACGCTTATAGGGACTGTGAGTTATTTGACGTCCCCCCCCCCCCCCCCCCCCCCCCCCACACACACACACACACACACACACACACACACACCCAGCCACCTTGACCTTCTCTGATCTGAATGAGGCTTCAATGTACTGGTGGGTTGTTTCGGAATTATGAAGTCTGTGGCTTCGTTAATCGCCATTGCCTACAGATATCTGTTTTTAACTCTCAAGTGTGCATGGACCGATTAAAATAGCTTATAATTGCATGTGTTGATATTCCTTGTTATCACTTGGATAATAGTTGCACTGTCTTTATATAATCATAATATAACTATCACAATTACTATGACAACTCTAATATGCATACTATAATGCTATATCACTGTCTGATGGACAAGGGTAAATAGCATCAATCACATGAAGAGTGAAAAAAGAAGAAATCTAAAATTGTTTTTAAGCGATTTTTTCATGGGCCATTTGTAGAACTTTTTTTTTTTTTTTTCAAATGAAATCAGGCTTTTGACTTCGCAGCATGAAACTAAACACGTGAATTTTTCAGCTTTGGGCTTAATATACACGTATCTAATACAAACTGTACGGAACTAAGTCAAAACCTGCATGAAATTGTTGTCTTGTCTAGATTATTATATCAAGGCTTTTCTTGCATTGATCATAATTCTCGTAGCAAGAGTCATCAAAAGTCGCTATAGTACAGTTAACGTATTTAAAAATCCCCCCTACCCTCACCTCCACCCTATCCCTGTCACAAAACAACTCCTGATGTGGCATGAATCACTGCTGTGTTCGGGAATTCTCTCTCACTAAAGGGAGCTTTTCCTACACTTTGTCACAATTTTCTGGGAAAATAGCTGATTTGGTTTGTTGTTTGAGTCCAGTTTTTCCTTCTGAAATCTATTTTCTCTCTACATACGAATTCACACGCAAAGACAATTATGCGCCCCCACGCAACAACACATCTGACTCCCTGTCTTTCAATCTTATACATCAGGAACCATTTTTAAAGTTCTTCCTCAAAAAAAAAAAAAAAAAAAAAAATTTTGTTATCTTCTTTCGATGCCTAGCTCCTGGCGCGCGGGTATTTGAATCTCTCTTTTACTTTTTTCTTCGGTCAATATATATATATATATATTATATATATATATATATATATATATATATATATATATAATGAATATATGTATACATGTATATCATTCATTCCACAATAATCTTCAAAAATGTACATCAAACATTGTTTTTTTTCCAGGGTCACACAGGTTCTGACCCCGCCCCCCCCCCCCCCCACACACACACACCACACACACACACACACACACACACACACACACACACAACACACACAAAAACACAAAAAAATACACATTATAACTATGGGTTCACAAATCCTAACACTCCTACAAAAAAAATTATTACCAAAAAAAAAAAAAAAAAACCCTACACGATTATAACTATCAAATACATTTCCAAAAGAAAATAAAATAGGGCGCCAAGGGGGCAGCAGACACCAACGCCAGGGCGCCAAGGGCCGAGAAGGGACTGTCAGGATACCAAATACAGGGCGCGCCAAGGGCCGAGAAGGGACTGTCAGGATACCAAATAAATCGCGCCAAGGGCGCCAAGGGCCGAGAAGGGACTGTCTGGGTACCAAATACAGGGCGCCAAGGCCGAGAAGGGACTGTCTGGGTACCAAATACAGGGGCGCCAAGGGCGAGAGGGGGGGGACTCAGGGTACCAAATACAGGGCGCCAAGGGCCGAGAAGGGACTGTCAGGGTACCAAATACAGGGCGCCAAGGGCCGAGAGGGGACTGTCTGGGCCGAGAAGGGACTGTCTGTTTACCAAATACAGGGCGCCAAGGGCCGAGAAGAAGGGACTGTCAGGGTACCACATACAGGGCGTACCCAAGGGCCGAGAGGGGACTGTCTGGGTACCAAATACACGGCTTGCCCTAGAAAGACAAGACACCTAGATCAGTAAAATGAATACTTTCTTTGTAATCTATCACAGGATCCACGTCTTACCTATCGAGTGTGTGAACATGGTAGAATTTGGAACTGATTCCGGTCACGAACAGGACGAGAAATAGGTTATTTATAATTTTAAGACCGCGATGAAAGCTTGTGTATGAAAATTATCAAATATGTTCACCCGTCCCTCACTCACCCTAGAATCAACAATAAACTTCTCTCCTTTTTTTTTCAAACTCTTTTCTCCTTTTTTTTCCCTGCCCTGTTTCGTCTGCTGCCATGACCAAAGTGCCAGGCAGTCTCCTTTTTTCCTGAAAGCGCTTCTGTCTTTTTATACTTCTGCATATTTTCATTTTTAGGGTTGTGCGCATTCCCAAAGAGTAATTTTATAACCTCTCCTCTCTCTCTCTCTCTCTCTCTCTCTCTCTCTCTCTCTCTCTCCACTAACCTGGCTTCTGATTCGGTCAGATGGGTCTTAATCAAGTGCAAACCACAGGTTGGGTACTGATGCAGAATGGTGAAATCGCTAAGGATTTCCTTGTACGTTGTCTTCTCTGTCGCTCTTTTGATCTCCGTCTTCTCGAAATGACTGCGCAGCGCTGGCCACACCTGCACAAAATCACCACGAGTCTTCAGTTATGGTCGTGCACTGTTACCAAGCTATATTTGTCTTTCACCTGTTCCAATTATGATCTTTTCAGTTTTCAGCACAATACGATAGGCTGAAGATAATTATTTTCGTCTTTGGCTAGTTTAGCGTTCAATCACACATACTGAGGGTAACCATCACTTAGAGTTGATCTGATTGGCTCTCTGTCTGCCTCCTGTCCAGGGATTGGCTGTTTGTTCAGTGATGATGTCTATCCGTCGTGTTGAAGCACACACACACACACTGGTTCGCGCACGGGCAAAGGCCATGTCACAGTGCAGGCAGTGGGTTGACTTGGAACAGCGGACGGACAACAACAAGCTGGCATACGTGGTTACCCAGCGAGAGAGTTCAGTTCAGTCAAACGAACAGTCCTATCGCGGCATCAGGGCCTCTGGTGCCAAGAAGTGGTTGGTGACTTGTGTGAGAGCGGGACTCTGGCAATGGTGAATAGTGGTAAAGCAAGGCGAGATACTTATCCTCCTCTCTTCATCTCTGGTTTTCATCTCTGGTCGCGAACTGTCACAATAGTGTATTATACTGGCAACCTGTACAGCCTCAACGTCAAGACCTTCAGCTTTTTTTTTTCTTTTCTTCCTCTCTCTTTTATATGTGGACGCACGCGGACTCTTTTAGTCCCAGCTGGTTCCTGATCTGCACTGACGGCATTGCGGAATCAGATGGAGAGACTGGGCCCACACAGTTGAGTTTCATCATCCATGTCTTTAAGAGTATTGCTCTCATTTTCTTACCAACACTGCATGTCTTTGTACCTCTTTGGTCTGGTTAGACGCCTGAACATATTATGAAGAAGAGTGAAAAGTACAGCCCCGTCATGTTGTCTCAGACCAGAATGGGGCTCGACAGCATCATGTTCATTATCCTCCTTCTCCTTACAACAATTCTTTCGCTCTTTGTGCTCTGCTCAGGGTCCTGGTGATCCAAGTTTCGATATCCCCACTAGGTGTGGCTGTGCGCTGGGGACCAGAATGAGTAATGCGACTACAAGAATACCGAAGATGAGACGTGAAAAGAAAAATGAAGTAATAGATATTCTTATTATCTGCATTGGTGTTACGTTCTCACCAAGCTCTACTGAGACTGGCGAAAAGCTTTTGTATTGTTTTTGTGATCATATACGTTTCTTCAACTCATTTTATTACTAGTTTAATTGAAAACAGGTAGGTCTTAAGACATGCATGTCAACAAACAGTACACAGATAGACAAGGCGAATTCAATATTACTTGCTTAAAAAACACGTTCAGTGTTTATCAAGTACTAGAGTTCAGTTCCTGGTCTGTTTCCTGCCATACATGCGTCGATGGCTCACAGACAGTAGTGACACTTTTTGTTTGTTCGTTGCGTTTGCTTTTTGTCTGAGTGTATGATATGACTGGAAAAAAAAGTGTAGCAGTCAGGAAAGATTCCAAATTCCGGAGCAGTAACTACCACACAATGGTACGTGCAGTCCTTGAGCTAATAAGGAAATTCTAAAGAAAATAAACATAAAATCCTAATTTGCACACTGATCATTGTATGGACAAGGTATGTGATTTTCACTCTTTAAAATGTCCAAATCAGGGTGAGAATGCCATTGAATTGAAATGCAGAGTGAGGCAACCCTTAAAACATAAATGAAAGGAAGCTCCGATGCGATTTTCACTACCACTTGTACGCTCTCACAGTAGGCCTAGTTGTACCCATATATATCGCCCACATACTTTGTGGTGATGACTCTTACAATGGTTGTGCTTAAAGGTGGTGTTCACTCATAGTCACGGTGACCATATGCACATAGTAGGCCTATCACGACGCGATCATGCACTTTCACAGATGCTGTGAGTATACGTGGTTCTCACATTCACACTATCCGCGTGTTCGTTCACAGTGGCCGTAACTGTTCCCACATGAGGCATTCACTAACACTGTGCCTTAAACACTCACAGCAGCTTGTACAATGTACGTGGCACTCACTCGCGTTTCATATTAGTGATTATGCACCCTCACACTATCTGTACATGTAAGCGGCACTCAGTCACACTCAAAGTGGTTGCGTGCTACCTCTCACAGCGCTGTATTGTAATTCTTATCTGTTCGAGCTCCAAGAATTAAGATCCTCATAAAAAAGGACCTGTTTAGTGTAAGTTGTGATAAAATTACGAATGCAAACAGAACAGCGGAGAATCAAACCGGGTGATATCCTGTTTTAACATCCTAAATCCCAAGACCTGTTTTATCTTAAATTCTAATTCTATGGTCGTGGAGAACTTTGCAATCAATATTGTATGATTTAATGAGGCCGCTCGATTGGTGGGGTGGGCTGTATTTGGTGGTGGTAGAGGTGGTGGTGGTGTGTGTGTGTGTGTGTGTGTGTGTGTGTGTGTGTGTGTGTGTGTGTTTAAAAGATTAAGCTGTTACGCACGTGCTACCCATCTTCCGATAACTGTCACGGCTAATGCTGAAGCTCCCCCCAAGTCTTGGGAGGGAGAGGTAAGGAATGCGGAACTGGGTTGCCAAATAGGGAGGAACGAGGTGGAGGGAAGGAGAGAGGGAGCAGAAAATTCGACCTTTCCGTCAAACAACAGGCATGGTTAGCGGACTGTTAAATAAATAACTCGACGTGAATGCTTGAAGGAAATAATAAGCTATATCGAAACATGTCATTTCCTTAACACTTGCATCGCGAAAGTGCCTTGAAAATTGAGCTGTTACAACACGCGAAAAACATGCGCAGCCAATGTAAATGAATAGAAAAGAGAGTCACACTTGCAGTGCTATGACGAGAGTTAGACAATAATCATACCTTGGGGTCTAGTCGAGGCGCCATGGCGTTGAGGACAAGGTCATCCAGACTGAGGACGGGCCAGCCGCACACTGGCTTATAGGGCTTGTGTTGAGGGTGCAGCAATCCTATCTTATCATTGGCCAGTCTGCGGCGAGTTAACAGCAAAGGAAATAGTTCTTCAGTCTCAAATTTTCATAAGTTAAAGATGTTAACCTGCAACATTGATTAATTTAGAATTATTGACAAAAATTATTGAACTGATTAATCAAACAAGGAAGAAGGGACTCAGGTCTATGCATTCGAACATAGGCCCTAACTAAAATAGACTTTTGCAGGCCCAAACCAAGAAAGTTATAAACGGACATAGCTTACAAACCCCACAGACACTAGAAACAAAAAAGCAAGAGACTGTTTAAACCATCCATAATCAACAAGCCAACAGCAGCAAAATTTTTTGTATTGAAAAGCCCAAATAAATATAAACACTGGCTACTATGAAATCCATAGACACTACAGTAATACTAAAATCACACACACGGAACTATATAGCAGACACACACAGGCGCAATTTCACTGACCCTTAGGACTACCTGTAGACACGAGCAGAGGAAGACAAAGGGACAGAGAAGGCCTAGGAAAAACTTGGTAACTCCTTGATCTCAAGTCATTCCCTGTT
>JADBJO010000927.1:235000-272500 GCA_016801955.1 Conus betulinus
CGTGACGTACTGCATAGGACAATTATATTTTACATTTTCCTCTAAAGTCTGCCCAATGTATGAAAATGATCCAGGGAAAATTGAAATGCTCCAAAACACCACACCTTTCACATTACTTCCACATCAGCGCTACTTCCCCACCCGCCATCGAAAACTGAGGAAGCAACCTGCTTGAGTGATATTTGAAGGGAAGTATACTAAAATCATAAACAAAGAGAACCCATTGGAATGTGATGTTGTGAGCAACTTTTTTTTTTTCAATGAAGGACCATCACCAAAGCCTTTCTTCACATCTATGATAAGTTCACTAGGAATCACAGCGACAGAATAATCAACAGGTTGATTGCGGTCGCTTCCATGGAAGAAGAAGAAGAAAAGGCACCACCAACATACAGTTTAATGAAAACAAGGATTTTTACGATTGAGAGAGCTGTTGTTTTTTTGCTTTCTTTTCTCCCTTAACGTGTGTCCCGGGCAGGTTTTGATTTACCTGCTAGGAAGCAATGGTCTGACTGCGGTGCGTTTTTGTGTGTTTGTTTCCATCCAACACATAGGTAAGCAGCAGAATGATTTTCTTAATAGAATGAATAGAAATGAAAAAAAGATACACCCAGAAGTGTGGGTAGGACCCAGAGAAGTGGGCCACTGTCCTCAACTGCCAAACAAACCGGTTGGAAGCAATCCTGCACCATCCTTGGAAACCTGCGCTGTGTTCTCATAGGGTGCACGCACGCACCGGGCATTACATTAACACGTGAAGGGTCCCTGGCAGATGCCTTCTGACAATAAGGCATCCCCCGATGCCATTGTGTAATGGCCATCGGAGGTGACATGACAGTACCTCTACGAGAGCGGTCCCATGGGAGTACCCATGGATTTTATTAATAGAGTGAATAATTATAATAAAAGCATTTCAGCTGTCCCAGTATTGGCCAGGATCGTACGCATATAGGCCTAGGGCCTGTACAAACATGCCAGGACATTGTGTGCAGCAGACCTCGATCGTCGTGGCGTTGGTAGGGCACATATCTCTGCACCAGTATTTCTTTCTCCAGTATAGTCCTGGCATTAGTCGGTATAACTGAGTGCCAGTATTCCCTCACTCACAATAATGCGTGACGGATTGCACGCATTGAGATATAAGCAGTCGGTCTATTATTTCATGAGTGACATGAAAACTGAAAACCAGTCGAATCCGAGGCGGTGGGGCAATGCGCTCGCGCGCGCTCTCGCGTACCACACCCTCTCCCCTTCATCGCTCTACACACACAAAGGGAGAGGAGATGACAAGCGGATAAAAAATAATAAATAAATAAAAATAAACGAATATGTTTTGCCGATGGACTATGGGACTTACCTCAAATGCATTCATCGACAGTAGAAAAAAAATCATCGGTCTTTCAGTTTAATTGACAGACGATAATTCATTTAGTATGCTCAGAACAACAACAAAATCTATCAAATTGCAGTATGCCACTTCTGCGACGTTTTTCAATCGATTCAAAACAGCACTTTTGTCATGTGAACCCGATACACCATGATGCAAGTCATTCTGGCGTTAATGGCTGCACGATGATCATGTCTGAGGTTACTTCAGCCTACGACAAATTACTCATGAACGATGGGATTGATAACTACCCAGTTTCGTTGTCATTTTTTTTTTTTTTTTTTTTTTATTTTTTGTTTTTTTTTTTGTCCCAGAATCCGCAGTATCACATTAATTCACTTTGTCTGTTTGCTTTTGGTAGCAGATCACATTGTCCCACTCTCTCGCCGTGCCCTGTGCCCCAGTGATAGTATGAGCCTTTTGGATAGCAGATCACGATGTATCTTTGTCCCACTCTCTGTGCCCAGTGACAGTATGAGCCTTTCGGATAGCAGACCACGATGTATCTTTGTCCCACTCTCTGTGCCCAGTGACAGTATGAGCCTTTCGGATAGCAGATCACGATGTATCTTTGTCCCACTCTCTGTGCCCAGTGACAGTATGAGCCTTTTGGATAGCAGATCACGATGTATCTTTGTCCCACTCTCTGTGCGCAGTGACAGTATGAGCCTTTTGGATAGCAGACCACGATGCATCTTTGTCCCACTCTCTGTGCGCAGTGACAGTATGAGCCTTTTGGATAGTAGATCACGATGCATCTTTGTCCCATTCTCCACACACTGTGGTAGTATGAGCCTTTTGGATAGTAGATCACCAAGTATCTTTGTCCCACTCCCATGTGCTGGTGACAGTATGAGCCTTTCGGATAGTAGATCACGATGTATCTTTGTCCCATTCTCCAAACACGTGATAGTATGAGCCTTTTGGATAGTAAATCACGATGTATCTTTGTCTCACTCTCTGTGCTCGGTGATGGTAGTATGAGCCTTGTGGATAATGTCAACGTCTCCTTCCAAAATTGATACAAAAGCCTTTGGTTCTTAGTCTCCTTTGTTTTGTTTCCCTGTCAAGTTATAGACATCTCCTTAATTGTAAAGCTTTGATTCTTAGCCTCCTTTTTTTGTTGTTTGTTGATTTCATTTTTTTTTTTTTTTTGAAGCAATGGTGAAATTTTGTTTTTGTTTTTCTTTAATTATTCATTTACTTTTTTGAGTGTTTGCCTATTCAAAACCATTTAATGTTTCAAGATATTCATCTTTTGTAACTAACATTCATGGTTTCTGCTTTCTTTCTATTTTATATAAAACATCTTCTACACTCTCCAATCTAGTCCAAATGCAAATGGCGGTATACACCTTTAAGATACTAGTTGCTAGATGTGCGTAAATCCAGTCATTGTATAGGCGTACTAGATATTACCATTTGCACAATCCAGTTACTATAGGGCCTATTTGATCCTAGACTTGCTAAATCAAGTGATTGTACAGACGTACTAGGCGTTAAGACTAGCTAAATCCAGCGACTGTCTAGGCCTACTGGATGCTTCGCTTGCAAAATCCAGTGACTGTATTGGCCTACTGGGCACTAGACTCGCTAAATACAGCGACTATAAAGGCGCACTGGATACCAGACTTGCTAGATCCAACGACTGTATTGGCCTACTTGATTCTAGTCTTGTTAAATCCTGTGACTGTATAGACCTACCAGGCTCGACTTGTTGAATCAGGTAGCTGAACAGGCGTGCTGGATACTATACTTGCTAAATCACAGTGAGTGTAAAGGCGTACAAGATAACAGGCTTGCAAAAATCAACTCACAAAACCAATCAGATACCATGCTTTGTGTTTTGAAGAAAGAGGTGTCTCTCGTCGATCTCACAGCAAGTATCGCCAACCCTCACCGTGTTCAAACTTCCACGAGTGGTTTGTGGTGATATCTGCTCTCAAGTCAAGTTTCAACTGAAACTGTCGTCTCGGAAAATGTTGAAGGAACACATTTAAGAAATACAGTTAAGGAATACGTCTGAGTAAGAGCCCAATTTATCAGAGAACATATATGCTTAGATCCTATGATTTTTTGAGGGATTCCTGTACAAAATATGAGAATGTGTGTGTGTGTGTGTGTGTGTGTGTGTGTGTGTGTGTGTGTGTGTGTGTGTGTGTGTGTGATTACAGGAGAAAAATGAACTCTACCAGGAACATATTACACAGCAAGGGAGTCTTATTGGAGCATGGGCATAGTATGAACGTCTTTCATATGTTGAATACATCATGATGATATGCATATGAAATAACAATTTCATTCAAATCCTGCACTCTCTCAAATACATACCAGCAACAAACAAGCATACACAATGTTTCAACATTAGTTAGAATTTTTAATTATCACAGCAGTATTGATCACATAATAAAACAGGAACAAAAATTGTCAGCAATCGCCATCTACAAATGGATACTCATTTGAAATCATCTGTCTTCTTCCTCCCCCCCCCCCCCCACTCCACCTGTATATTAATATATGTCTATAAATAAAATCTGAAGAATGGGGAGGTCAGGTCAAATAGGAAGAACATTTATGTAAACTATGAATCCATCTGTACGTACAGTTACTTATCAAACATAATATACTCTTTAAAATTCGTTGGGAATATTTTCACAGCTTCACAAAAAAAAAAGTGTGAATACATTTGGATAACAGAATAGATCTATTAAAAACAGAGAGAATGGTCACTGTGCACATTTCTGTCACAGTAAATAAATACATTATGGAATGAAAGCACAAGATGCCTGCAATAAACATCCCCTAAACATCCCCCTCTGTGAGGATTCCTGAGTTCACAGTGTTTTGTACTGCATCCTTAGCAAATCTGAGATGTACTTACAATTCTCATTCCTGAAATACACAGGCTAAACTGCACTCTCTCAGGAAAAAATGATAGATTCACTAACCGAATGGATTAAATTCCCCCTCCTACCAACACACACACACACACACACACACACACACACACGCACACACACAACACACACACACACACACACACACACACACACAGGGAGTCAGAAATGGGAAGTGCGAAAGAAAGTGAGTGAGAGATTGCTGACGGTTACAGACAAATTCCTCGTTGGAATGCGTGTGACTTAAACCACACGTAGATGGCAATAATATGCAATCAGACATGAAAAGAAATCAGTAACCAGGAGAGAGGGATAGCAGATGGGATTTATCATCTAGTAGCCTCCTTGATACACACACACACACACACACACACACACATGTATATGTAGTAAACAAAAAAAAAGGAGCTGATAACTAGACTGAGATAGGATGGACATTGGATGAATGGGGGGTGTGGACATATATCTGCTTAACAGGAAAATCGGAAGACCAAAATAGGGATAAGGAGAGGGAGAAGTAATTTATAAAAGGGGAATGGAAAAGACCAATTGTTGGACGGATACACCACTTCCAAATCTGTATATTCAAAGCACTCAGACAGTGCAAAAAAATCATGTCATTCATACATGTTCAAAAAAAAACAGTCTGATCTGAGGTACTGCACACTTGCCCATTTTTAAAAAGTTTCTATATCTTAAAGTGAAATAAAATTGCTATTTCATTAAAACATTAATAAAATCACTTCAGTGTCAATACAAATATGACAATAATAGTTGTAAGAAAGGTCATGATTATGGGGCCAGTTTTATGATTTTAAATGTAATACTACTTCACAATAGTCTTTAAGTTATATGTTGTACAGATTTAAATGTAATAAAGACATATGCACAGGAAAAAAAAACCCATGCAATGACAAAGAAGCCAAAAGAGAGATGTATCAAAAATACACACCGCTGAGACATGGCAAAGACATTCTGCAGAGAGAAAAAAAATTCAGCTTAGTGAATATATATACAAGTACCAATATAATGTTAAGTTAGATTTCCTCAGAGGTTATTGACGAGTCAGTGTAGGTGCCCAGTGACACTCAACTGACCTTGTGACACATCTAAATCAAGCATGCTCAGTCCTAGCCCAGGCTGCTCTTTGAGTTCAATAGCCTGCTCACAAGGAGACACTGTGATATATAAGCATACAGACTTTCACATCATTTTCTCTCCATAGCTTGTGTGTGTATATATGTGTGTGTGTGTGTGTGTGTGTGTGTGTGTGTGTGTGTGTGTGTGTGTGTGGTGTGTGTTGGGTCTGTGTGCATGTAAGTTGATTTTATGTCAGTTACTGTGTGCATTTGTGTTTGTGAATTTTGTGATGACATCAAAACTTACACATATACACATGCCAGCATGTATACACAATCAATTCCTCGGTGCACATGTTTGCGTGTGTGTGTGTGTGTGTGTGTGTGTGTGTGTGTGTGTGTGTGTGTTGTGCATGTGTGTGTGTGTGTGTGTGTGTGTGTGTATAGTTTTTACCTCTGTTATTGTATGCATTTCTATGTAATGATGTAAGAACACAAAATTCATGAAATTTCATGTACACTATGCCAGCATGTAAACGTGTTGGAAGGCCAGAAATCATTAATGCTGTTACAGGCAGTAGATGTTAGTTAAATTCGCCAGATGATCATCATCAGTGGACATCAGCACTCAGACAAAACATCAGCTGTACTGATGGACATCACCAGGCATGTGGGCACTGTTGCACTCTTGTCTTAGCCAACACCAGGTGTGCAACGCCTGAAATCACAAAGATGGACACACACATGTTGTTATTTTTTGTTTGGGTTGGTCATGCTTATATTTATCGATTAATTCATTAATGTTTTGGCCGACCCATTTTCCGTTTTCCTTCTGTGGCATTATTCCCATGCCATACTTCCACAGCCAGGGTCTTTCTGCTGTAATACCAGGCCTCACAATCCCCAGAGAGCACTCTGTACCAGGTCACCATGGGGCAGCCATTGGGAAGACAATGCAATAGTGATACTCAGTAATGCCTGGTCTGATCCAAAACACACACACACATCATCACCTACTAAGCCCCATATGAACAATACTAATTGCATTGTGGAAGAGCCAAAAAGGGTGAGGCAGGAGTCTGGGGTATAGAAGGTCACAGATTTGAGACTTAAAAATTTTTTTTTTAATGAACTGAGGAGGATGAACATGCTGTCATGGAATTCCACTCTGGCCATTCCGTGACAAAACTGTACGTTCCGCAACTTTTCAGAATATATCCAAGTCTTAACCAGTCGCAAGAGGTGCAGGAAATTTGAGCATCTAAGACACATACTTTGAGTGAGTGAAACTTGACCTAGTGGTTCCTCATTTCAGTCCATAGCTCAAACAACTCTGCGAAAGGGTCACAAAGGGCAAAAAATCCAACCAATAAATGTCTTCTGTAGGACTCAAAACTCTTGATCTCCAAACCCGCAGCAACCCAATGCACCCCACAGCATGCTGTGGATCCATATCAAAGCAAGGGGTCTTCTTACCATCCTTAACTAGGAGATAATCATGTCTCAAGCAAGGATTCTCAGGGGTATGGATTAAATTAAAATGAGTATTGTTGTTTTAAGTATAACAGCAGTGTTGCTTGCTTTACCATTGTTGATACTTTCATACTCTGATCATTGTGAATTTGCAACAAGTTTAAGGCTTACAAAGGGATGTATTGTCACCGACATGGGACATAACTGGTGGTGTCCTGTGCATGTTGGATCAGAGCGGACACCCGACCATCATGGTGACTTGACAGTAGTGCAGTATCTCTTCTGATGGGTTGCCTCACAACGATCTGACATTGACTGTCTCTGTGCACTGCTGCTACCGGGGATACAACAGGATGAGCCACAGTGTTAACTCTGGGAGGAAGCCGGTATGAATGGTGTGGGGATATTGTAATTCATGTGGCACAGACGTTGAGACAGCAAAAAAAGAAGAGAAAAAAAGGGAAGGAAGAGTGACAGAGAGAAAGAAAGACTTGCAGACAACAAAAAAAAAAAAAAAAAAAGAAAAAGTGAAAGGCAGACAGACAGGCAAACAGAGACAGAGAGGAAGAAAGAGATGGAGAGAGACTGTGAGAGAAAAAAAAAAACCTGACGAATTTCAAAATAACAAAGATGAGTATTGCAAATGCATCACAGCAATGCAAAACAGAGAGAGAGAGAGAGAGAGGGAAGGAGCAGACGAGTTTAGAAAAAAAAAAAAGCCCAGACAACCACCCACAGGGTCGTTTCAGGGCTGGATCCAGAAGGAGGGGGGGGAGGAAAAGAAGAGGTGGAGGAGAGAAGGAGGGGGAGAAAGACAAATTTAGGGACCAAAAGCCAGGCCAGGCACAGTGTTTTCTGAAAATAATCAATAATCACCACTGCACTATTTTTCCCCTCGGTTTACACAGCCCTCGGCTACAGCCCTGATCACCCAACAAACCCACACAAGGGAGTGAAAAAAATCAATAAAGCACAGATTAATTTTTAACACAAGTTAAACGAAAGCAAGAAGTGAAGCATTGTAAAACAAAGGATGTAACAATGAAACAGTCACGCAGAGAGCAAAAGCAACAGAGGAAGAGTTGGTGTTCCGAGGACAAAAGAAAGATACTTGTGAACTTATTTCGTTGTTGTTTTTTTTCTTTCATTTACGTTTTACATTCTCTCTGAGCACATGATCAAAAAGAAAATAGTGAACTCCTTTAAAGAAGGAAAAAACAAATGGACAGAGAGACAGACAGCCAGAAGGACACATACTGACTGACCCGCAAGTGGCGTTACAGTAGAAGGTGAACTGGTAGGTGAAGGCGGTGGTGTTTGTGCAGTTGTTGCTCGATTCTTTCCAAAACTGACAGGAACTGCTGCTGCTGAGGTCCACACATGCTGGAAAACACACACACACACACACACACACACACACACACACACACACATGCATGCATACACACACACACACACTGTCTGACCTCCTTCATTTAAAAGACTTAAACTTACTTCTTTTATAACAAAATTGATTTAGTATGTAAGCTGCATATGTTGGGTAAAGGTATCAAGTATCCACATATTTTCCAATTGTAAACATTTGATAAATATTTGCCAGTTTTCTCTGAATCTTCCCAAGATAATACCTCGCCAATATGTAATGCTTGATTGACACTAACCTGGAGTCTGTATTTTGCTTACTTCTACTGAGGTACATATGCGGTCTCTTAAAATTATATTTGACGTTACTTGTGTAGCTAAAAATTAATTGTTGTTGCTTTGATCACTCTCTTTGTTGTTGTTGTTGCTGTTATTGTCTAAGATCACATTCATAAATAGAAGTTAAACTGAAGCACATACGTGTGTGCGCGCACGCACACACACTCACAGACACACACACACACACACACACACACACACACACACACACACACACACACACACACACATACACACACCTGTAGGACTGACGGTGGACAGTCCAGAACTTGACCCACAGTCCAAGGCCGGACAACAGTCTGGGTAAGCAGCATTCGAGTTCACCACAGTGATGCAGTTGATGTCATCAGGGTTTTCTGACGGTACCAGATCACGACATCTACCAACAAGGTTAAACAATTTCAATCCTTTCATCGTCATGTTTGTTTGTTAAAAAGCTTGCAAGAATGCTAAAAAAAGTGATAGACAGTCAGAGCAGGTGTATTGAAGTCAGTGGCAATGACATCCCTTTGTGTTCAAGGAAATTCCCATACAAACCCAACATTTTTTTGAGTCAAAATGATTCAGGCAGGTGTAACAAAAGCCGGCTGATTTCAAAACTGCTTCCATCACAGTGATTTTTGTTATCATCATAAATCATTTACAGCTAGATACTTCAAACTGTAAGGGTCAGTCTTCTTGGTCTCAGTACAGCCAGCTTCCACCATAACTTACATTCTGATTCAATTTCTTAATGGTTCATTTTGCCTAGCTCAAGTCATCCCTAATGCAGACTTAAAAAAAAAAAAAATTAAAAAGGAGAAAGTGATATGGTGGGGATGGGGGAAGAAAGTTGTCAGGATGCAACTCTTGACAGACTAACTTGGAACTACTGGAAACAAGTCTGGACCATGTTACTGTATTAGGTAGCTGAAGGACCAAGGACACAGCTTGCAGATGTTTTCCAGTAAAACATGCTAATAATCCTACATACCAGCTGCTGCTTTGAAAATTTTTCTCTTTTTTTTTTTCATTTCGACACAGAAGACAGAAAATAATATAAACATATTGTCAGAGAGAGAAAAAAAATTGAGCTCCACATTTAAACAACAGAAAAAAAAAAAAGGATTTAAACATTTGTATGTGAAAAAAAAAAAAACTGTGATAAAAAAAATATGCTGCTTTGAAAATTATTATTTAAATTGGGGTTCTCTTGTCTACTTAAAGTTAAATGTAACAGAAACTGTCAAAAGTTTTTTTTTTAAAGTTATAATAAATTTTTTTTTTAAAACACACAAAAGGTGATTGAACGGCCTTTCAGTACTCCCTACTTTATGTTCAGTTCCAAAGCAAGCGCTCAATTAATCATTAATATTTCCTGTATCCATGCATTGCATTGATGATCAGTCAATCCGTCACTCTTCTCCAGATAAAACTTGAGCTGACCTTGAAAATGAAATAATCAAGGAAGCACTGAGCCACCAAATGAATGTTAACAAATACTACAGTAGGGTCTCTACCTATTTGTCTTTCTGTTTTCACACTGAACAAATGGGAGAAAAATGCAAGCAAACAATGAAAATAGGTAAATCAGTTAAAAAAAAAAAAAAAACCCAGGTGAACAAATCCTCAGTCTCTAGTTTATGAAAACGATTTAACATGGATTTCAACAGGAGGGTGTTGGGAGAAAGGTGAAGAGGACAGGGTGAAAAGAGGACTTCAAGTTCACACACATAAACATTAAGTCCTTCACTGACACCAATCGGGGTTGTTAAGTTCTGAATTGTGAAACAAATCATTTGTAAATGCTCATCTCTGGTTTTCTCTGTGTGCAGTCATACACTTTTAAACTTGTTAAGTGCCATGAGCAGTAGACCACTCCACATCCTTCCTTATCACCACCACTACCATCATCACCACCCTTTCAGTCAACACAGACATTAATTCACTGAAACAGGGACAAAGGCATGCAATTACCCATGCGTGACAGTGTAGTTTCCAGAGGGTTCCACATGGCAGACAATCCTGTTACACCCAGTTGACCACTCAGCCAAGTCTCCTACCTCATTGCCTGAATTATCTACACATGGGCCTGTAACATTTACAGCAATGTCATGCATCTGTAGAGAAGTCATCTGCACAGATTCCAAAACTTAATTAACCAGGTTATGGAAGTTAAAGAACCACTCTTAAAATGAGATAAGAGTAAAGCAATTGTTTGGAATCATTTAGTGGTTTTTGAGACAGACAGATCATGGACCGATGGATGGACCGATAGACAGACTGATAGATAGACAAACAGACAGAGGGACAGACAAATGGATGGACAGGCAGACAGACAGAAGAAAAAGATAGGGAAAGAGAGAGGGGGGTGGGGAGGAGGGGAAACTTTGAAAGAAGGAAAGAGAGAGAGAGAGGGGGGGGGGGGGGGACTTTTCAAAGAACACAGAGAAAATTTAGGGGGAAGGAAGGCCAAAAACAACAAAAGAAATAAGGCAACAACATAAAGAAGGCAACAAAGAAAATGAAATAGGAAGAGTGTAAAAAAGAAAAACTGGAAAAGGAGAGTCAGAGAGAGAGAGACTCAGAGACAGAGAAAGAGAGGGGGGGGGGGGGGGGGGGGGGGGTGGAGGAAATAGAAAGGAAAAACTTCAGAAATCAATCAAGAGAGAGAGAAATACATAAGTTAAATGATAAAACAATCCTCCATATGGTCTTTAAAACTAGTTAAATAACTTAAGTGCTGCACAACTATCTTATCAATGATGTGAAATAACAGAGAGAGAGAGAGAGAGAGAGGGAGAGAGAAAGTACAGAAAGAGAGAGAGAGAAAAAGAGAGAGAAAGGGGAGAGATGGGGATGGGGACAGACTGACAGAAAGAAAACACAGACAGCTTTCAGAGAGAGAGGCAGACAGAGCGGCTTTCACACACTTTCAATCAGCATGACAACTAATCAATAATTAAATCTTAACAACACACATTGCTCACTCTCCGTGACAGTCAGTGTGTGTGTGAGTGTGTGTGTGTGTGTGTGTGTGTGTGTGTGGTGTGTGTGTGTGTGTGTTGTCTGTGTGTGTTTGTGTGTGTGTGTGTGTGTGTGTGTAAACATGCTGATTATAAACAATGCAATATCCTCCTTTTTTACTCTCTCCAAAGTGACTGCAATCATCATGTTGATATGATGTCACTTAGAGGGATCCAGTCTGTGAAGAGTGAGAGTTAATCAATGAACTGTTATGGAGGTTCTTGACTGAAAGATTTTATGGTCTAGTTGGGCAGCTTTCTGGACAAACTTGTTCCAGTCCTTTATATTCTAAAACTATGAGAACTGCTGTTGTTGGGCTCTGCAGTGTTCCAACAACTGCTGCTGTTCACTTCCTCACTCAGTGTTATGTCAGATGTTTTCAAAACTTCACACTGATCAGTCTTATTGATTCTCAAGACATTCAATCAATAGATCGATACAAACTTTTAAAAGTCACGTCAGCTAGAACACACACACTTACCACTAAGTCCGTCCTTATTTACCACCATCGTCACGTTAGTGGAGACCGTCTGCGCATTCACACCCATTTCACTACTCCACACCATCATTATCATCATCCCAATACATGACACCAACGACAAGAAGAAAGGACCGATGACCATGTTGCGACCATTCTCGTCTGGGCCAGGGTTTCCTTTCCTTTGTCTGACATACCGCCATTTTGTCTATCACCGAAACACAGGAACTACGATATATACTGTCCAAGTAGTACCGTCCAAGTAATGAATATTTATCATTGGTCGACCTATCAGTAAGTTGTGTTGGGTGAAGTTTGCTGGTTTATTTTCGTTATGGACATTGTTGGGCAACGAAATCACAACCAACTTTAACGCAGTGACGTCACACTCTTCAACCCTCCCTAACCTCCCCCAAGCATTAACAGACTTGACTGGAGAATTTCGTACGAAAAAATAGATATCCGGTAGGTACTGATTAGCGTATTGATACTCTCGTTGCAAAGTTCTGCGAGTACCAGAAGACAAATCATGTGTACGGTTGCTGAAACTCTTGTACGCAGGACGGAGCTGATGTGTGTTTTGTATTTCAGTTTGGTATTGCATTTTTTTTTCTTTTTCATTATTTTCTTCCTTAATCTAACTCAGCAAACTGTTTAAAACTTCCCTCATATTAGGCACTTGGAAGCCCTGTTGACACGTAGTTATAGCGACAGTGATCTCATATTCATGAGGGGTAACTGCCCTTTCACTCTGAGGAATATGTTCACACACTCATTGTCTCCCATGCACTCCTTTCACCGCTACTCTTTTTCCTAACGAGTACGTTGCTCGACTGTTTCAGCTTTCTTTGTGTGTGTGTGTGTGTGTGTGTGTGTGTGTGTGTGTGTGTGTGTGTGTGTGTGTGTGTTTTCTTTTTTTTTCTCCCCTTTAATTCCCTTGTCTTCTCCTTTTCTAGTTTTTTTTTTTGTTTGTTTTTTTATAAGTTTTTGTTAGCTATAAGAAGAACGGTAACTAAAAACAAAACTGACATGTCCAGAGGCAGATGAACTACTGAGCTGGGGGGAGAGAGGGTGGAAGTTAGGGGATCCAAATGAGACTTGGGTCGTGGGAATACCTAGTCAATATCCCTCCCTCCCTCCCCCTCCCTGATAACAAGGTGTCTATTTTCTAATGTCTTTGAAGAAAAAATGGGAAGGGCACGGGTAGAAATGGCAGGCAGAAAACTTACCATCTGAGAGAGACCATCCACTGAAGTCTTCCAGTGATGCCAAGTGCCCCGGTGTCACCATCTCCACCGATCTCAGCTGGAAGAAAATATACCAACAACGTCGCCACGAAAGCCAACAAGACCCATGGCTTCCTGCGACGAAACCTAAAGGTTGGCTCCATCGCCATCAAAGACCAAGCCTACAAGACCATGGTGCGCCCCCAGCTGGAATACGCGTGTGCGAAGTGTGGGATCCGCACACTGACAACAGCATACAGTCCCTCGAGAAGATCCAGAAGAGAGCTGCCCGCTGGGTAGTAGTAAACCGCTACTGCCAAACATCAAGCGTGGGAGAAATGCTTGACCAGCTGAGATGGACATCACTGGAAGATCGGCGAA
Source organism: Conus betulinus (assembly GCA_016801955.1). Classification (NCBI taxonomy): domain Eukaryota; kingdom Metazoa; phylum Mollusca; class Gastropoda; order Neogastropoda; family Conidae; genus Conus; species Conus betulinus. The sequence goes on from JADBJO010000927.1 coordinate 248,629, forward strand.
GAAGAACCCGCCTGACAACACTGTGTACAAGTATCACCATGGCAACATCATGATCGAGACCAACCATGCGCCAGGACTCCTGAAAACTGGATACGCCACTCAACACTTTCATGTACACCAGTACGCCATGGAGTCCTGCCGCAGAAATTATCGTAAATACTTCGTCTTCCCCCGCACCACCAAGGAGTTCAATAAGCTCCCACCTGAGGCAGTTCAATCAGCCTCGTGGTAGACTTTCGGTCCTACCTCTGATCCACCACCACCCCCATCCCCATCTCCCCCCCACCCCCTCCCACCCCATGCCTAGAGTACAAACCCTCCCCACCACACTCCAAAGTAGGGCCTACCAAAGTATGGTTAGAGGTCTGAAATAGTGGGTGTGGTGGCCCCCCCCTGTCCACTGTCCATGCAGTTTGGTAGCGAGCACTGACTGCAAAAACTGACCCACAACTCCCACAGCAAACTGGAAGCCCCTTTTTGTAGATGCCAGAATCTTCAGCTTGATGAAGGTGGGCAGATAACAAAGAAGAAGAAGAAGAAGGGGGGGGGGGGGGGGGGGGGGGGGATTTGAAATCCCAGAATCCATTCCCCTATTTGTCTGCCCCACATTTCTCTCCGACACTTAAGACCTGCAAATCTCACTCGTGTTTTATATATTAAGAAGTGTAACTTCCCAACTGTCAGTCATGACCAATGATTTCCAAGCTTGTAAGATTGTTTGGCGTGTCTTTGCTTGCACATGTGTGCATGTGTGTATGTAATTTATATCAATTGTGAATGTGTGTGTGTGTGTGTGTGTGTGTGTGTGCACATACATAGCGTACAAGGGAGGGAGTTGGGGAAAGGAGCCCGGGGTCAAAGGGATGCCCAGGATGAAGCGCTTGGAGCAGATTGTCTACAAAATGCACTACATAAAAGTGATTAGTACCCTTAAACTTATACAGTTTACTGAATGATCTGATCTTCAGTGAGACTGAAGTTACTCAGTTTTATCATCGAGACACTTAATGTTGACTTTATGACAATTCTGTGTTATTTACCTTAAGCTCCGGTTGCTCACCACCCATCAACCCTGAACAAAAGAAAAGGAAAAAGAAAACAAAGAAAGAAAAAAAAAAGACGAGGAAAAGAAAGAAAGAAAAAAAGCAAAATTTATAGAAATGCAGCTACTACATAGTACAATGCTTTTCAGCCCAAGAGTGGGACTTGGGACCCTAGATACAGCCTTAGCAACAGCCTGCAGTGGAGCCTGAATCCGTAAGTCACCATACTTTACCAAAAAACAAGGGCAAGACTTGGATTTCTCTTGCCCCACCCCCACCTTAATCTACGCTCACAGATAAAGTCCACTGAAACAAGTCCCAGCCAGAATGGAATATCAGGGACTGTGCAGTGACCATGTTGTTCAAAGCAGTCAGGAACTGTCCTAAGGAAAAAAAACCCCTTCTCTGGTGGGTAGTAGTTTCCCCCCATCCCACCCCCTTTCTCTATACACCTGCCTCCTCCTTCTCCACTTTAAGATGTTAATCAACTGCACCCTAGGAGACAATTGTTATACACCCACATGCTTTTGAAATTGATTGTATTTACAAATTGCATTCTAAATGATAAATTCATGCCATGTACTGTTTCCTGATAGGGTTAAAGAAATTACACTTGAACAAGTGTACACTCATACCAACTGCATTTTAAAGAAGTTGATAATGAGCGTGCACATATTATTGTAAATAACAGCTCATGCCACGAGTGCTTCCATTACAAACCATGCTGTAAATAACAACTCTGTCCTGAACATCATTTTAACGTCTTGGTATAATCTGAGGAAACATTTTTGATGCTAATTGCTAGCAAAGATCTGGGGTTTTACATCAACACAACTTACCTGGGTTAGTTTCTTAACACCCACCTCGCATTTCTAAATTGTCAACAACCTTTTAAACCATGTCCAGTTGATGAGATGGTAACCAAGGTCACACTTCACTTCGCATTCTTGCATATTTTGAACTTGAGAATTTGGGAGGAGTATAAAGTACGCATTGATGAAGAGAGGGGCACACTTAAAACTTAGCTTAAAAGAGTTTCACTGCTGATTGCCTGATCTACATCTCCACTCTGTACACACACACACACACACACACACAGACAGAGAGACAGAGGAGAGAGAAGACAGACAGAGTGAGAAATCAAGCAAAGACAAAACAAAACTGTTTCAGTCCAACAAAATCAAGCCTCAAGCAATTCTGTTTCTTTCATCTTGTTTTAATCTGCACAAACTTCAAGTCCTTGCACATGAATGAGATATATTCATCATTACATATTACACAACATTTCTGTACATAATGAGATACTTCCATTCTCATACCACACCAAGGCTTGAGAGAAAAGGACAGAATGAATGGAAGAGGGAAAGGCCATGGGAGGAGGGAATAATACAATGTTGACAAATGAAAAGGGTTTCTGTGTGCACATACTGAATTTATGTAATCAAACATCTTCAATATTATTTATCACACATCCCTTCACTTTCAATACAGAAAAAAAAAAAACACATTAGAATATGAATGGCTTTCTTATCAAATTTGCATGTCCATCACAAGGCCTTCAAGAGATCTGCCTTCTGAATGCATGCTCACTTATGAGACACAAATGCTCAGATGTAAATGTTATCTACCTGTGCTGACTAAACTGACACATCGTAACATTCCCATTTAAACAGGGATCCTGTTGAAAGTTATCAACTTCAATCATACCCCAGTTTAATCACTCAATTTCATGCTAAGTCACACACATGTCACACTTAAAACATGTTCAAATGATTGATACTGGGAATTAATGACCCCTGACATACACACACACGCACACCTCTCAATTAATACATCCAACACAAGAGACCAGGAGTCCGAAGGGGGAAAAAAATAAAGCTGGGGGGGGGGGGGGGGAATGGGGGAGAGGGAGGGCAGGGTAGGGTGGGGGGACGTCTTTCAATGGTACAAACTAAACAACTTGAAATAAAGGAATCCAGAGAGAGAGCGAGGTTCTACCCCAGTCAGAGCACTTAGTGATCAATATAAATACTTTTCCAGGTAAACCTCATTGCTAAATTGTGTACACTAGAAATTGGGACAAATATACTTCAATTGGGAAGGGGGAAAAAAAAAAAAAAAAAAAAAGAAAACAAACATGAAAGCAGAAGGCTGGGAAGGGGCTGTAACAGATCACTATCAGTAAATGAGGCTGAACAGACGCCTGACTTAAATAATCCAAGACACAGGCCAGGCTTTGAGTCAGTTTATAAACCATGGTTAACAGGTGTGAACAAGAGAAAATGGATGAACTAACATAATGTGAGGCGATGAATAGAGACAATAAGACAGAAAAGAGCAAGAATGACAAACAGGGCTACATATGTGGACAAACGTCAGTCGCTGGAATCAAACAATCACCTTTCAAGAAACTCTGCACTTTCACATTATATAAACATATCATTCACACACACAAATGTGCATATCATGGACTAGTTGCATCTTCTGTTCAATATGCATGATCCATAGCATAAAACTGTTAATGCACACAGTCATACACATCACAACTCAACTATCAGCCAACAGATAAACGGATACTGCACACATACACTGAAACTCAACGTCAAATTGCCCATCTGAAGCAAATACCTGGACAAACTTTTTGATTACTAACCATCTAATATGACAATTTTTTTTTCTTTTCACTTTTTTTTTTAATAGTTCATCAAAAAATCATTTTTTACATTTGTATCAGACCCATACCCAACTGTTAGAAGAAACAATAAATTCTGCAAGGATGAGAAACAGATTTCAAATTGTATGGATGAACCAACTGACCATCAACAATTGTAATGCATGCATCTGTGTGTGTGTGTGTGTGAATTCCATTTTTACTTTTTGCAAAAGCAAAACATTGCCTTTGCCCGATGTGTCGATCATCTAATGTCCCTACCAATGAATGCTAATATTTTGGATGGAAAGCGAATCTTCCCAGTCTCTCTTTTCTTTTCCTTTCAAAAAAAAATTCTACGAGTAAACTTCTTTTAAAACTTACTCTTCTGTACTTGTATTTTGAAAAATCATTTCAGGGTCGGCGATACTCCCCCACCCTTCATTTTCTTTTCTTTTTGTCAAATGCACATATGCATGGCTGTCTGTCTGAGGATGATTCTACAGAACCTTCAGTACTTACTTGTGCCCAGAACTTTTTCCAGTGTGTGTGTGTGTGTGTGTGTGTGTGTGTGTCCTGAAGAACATCAACATAAGTACATTCAGTTCCAGTTTCAAATGGCTCTAACCAAAGATTTGATCTTCTGTTACAATTGCTGTTCTTATTATTGCAGAGTATGTTTTAATTTCTTGACAATCACAATTTAAGAAAAAAAAACAAAAACATAGAGAAATACAATAAGAGAAGGAAAAAGCCATTTGACCGCTGACCACAACCTTCACCACAAAGGATTGTAAAATGGAATTTCTTGATAATCCCAAGAAATCAAATAGTAAGAAAATAGTAACGAGAGAATCTAGTACCAGCAGAAAATTGTTGTAATAACAAGATTACTTTCAATAGGGGAAAAAAAAAAAAAAAAATTTTTTCCCAAATTTGATGGTTGTTTGCAGAACTGTTCCCTTCACTGCACATTAAATGCAAGTCAAGAAATATGATCATGAAATTTTTTCACTTAATTAAGCCATCAAAAATTCTAATCAACACTATTTCAAATTTCTAAAAAAAAAATTTTTTTTTTTCATTTAAAAAACATCAGAACTGTGATTGTAGGGAGGGGGGTTGGGGGATGGGGGTAGGGTAATACTGTGAAGGATAAAAAGTGGAGGGGGGAGAGAGAGAGAGAGAGAGAGAGAGAGAGAGAGAGAGAGAGAGAGAGAGAGAATGTGAGTGAGTGGGAGAGTTGTATTTTGAGTTACTTTTGTAGAGACAATGAAAAAAGGTTGGATATTACGCATGTTTGTCCTGAAAGTTTTTTTTAAAACATTAACCAAGATCAGTTACAAATTCAAAATTCTCAAAAGGGACCACCACAATACTTTTGTGTGGATATGGATAGAGGAGGGCAAGGTTACCAGGAAAGCCTTGAATTCAACACAAACACAAAATTAGAAAAATGTTATTTCTTGCTCTCTGGTTTTCTAATCCCTTTGAAACTTGTACTGACAGCACGGTACGGACTCCCAGAACTCTGAAAAGCAGATGGCAAGAAAACACTATGTCTAATATAGATTGTCCACACCCATACCCACCTTCTTCTGTAGAGAGTACAAGACGGACAGACCACTAGACAAAGCTAAATTCACTTTAGGTTTCATACCTGACAGAGGAAAAATGTCCATTAGGTATAATGAAAAAAAAAAATTGAAGTAACCAAGTAGACCCTTTCAAACACACACACACACACGTGACACAATTGACCCTGAACATTCTTTTTCTCTATAGCAAAACCTGATACAGAAAATGAATTGTTTCCTGACCAATCGTCCATATGGACTTGTAAATGAACCAAAACGGGGGCTATTTTCATATGATTCCTTCACAGAATCAAAGAAAAATGGTCTTTTGCCACAGGACAAGACAGGTTACACACAATTAATGAAAATATACAAACTGGATGAGTTTAACAAAATAAAAATGAACTATGGGTATTACAGAGTGTCAGTTATTTCCAGTCTACACTCTTAGCCATAGATAAAAGTTTTTGTTTGTTTTCTAAATCTTGAGCCTGATTATCTTACTATTTCTTTAAGCCAGGTTACCTCAAACTCTTCCTTTCTTGGTTTTGTTATGTTTTGTTACTTGTTGCTTTTATAGTGGTATCTTGAATCTTTATTTTCCTAATCACTGGACCAAAAAATTAACTTTAATCTGATACGAACATTCATTTTGCTGAACACATGACAGAATGCATAAATATTTTATCATTAAAAACAACACAAACACAAACCCCCCCCAAAAGAAAAAAAAAAAAAAAACAAACAAAAAAACCCCATCATGCAACGATAAAACTTTTTTCACAGCAGACGAAAAGACTTTACCATATATAAAAATAGATCTCTGCCATTCTCCCAAAGTTTGATTATACAGATACAACCATAGTCTGAAAGAAACATCTCACAACTGTTAAGGTCAAACATTAATGCTACATACATACACACAGTTGAAATATTATCAGTCATCTGTATTGTACATACTGACCATGCCTAACTATCTGTACAAAGCAAATGACACATGCATAGATCACATAAGGAAGAGCTCTAGCAAGCAAACATCCCAATGCAGGCCAACCACATTCACATCAAAGGAACAAGTGTTTGTTGGAAAAATATCAGACAAGTAGAGATGTGTGCTGAATGCATTTCACATCTCTTCTTTAACCTCTTCCCTGTTTGCCCCGTGTCTATCACGGGGTCGTTTTCACGATCTTGTTCACCCGTAACCGTGTCTACTGAGGGGTACTTATTACTTGATTATATTTATTTTTACCATACTAATGACCAGCAAAATCAAATTATTACACCAAATTACAGCACAGGGTATAAAGAAAAAAAAAAACACATGCAAAAAAATCTAGGACATATCTCTATAAATGCATGAGTAGTGAACAGATGAGTGAACCTACTGCAATTTGGCCCTAGCACTCAGCAATACTGAAAAGCTCTTATACTGTGGCAGGGAAGGGCTGAAAAAAAAAAAAAAAACAAGGAAAAAAAAAAAAAAAAAACAAAAGAGAGAGAGAGACAGAAAAGGAAAAAGCCACCATCATAATTCTGTGCTTATAATTTTTCAAAGGTTTTCGCCACGTAACCATATCAAATTCAGGTCTTGTAAACTTATTACTATAGTATCCACTATCCACATTTCATCAAGGGGGAAAAAAAAAAGACTTTTGTTTCTTCCAATATATTTCAGTTATTAAAAACAATAAAAACAAAAATGAACAAAAAGAGAGAAAAAAGGTAAAGTAAAGTAACAGCGAGGAGCAGTGGCTTAAGCACATGAAAGTTGTATATGCAGACATTCTGTGAAGAATTTTCCATCCTCAGGGACAATTTTGCTTCCGTACTCAAAATGCCCAACCTCTCTGAATCAATACTGATCACCTTCAGGACACACATAACTGTAGATTGAGGCTTTTGTCAAGCTTTATTTTCACTCCCAGTTGTGATATTCTGTATCCTTACACTTTGTTGACGATGTTTCACCTACAACTGAAAGGACTAAAGAAGGTCTCTTTGGGACTGAACAGATTTTGAGTTTGACAAGGAATGCTGTTTGGGCCTGTCAGTCCGATCCACTTGCACTAACCAAAATGTTGGCATACATTTTTTGGGATAAAAGTATTGACTGTATGAAATGTCAATGTAGTGCACATTTCTTTTTTCAGTTTTAACTAAAAAAAAAAAAAAAAAAAAAAAAACCAACTGGCTGATTAGACATGCTAGATGTATTCAAAGTTCAAAATAAAAAGAATATACCTGATTCAAACTGTGTTATTGATTCTTCTTGGTTCTGGGACTGAAAGCATACACCTAACAATTATTTGCATAATGAACTCACAACAAAATGACACGAACACTGTAAATGTTAAAGAAAATGTAAATTGTTGATATCTATGCCCCCTCCCCATCTTGCTTGCTCACAAAAAAAAACCCCCTGAATTTCCAACAGAGGAAAAGAAAGCAACCAACTTTACAAGTTTAACATGAAAAAGATAGATAACATCAAAACCACAGCAAGCCACTAAAATTGTTAGAAAAAAAAACATCAATACCACAGCTCTCTCATGTTTTAATCCAGTCACACAACAGTGAAAACTATTGAAAGAAGGAAAAAGGGCTCAGATCTGTCTTTCTTTAACATGCTCTCTTTTCATAATCATTTTTCACTGCCCCTTCTACTTTAAAAGTTTCTTATACCGAAGAATTCACTACCTTCACTCGACATTTTTTCAATCGGTTATTAAACTGTTCAAAACAAGATGAACAGAACAGCATATACACCCATTATGTTCAATAGGCATTCCACTGGGCAAATACACACACTACTATTTCTCAATAGGCAATGTGTACACCAGTCATGGGTGTACTCTCAATAGGCAAAACATACACCACCATACTGTTTCCACGATTGGGCATTTATACGCCACCATCATGCTGCATTACCACTGCTGCTTAACTGGGCAATGTATACATCATCATGCCGTTTCCTTGGGCAATGTCTACATTATCAAGGTGTCTCACTGGGCAATGTAAACACACCGCCATGATGTTTCACTGAGCAAAGTATATGCCATCATGAAAATTCACCGTTTCATTGGACAATGAATACATGATCATGGTGTTTCAGTGGGCAAAGTATTCTGTTGTTTACTGGGCAATGTACACACCGTCAGGGTGTTTCACTATGCAATGTATACACCATCATGGTGTTTCATTGGGTAATGGGGGAACATGCTTGGTGCCGCATTTCTCTTCTCCATGAATCCTAAGTTGAAGGGGTAGAAAAATTCAGCCCATTCTGGGATCTGATCTTCCTACCAGAGATGCAATGGCTGTTGCCTGTTGCACATAAATCTATGACATAGGACATGGAGAAGCCACACTGCACAAGCATTCTTCAAAGCACTTCCTTCCTACTGTCACACAATGAGAAGTAGTTAAGTAATTAATAATCATAATGTACCCTTTTACCAGAGCTATGCAAGTGTATGGTGTACATATTTTACCAGAGCTATGAAAGTGTATGCACGGACACAGACATGGACACACACACACAAGAAACCATACAGATACACACATCTGTACAAATCAACAGAGCCAGAAGCAACATGCACGTTTCAGACATATTATACCCATCCAAGAACACCCTATTCCAAAGGTTTGTAAAGACAATGATCAGAAAATGATCAACCATCACCAACCCACAGATTTGTATTATTTTCATATGCGCGCACACACACACACACACACCAAATATTCGCAAGCATTAAATCAATTGCACCGCATGAACCATTTTTACACACGCACACTAAATGTGAGCACCAACATGCACTAACTCACACGCCAACTAGAATGTACAAGATCTCCCTCTTGGTCTAAACAAAACAAACCAACCAAAACACTGAACAGCAAATATACCCCAGAAACTGTACAGAGCTTATAAAAGCCAATCATTACAAACAACAACAACAAACACACACACACACACAAGATTTCTCAATCCAATAGTGCATCTGTAGTTAAACACCACATCACACAATGTCTTGGACATTTGGCGCATGTTACTTTTTGACACAACAAGAGAGACAGAGCTAAACACACCATTTCATTTCAATGCATGCACGTCATGAATTGCTAAGAATGAGGTAAGAAGCAGAACAGCGATAAACACTGGCTGCAGAGATCAGTATGCTCCAGTTTCTACAGCTCTATCATTCTCTTTGCGTGGATGCACTCATAATTTCAGTCAACACGTCAGCACTGATGTCTGAAATATTTCCAGTCATCATTATAGATATGTTGTCAAGCTGTCTTTCCCCCTCCCCCGAGAGAATCTATAAATTCACTGCAATGCACTTAGTTTGGAAGTAAACCCGCATGGCCAAAATAGATTCCCAAAATACAGAGTGCTCTACAATACATACTGGGACACCACCAATGCAGCACAAAACTATACACATATGTATTACAATTTTGCATACCTTTTAAATTGGTTAATCTGAGTGGTGACAGTCGAAGCTATACATGTAACAACCCCAACAAACAGATCCAAGTGTCAAGTACAGTGCAAATGATTAAAATCAACTTGTTCCCCCCCCCTTTTTTTTTCCTCTCCTTCATTTCTTTCCTTGAGGCAACTATCTAAAGCACTAAGCAAGTATATACAGCAATTACCTCAGGAACATATTCTTCCAACTGGTTGATTTTAAGTCTTACCTCCGTCTTTGTCAAATTATTTCCCGTATTGTCAATATATTATTAAACATACTTGTAAACGAACAAACACTTTTATTTCAGGCAATCAAAGCGAAACAGGAATGAAATTTTGGAAACTGGCTGTGACTGAGACACTATAAAGAATCATTTTCCTTTCTCCTCAGATCAACTGAGACGAGAGAGAGAGAGAGAGAGAGAGAGAGAGAGAGAGGAGAAAGAAAGGGAGAGAGAGGGAGGGAGAGAAGTGTTGTAGAGCTACAAGCCTTGTAGAGCTACAAGTCATGGTATATATAACCCTCGAAAATGAAAAGAAAATGATACCAATCACCACTTTCAGGTTTTTTTTTTAACAATTTACAAATACCAAGTGTTATCATTCTTCCTTCCCACACCACAACTGCGCAAACGATACCCGAGGTTCAGCCATATCCTCTCAAAAAAACTATTTCCAGAACACTCTCAATTAATCAAACCAAGATTAGAGAATTCTCCAAGCATTTTCAAGATGTGTTTCTTATACAATGGTTTGAACAGTATCTTTTGAACTTTAACATCTTAAAGAGAGTAGAATCCAAATCTACCCACATGATAAACCCCCTTTTTTCTTTCTTTCTGTTTTGTTTTGTTTGTTTTCATTTTGCTCTCATATTACATACATCATCAAAGTACCTAAATAAAGATGTAGAAGTGGACAAAAATCAGTAATCTCTCTTTTTGTCCTTGCCCTGTCCCTTTATAGAACAACAACATGCGATCCAAAAAAATGTTTATGGTAAAAGTGCTATAGGATAAGCAGATCGCATTGTATTCTCTCCTTTTCTCTTGCAAAAGAAAGACTGCTTTACCTTAGTTCACATAAATCATGTGTATGCTGCATGCTATAATCTTTTTTTAACTGGTTTCTGGTTGCCATTGTGATCCTAAAAACTAACAAGTGCTTCCCCTCCGAGAGAATCAGGAGCACACGAGCACCTCTGCAAAGTAGAGGCAATGTCAAAGGTGCTGTTCAAACAAGTCAAAAATGGAACATTGCTGGATGCAGTGACTTTTCCCTTCTTGATCTCTTCTCCACTTCACTGAATGATTCTGTGAACAAATTCATGTTTGCATTTACTTTGATTTTGATATAATGCCGCTTAACATCAGCTTTCAGAATCATGTTACTGGCGACACGTGACAACATGAAATGTTACCCAAATGTTAATTGTTATGTTTAACCTGTTGAGTGCCTATTAAGCTGTCAGGTGACATCGCACTTAAGTGCTTTCCCAGTGCCATTATTCCATCCACTGATGGCACATGATTTTGCTGATTTTTTTGTTAATCTGAGTTTGATTCAGTAGGCACAAAGAGATGTTCAACAGTGAGTTTGATGTGCCTGCTAAATTTATATAAGCATACATTAGGTGCACAACCCCTTTTTTCTTGATAATGATTCAATAACTGGACCGCATGGAAAAGGGGTTTGCCTCATTTGCAAAAAATGGTGGTGCAACTTTCAAAGACCAGAGACAGTGGTCCTGTTCTTAGTCTGCGAACTTACATGTATACTTTGCAAGCTGTGGAAATGATTATCAATGACGATGATGATGGAGATGATCTTCTGTCCACCAATTCCTTAGAACATGAATGATGGTGACAGTGATGAGCCAGACAGCAACATTCGACGCTTGTTAACACAAGCTGTTCAGCCCATTGTAGCGCATGATTAGTTAGTTCGCAGATTCAGTCAAGAACGTTGATTCTGTTACCACTTGGGGACTTCGTACTCAGTGGGAGGGATACTGATAGTGAAAGGTTCCCAGCAAGTACACGTCATGCAGACAGAGAAGAAGAGAAGAGGAAGAGTTAGAGGAGGGGTGCAGGCAAGAAGTCGGAGCTCAGCCACAGTGCATGGAACATTGGAAGGGGGCATGGCCCTGGATGTAAGAGAAATCTTGCCTTCTCTGGAAATTCACGTCTCCAAATAAAGCTGCCCCAAATCCTGCTTTTTAAGGAAACCCCAAACTGAAAGCTCAGAGAACAGGAGATATATGTTATGACCCCTGTTTTGAGTGGTATCACATGCACTGAAAAACTACCGACTCCATGTGTGCCGTTACAGACGTATATTTTACCTTCAAGTCAGGCAGGGTGGATTGTCTGTTTCTTTTTTTCATGTGCCTCAGACCTGTCTACCTCAAAATTGAACCGTTAGTATTCCATGGAGTAGATTTTAGTATTCCATGACAAAAAAAAAGAGTATTTTTCTTACCTTGAACATTATATGGATCTTATATCATGCAATTCTTGCTGCCAACTCACTGCGCTGTACTCGCACTCAAACACTCACACCAGCTAGCAGATATGCACTACACACACACTACACGTATATAGTTGACTCATCTCATTATAACAAAAAAATATATATAATGCCCTTCTCCCTTTCACCATCACCCCCCCCCCCCCCCCCCCCACCCCACCCGTACCCCCCACACACAGTGACAGACAGTCACACACATGTATAACCCTTCATACAGTTTTCATTTTCCATCTTTTTCTTCTCTTTATACTGCCACTCCATCCCCCCTCCTCCCGTGTTTGGGGGGGGTGGGGGGGAGGGGGTGGGCAGAGGGAGTGCAGCTAATTAACAGCAGAAGAAGTGACAGACACACCTTGAGCAGTTTTGGCTGTCACTAGTGTCAGGAAACATCTTCCTAAATAGGAACAAGATGATCGGTCGTTTGACAGGGGACAGATTCGCGTCAGCACCAGCCTACACATCATGATCATCATCTCGGCGTTTGTCACCTGCTGCTCCAGTCCCCCACTAGACTTTGCTTGGCCCTTTTTCATGCTGCTTGTACAATTGAAGGGTTCCTTTCATCACTTCTGATAGTTTTTTAATGCGATTTTGACAAAACATGCCTTATGCAGTGGTTGCGCCCTCCATGAGCACAACTAACACCTGTTTCGCACGAAGTGTGCCACACGAAAGTTGGACCATTTTTGAGCTTGGGACTAAGCACTTCCAAGTGTGTGTGGTATACATTCTGGAAAGTTTGCTCCCTCGTTTTGGCAACCTTCTTTTCAATATCTAGCTCTCTTCATCACTCTCATGAACACGTAATTTCACTGGTGGCGGCATTCTCTCAGTGCACATCTGTGTCAATCGCTCACTATGAAAGATGGCCGACTATGGTGTAAGCAAGTACACGCCAACTGGAACTGGGGACAATAACTCGAGTCTTCAAACAGGAAAAGAGTACTTTTTTTTTTTTTTTTTTGTAGCCAATGTTGCTGATTTTCATGTTTTTGTTGTACTCAGCATATTATCGTATTTTCAAGTCAAATTTTGTATAATACGCTAAAAAAAATCGTGGGGTAAACAGGTCTGTTGCCTGCAAAACCAGATAATTTGAGTTTTATACAGCTTGACTGTTTTTTTTTTTTTTTAACTAGTACAGTCAAACCTCTATTATAAGACCCTCTGTTAAGAGACCTCCTCTCATTTAAGACTTTATTTTTTGGCATGGATGCATTTTACTATTAAAACGACCCCTCTTGAGCGACTTACTCTACAATACGACCTGCAACCTCCGTTTTGTTGAAATTTACGACCATCGCAGCATTTGTGTATGACCATGAGTCAAGGGAAACAACTGCAGACCTGCCCCAATCAAAAGTCGCTTCCCTTGTAAAAACAAAGATGGGGAGATCGTAGGCAACACATGCGGAACGCAAAAAGAGAAAGCCACTGAACTTAGAAGAGAGAGCGGAGGTAATAAAAAGAAGTCGTGGACGTGAAACTGCAATACTGATTGCTCAAAGTTGGATTCCTCAAAATTCCCCGACACTGGGGAGATAAGATAGGATAAGAAAATGTTGCTTATAGCCCAGCCACTGGGAAGCACACACGTAATGTCTATTCTCTGGCAGCAAAAGGGTTAAAGAGCAAAGACAGATTCTACCACATACCTGAAATAACACTGTGTATAATTATTTCTGAATCGTGTTGATGACAGTGACATTCTAACAATATTTACATCATCCCCTGCACATGTTTGACGCCGTCAGTCACAACACATTTGTAACAGCATACAAAAACTTACTTAAGTGGGAAAAAAGTCTTAATGTCTTCAGAAAGGCAGTCAAGAAGTGTACCGCAAAGTGATGAAAGCAATTCTTGAATCCAATCAATATGCAGTTGTTAAGTTTCATATGTTACTTGTGACAAAGGTACGTGTGACGACAAACACAGATCTGTTGACACATGACAGAGGTAACCTTACGTTTCAAACAAGAAATCCTTTCTACTGATTACTTTACTTAGATTTCATAATGCACCTTTGGATTTGAACGGCTTAGTTCAATTGTACTGAAATGTCCTACGTATCTCTTTTGCTTCACACATCACTTGCGTGTGACAACCATGCACGCCAGTCACACAGGGGGATTCTCATCCCACAACTCAAGCCGACACCAACTAAGATTGATGTGAAACTCAAAAAAGTTTTGCATTAACATTTTGCATTCAAATATTGTCTAGCTTTAATTCTTATGGTAATGCGAGTCGTTTTGTGCATCTCAAAAGTGTTACCTATGACAAAAACAAATTGGCATGATGACCAACTTTCATGTAACTTCCCTCCATTGTTCCATGGTAGAAAAAGGAGCGAGAAAGCTGTATGCATGCACATTTTATCAATGGTTGACCGAAACTGCGATCTGCACTATCGCCGACTAATTCTGACTTTATACATCGTGATGATAACCTGTATATGTTCAATTTTCCTCAACCTACCTTAAAAAATCATATCGATCAATACAGTCTAATTATGGCATCTTCCAATGGTTTTGTCCCTTCTTTTCAGACTCGTTCTCTGTTTTTAACAATCACAGTAAGTGATCATATGCATACCATTTGTGTGTGACGACAAGTGTAAAAAGTAATACACCAAGTTTGATGCCTGATTACAACAAAATTAAGAATGAAAGTTTTATTTTGAACACTTTTATACTTACAAAATCTATAAAAATACAATAAAATTATAATTACTTCTGTTCAATATCTGTACAGGGCAGTTAAACCTGAACTGAACCACTATCCGCCATGGTCAAAATGCACTATGACTTTTGTTATCAAGTATCATAATTTTTGCTAATAATGTATTTTTTTTTACTTGACTTTTACAAGCATTATTTGTTTTCAGAAAACATTGCTGATGCTCTTAACAATACAGACAAGAACATTATTGGGATCATAACCATCGCAAAACTAAACTATGAGTTAATTTGTGAGCCAGATGTGGGACTTCGCATCTTTTGACCTCAGTAGATCTTCAACCACAATAACTCCTATGCACCCCCACCTCCCCCCAGAAGCTACAAAAGGTCAGAGACACCAGAAAAATTTCAGGTCAACTATGTGAACTGGCTCACACTTTTTTCTTTTGGCCTAAAGCTGCAAATGACAAAGCTGTAAACATGCTGGGATCTGACATGGCTCTGAATCATCTCAAAAAACATCATCACCTGTTACTCTACCATTCTGTCAGGTTCTATAAAATCTGAGAGCTCTCAATTATCTCATCATTTATCATCACATTTTTTTTTAATCTCAACTAAGAATCGTTTTTTTTCCTTCTCACCGAAAGTGAAAAACACACCGACACAGTCATCAGGTATTGTAATAATTCCTATGCACAGCATGGGCAAGCTGCAAAACCAGCAAAAAAGACTGGCCAGTAAATGCAGTGTATCCTGCAGAAAACATACACAGCACACACATGAAGGAAACTTCTTTATGCTAACCCAAACCTTATGATTTTAATGCCAACTCATTTATAAATCCAAGTAGCCCTCCCTACTGACCTAATCAGTGAACCAGCTGTTACCATATTCCTTTTCATTTTACCAGGTCAACTGCTTTACCTATAGAGGCTCATGATGGCTGAAGATGATAAATTCGATAAAAAAAAAAAAAAAAAAAAAAAAAAAAATTGCTGTTTAAAATTACATTTGTGAACTTTTGTATTAGTTTAGTATTCTAGCATGACAGTGTGCTTGCTCAAACACAAATTCCCCAAGAGTAACTGTATTGTCATTTTCATAATATATCTTGTTCAAACCATTTGATAAAATTACATAATTACAGTTTTTTCCCCCCCTCATCAGTGATATTGCACTGATGCTGCTCATTCCAAAACCCCATCCACAGCCATAGTCTGGCCCTTCCTGCCGCAGCTTTGGCACTGGAAATCCACAGGGAGCAGTCAATGTCAAGAGGCAACCCACCGGAGGAGACACTGCACTGCTGCGAAGTCAGTCTGGTGGTGTTCAGTGGTGTTTATTCTGATCATAACATATATAAACCCCCTACTGATGACAATAGCTGTTTAGTCACAGAGAACGTCATGAGTGAACTCTCTCTCCAGCGACAGCCTCTATGAATTTGCCAACGCTGGTGACCCTGAAAACCACAGACGTGGAGAGGACATCAAAACCGAGGTCACAATGAGAGCAGGGCATGAAGGGCCACAGAACTTGAAACTTTTTTTCTTCCTAAATGTTATCGATGAGAATGAGGATGATGAAGATGATGCTATGGATTTCCACTGCAGTCAGACTGCATGATATGGCTGTAGTCTATGCTAACTTACTTTCACATAGTATATCCCAGTGTCAATCAGGCAAGATATACACAGACACCTGCAGTGTTGGTCAGGAAATCTGAGCAACACTCTTAGAGACGCATCAGTGTAGTGGATGAAACTTGACTGTGTGGTCCCAGCTTCCCAACTGAGACAGAAGCAAACTCAACTCTGGGTAGGATCCAGACGGGCAAAAATCCCACATGGCCCTGATAGGAATCGAACCCACAACCTCCTAACCTGGAGCCTATGTTGCTAACAACTTTGCCACAGCGGCTGGTTACTTAATTACAGTCGCCAAACCAGTGATGTTCAAAAAGTCTGGCACACACCTATCTTACAAAGCCATGATCGCAACTCTCCTGACAAAAATGAAAAAAAAATACCTGTAAAATTGATATAACATGACAATGTTGTCAGCATCAGTATCTAGCATCAGCACCTTGTTTACCTCATGAGACAGTCTGACTAGGGAGGAGGAGTGGAAGAGGAAAAAGAGGAAGACAAGTCCCACAATAACCAAAAATAAAAACAAAATAAAAGAAGCAAACAAAAAAAATATCAGGGGGGGGGGGGGGGGGGGGGTTGCTATTCCGTTAATAAACAGTTCATCATTCATCCTCCCTCACCAACCCAAATATTCACAGTTTTTTTAACAACTGCACAGTATCAAGGAACTTCACTTATTGTCCAAAGCTGAAACTTCTCCTTTTTTAAACTGATCAAAACTGAGACCGAGAGCTGATATTGTTTGGATTTAACAGCTTGCAAGTGTGTTGATCAGGTTTCTGTTTCTCTGATTGCATATCAGAGTCTGTGTGCATACATGCATGTGTGTGTGTGTGTGTGTGTATGTGTGTGTGTGTGTGTGTGTGTGTGTGTGTGTGTGTGTGTGTGTGTGTGTGTGTGTGTGTGTGTGTGCATGCATGTGTGTCTTTTGTTGTTGTTGTTAATTCACATTTCCAAGGAAGACAGTGAAGAGAATTTTTTAAAAATCTCCCTTAAGTATGGTTAATACAGCATACTCCCTCCACCCTTCCCATCCTATGCTACTGATTGAACTAAAATATAGCAAAAACAAACTTGGTAAAAAAAAAAAGTTTTTTTCATAAAATAACAGACACTGTCATGCTGTACACAACTTACTAATTGCATGTTAAGCGACACTGACATTTCTGTATCCATATCCCTTCAAACCGTTCTGCTGTGGCAGATTTGTTAGATTTATTGTCTTCCATTGATGGCAAAAGATAGATACAAATTCTGATCAGACAGAGGCACAAGTCTCTCATATTTTCTTCTTTGTGTTTTGTTCTGATTTTTGTGTGTGTGTGTGTGTGTGTGTGTGTGTGTGTGTGTGTGTGTGAGAGAGAGAGAGAGAGAGAGAGAGAGAGAGAGAGAGAGAGTCTTTACAGTTTTCAAACAATCCTTAGTAAATGTTTATCTTACTTTCTACAGTGAGAAAAAATCTTGTGGTCAACAGTTTTGGAACTCAATCTTTCTTTACAAAACTGAACAACCATCCTTTTTTCCCCTTCCAAATACACCCTTCCAGAATTCTTCTCTTTGGCATGCAGTTAAATCCTGACATTAGGCAGTCAAAAAAATTATGAGAATTTTTCTGAATTATTATTAGTAGTAAGTAAATTGCACTAAAAGTCAGTTAATCTTAAGTCTGTCTGCTAAAACTATACATCCCATCATTCACATAGCTTTCTCACCAATCAACACAGAGAAAAATATTGAAGTGTCCCTCTGCCATTCACAAAAATACTTTTCAAAAATGTTCATCAGAATACTACAAATAGTTCACTGATCAGTGATCAAGCAGCATGCATTTCTTCAGCATTTTACACTAGTGACTATGCACTAATGCAGTACAATGTAATGTGTTGGATTTGTACAAGTGAGGTATTTCTCAAAATGGCTGGTACAGTTTTAAACCAGACTTGTTTTAGAACTAAGCATGCAGATAACCTGATGATAAACACTGCTTATAATCATATCACAAACCCTTTCCAAGTGAATTACCAGCATCTGAAAAATGATTTCTAACAAACTATCATGCTTGTTCAATGAAATAAAGATAATCTAACATAACCTCCCACCCACTCCTGACATCCTTCACCTACAAGTGCAGGACACAACAAACACTTCAGTTGTTACACTGGAGGAACAGTGACATCATCATAAGTCTGGACATGTATACCCTGAACGGCCTCCCTGCACTTTTCAAGAAAATGATTATCAAGAGAACTGCATCTGTACTGCTAAACTGACAAGGCTGCAACAGCTTCCTGATCAATGCTCTTTCAACTCTTTGTCAGTTGACTGTTCCATACAGACAGTTGACACAGAGTTTGGACGGCCCAGTGCACACATCGTGACTGAAAGCCCCACATTGTTTTACACATCACCATGGCTTTATGGTTGCACATACATGACTGCCCTATTTCCCCACTTGTCAGGGTTCCTGTCCCCACCATACCCCCATTGTGGCTAGCCTGCGGCAGCACCACTGTGGCATGGTCAGTTGCGTTGCCGGCCAGAACATGGATGCCTGGCAGAGCACTGGCCACAGGTGTCACAGCCACGGTTGCAGCCACAGACAGCAAGCCTGTCAACTTGGTGGTGCTGCCAGAGGCCTGTTTCGACGGCTGCTGCTCAGCGCCACATTCAAAGATTGCAAGGTAGAAAGAGGATTTGCTGCGGCACTGCCACCGCCCTGATGTCCTACCACCCCCACAAGTGGATTGGAACCAACCGACTGAGCTCCAAGGGGGGTGGCCACACAAGCCTGCGACACCTTGGGAGATGGGGCACTCTGCAGGGGGCTGGCGTCACCAGGGTTCCCCCCTGCAGGCACCGTCATCACAGCTGCAGTGTCAGAGTTCAACGCAGACATCACCACCACTGTAGGGGCCCCCAGTGTCACTGATACTTGGGGACTGTCTGCGCTACATCCGACTTGAGTAGCAGTGCCAGCTTTGGATAAAAAATGACTGGATTCTTCCTGATTGTTGAGGTTTTGGGAACTAGAAGATGATGAGGGAACGTTCACTACAATCTGTGAGCTGGATGAAAGGGAACTAGGAACACTCTGAGAAGTAGACAGAAGGGCATTGGATAGGCTTTGACCACTGGAAGGTGAGGTATTGTTTGGGGCTGGTGAGCTGGAGGATGGGACGTTACTAGTATTGGGAGTGCTGGTTACAGGTACAATACTTTGCGAGTTAGACACAGGGACATTACTTAGGCTTTGAGAACCTGAAGTGGGCAAATCAGACACCGAGTTGGAGACAGGAGAGCTGGTGGTGAAAACAATGGAGGACACTCTGTCCCCTGCAGTGACTGTAACAGGAGAACTGGAGCTGTGAGGAATGGAAGCAGCCACACTCTCTGTCACACAGCTTTCACCCTGGGACACAGCACATACAGCAGCAGCCACATTTTTGCCCACTGAAGAACCATTCAACGGCTTGGACAAGGACTTGTTCACCACTAATTGCATATTCTGTAAGGAAGGGGACGTGGAGGATTGCAGCGAGCCATCCCCTACACTGGCTGAGCGCACCAGTCCTGCCCCCTGTTCAGCTCCAGCCGCAGCAGTAGTGTTGTCTGACAACAGGTTATTTGGAGGTGCACTAGCTGCACGGGGAGGGATAGAACTGCTCAGAAATGCACGCAGTGCTTCCTGTGTTGTCAAATAGCGCACGCTACCCTGAGAGGAGTTTCTTCCTGTGTTCACACCTTTACTTGCTGGGATTGTCAGCAAGCTGGCACTACAAGCAGGAATCGTCAACACACTGGTACTACACGCAGGGATAGTTAATACACTGGTACCGCTACTGGGTGGCAACGTCACCACACCAGCACTGTTACCAGGGAAAGTCAACACACCACTGTTGGAGAGAGTCCCAGGCTGGGACGCCAGTCCACTATTGGGAGTCACCATGGCAACACCTGCCGTGTTCATGAGCACCACTTTGCTGCCCTGAGTGGCTGTAGGGATGGGTGCCGTGGCATTGACCAGGTAGATCTTGTTCGTGGTGGCCTCCAAGGTAGCACTGGACACGGAACTGGGAGAGCCTGGCATGGACAGAATCTTGGTCATACCAGGGGACGGTCCACGGCTAACAGTGATGATCTTTGTGGGAGTGCCGCTACGGCTGAGGCCCAGAGCTGGGGACACAGGCTGAATGAAAGTGTGCTGGGCCACCTCACCACTCTTGCTACAACTGACCGTGTCTAATGCCACAGGGGAGGGGGAAGCTCGTGGAGACTGGGTGAAGAGCAGTTTGGATGCTGTCACCGAGAGAGGGCTGACTGCTGTTGAGGTGGTTGTGGAGCTCAATGTACCTCCGGACACCTCCACAGTAGTGCTGGGTGTCCTCCCTGCCAGACTTTTCTCCAGCTCTGCCTGGCAAATCTGCTGTGAGCGTGTCAAGTTTACACCCACTGCTTTCTAGTTTCTCACCACTGCCGGCAGCTGTTACCCGCTGCACAGTTCGACTTCGCACAATGCTCGGCTGATGTTTAGAAGACTCTAAGGTGTTGTGCCCCTGAGCAGCAGAGCCCTGACTACGGACCTGGGTGTCGGCTTTTATGGAGGCTAAAGTTCTGGTCTGCACCTTCACCTTTAGAGAAGTGGTAGGGCTTTGTGCCTTGACAGTGGCATTGGTGTTGGGGGCAGGAGGACTGGGATTGCTGAGCAGACTCCTCATGGCTGGGGCAGACAGAGACGGGTTTGGAGAGGAGGATCCTGACTGAGCACGAGCCGCCTGAGTCTGGGCTTTGATCTGAGCAAGGGTTCGGGTCTGACCCTGCTGCTTTATGACAATGTGGCCGGAACCAGACCCACTGGGTGTCCTGTCATCACTGACACTCCTCCAGATAATGTCACACCTGGTGAACTGGCCGTTGTCACCGAAGTCTGGGCAGAGCCCGCCAAGGGCACACTCCGGTTCTGCTGCCGAGCGGCTTGAGTCTGAGCACGAATCTGAGCCAGAGTGCGAACAGCTGCTTGAGTCTGAGATCGAGGCTGCACTGGTGCCACACGTGGCTTTTTTGGCGGTGAAGGAGAGCTGGAAAGATCAGCACGCGCGAGTCAGTGCTGCGTGACCGCATGTTGCCATCAGGAGTGCGATAGATGACGATGCCTGTAGGAGGGTGCGTGACAGCAGATGTGGAGGTGTTGGTGGTAGTGGTGATGGTGCGCTGACCAGCTGGTTGAGACACAGTTGCCAGCAGACCCACCTGGACATACACCCACACACACAAATGACTATTTTGAGGAACATCAGCCATAAATACTACCCACACTACAAAATGCTTGTGAACAAAAATCCATTGAATTCTGTTTAACCAACAGGTAAACTGTTTCTGAATGTTAAAACATGAATCCTGGCACATTTAAACCAAATCTATAAGCAAAACTGTGTTTAAAGCATACAAAGAAAGTAGAATACAAAGAACGTAACACAGTGAGTACGTACAAGTAGATGAATAAACACATAAATAAAATGGATAAATATATAAATAAACAGAAAGGAAAAACAAACAGTAATAATTACAACAATGATAATCATACTGATAACAATAAACACGCAAACAAAATATTTGGCTGCATAATTTTGTTATGTGAATTGATGAAAAAACAGATCACTGATAAAAGGAGCTTGGTGAATGTATTAAGAAAAGAATGGATAACTATGTTGAAAAAAGTATTGCAAGAAGCCCCTTTGATACATATATAATAAACAGAGAGAGACAGACAGAGAAAGAGAGAGAGAGAGAGAGAGAGAGAGAGAGAGAGAGAGAGAGAGAGAGAGAGAGAGGACGGGAGTGGTGGTGAAGTGAGAGAGAGGCAAATGGCGAAGACGAGTGCGTAGCATTGCAAACAAGGTGGGTTAGTTCCTTGGGTGGGTGGGTAGTTGGATGGGATACCATGTCCACGATGCGCCGACGGCTGGTGACATCAAAACAAGCAGAGGTCTGGCAGTATTCTTCTCCACCCTCAGTTAACCACTTCAAAGCAGCCGACAACATGCTTGCCTGTCTGGCTTATCATAACCGTTATCACCGTCAGGGGCTGACGCCATAATTTCAGTCATCAGCCGACAGCTTGCAACTCTTTATAAGCCAATAGCATCGTATTACTGCTTCATGATGTCATACACTCACTCACACACAAAAACACACAAAGAATCTGTCTCATTGACACTGTATTGTGCTTGCATGCTTGTGTGTGTGCATGCACGCATGCATGTGTGAGTGTGTGCATGTGTGAATGTGTGTGTGTGTGTGAGCGCACGTGTGTGTGTGTGAGTGCACGTGGTGAGCATGTGCATGTGCGTGCACACACGTGTGTGTGTGAGAGAGAGAGAAAGAGAACATGTGTGTGTGTGTGTGTGAGAGAGAGTGTGTATATGTGTGTGTGTGTGTGTGTGCATGTTTTTTTTTCAGGTGCCTGCATGCATGTGTGTTTGTGTGTATGAGAGTGCACATAAGCACATGCATGCGCATGCATGCACGTATATGTATGTGTGTGTATGTTTTCGGATGCACGTGTATCTGTGTGTGTGTGTGTGTGTGTGTGTGTGTGTGTGTGTGTGTGTGTGTGTGTGAGTGTATATGGACAGGTTTGAGTCCATGTATGCATTAGCAAACGAGAAAAACAAAATGTTTACGTCTACATGTTCTCTTTTTCTCCCAATAAAGACACATATATCTTGTCAAATTTGGTACCAAACAGTGGGCAATTAGAATAGCTCAGTTGATAGAGTGCCAGACTCGTGATCCTGGGGTTGCGGGTTCAAATTTTGGTACAGGGGGATTTTTCCCTTGGAGTTAACATTGGTTCTGACTCCATTTCCCATCAGTCCTTCGAATGAGACTATAAATCGAGGTTCCATGAGTGAATGCACGCACATCATCTGGCACACACGTAAAATCCCATCACCAACTTTCGGAAGAGAAGACCAGTTTGGCTCTTGTTATTTGGTATGGATGACACGTTACACATAGCATGCACCTTCCATGAAGATGGAGTATGGGCTGCCTTAATGGTGGGATAAAAAACGGTCATACACACAAAAAACTCCACTGTCTATACAGGCAGTGTCTGCAGGTGTATAAGCCTGCATATGCAGAAAGAAAAGAAAAGATACCAAACAGTAAGGTTTTGACTCAAAAATTATACAGGTCACCTTATGACATCTGTTTCTATCAAAAAGATTTATCTTATCTGTGCTAATAATGGACAGA
>JADBJO010000927.1:277500-332500 GCA_016801955.1 Conus betulinus
GGTTCAGAAAGCTTGTTTGTATATATGTGCGTGTGTATATTATTCTGTGCACGAGTAGGTGGGTAGGTGGATTTGCAGGTGTGATTTGTGATTGGTTAAATATAGATCCATAGTCATGTTTTAATTGCCACTCTAAAATTTCTCTTTGGATATAATAAAGTGTTCTTGACTTGACTTGACCTGACCCTTGCAGTGACTTGTCAACGCACATCAAAATGTGATATCATTTTGCTTTAAAATGGGTAGACAAAATGGTGACTTTCACCAACTGCCCTGCAAAAGGGTTAGCGTCCCAGATTCCTACCTGGGAGGCCATGGGTTCAATACCCACCACAGCCATTTAGTTGTGGTATTTTCTACCCTGACCAGCTTCTATCCAGATCTGAGTTTGCTACAAGCTTTACTGGGAAGACTGGGACTACACACTTGAGTTTCATCCACTAAATGGATGCATCTCTGACAGAGTTACTCAAATTTCCTGACCAACATTGCAAAATGTCTGTACCTCTTAGGCCTGGTTGACATCAGGATATATTATGATAGTAAGCACAGAGTATAGTCTTGTCATGCCATAACTTCAGCCTCTCATTGATCAGCTGTCTCAACTTCAGTGGCTCTTCATGCCCTGCTCTCATGGTGTCCTGGCTCACTTCTGTCGGTGTCATCGGTATCAGCAAATTCACTGGGACTGTTGTTGGATCAACATGGTGGCGCCCTCCATGACCAAGCAAAATATTGTCATCAGTACAGGACTTCTTAGGTGGTGTCCTGCGCATGTTACATCAGAACAGGCACCACTGAACCTCGCTGAAGATACTTGGCAGGAATGCACCGTCTCCTCACTGGCTGCCTCATGACCACTTTACACTGATTGCTTCCTATGGATTACTCGTGCCAGGGCTGTGGCAAGAGGGCCTGGCTGTTATTACGGATGGAGGAGGGTGGGATGGGGGGGGACAGCCCAGAATGAGCACAATGGGTGCTATGCCACTGAAATGGTATGGAAGACTGACAGCAACAAAATCAACCAAAAAAACAAAATTAACAAACACAAACTGCCTACTCTTGTGAACTTTACTTGAGATCTGACGAAGTGAGAGTTGTCTGCTTGCATACCAAAAACGCAATAAGCGCTCTGTGAATCAATTGCTAAATTCGGCTCTCCTGATTTCCTTTCCTCTGAATTTTCTTTTTTTTTTTCCTTAAAACATTTCATCCAAAAATTTGGAGAGAAGAGGAGATGCATACAATGAACTATATCAAACAGCGGGCTACTAACCTCTGTCCCCACACTGGCTCAAAGTGCTTGGCCTTCCATGGGTCTAGTTCCTTTTGTTCTTTCTCCTCCTCTGCTTTCAGTCGCTGCTGGTTCTCAGGGGTGAACACTCCTGCAAAATCAGTACAGAATTACTTTCTTTCTTTAAACACTGCCTTTGCTACATTCCAGAAATCCTTAAAATGTGCCTCATATGAAAGAGGGTCCTCTTAAAAAAAAAAAAAAAAAAAATCAATTCTCTTGACTGGGAAGTCATTATTGAGATATTTTAACGCACTTTTATATGTAATCATGTTTGTTTCACTCAGTGTGCTGTTTTCACCATCAACTGTGCTGCCTTTAGGAGAAAGACTCTCCTTCTCTAATTTCAGATCTCATTCTCTTTTCTTCGCCCTTTTCTTTTTTCAATTTCTTCTGTCTAGGTTCTCAGCATACTTTGGATTTATGAACCCTTCATGATTTAGTACAGTCTGAGGTCATGCCTTCTCCAGTTTAGAGCATAAAACATTCTTAAATAAGCAGTTGCCAACTACATGAAAGCTGTCATCTAAAAGCTCAGTTGGCAATACAAGAAAGAATCCTTACTCTGCTTATTCCAACAAGAAGTTTAGATTTCTCTATAATGCCGAGATGGAGTGAATCTCATAGTTAGCAATTATTCTCAATTTATACAAGATAACCATCACCTATATATGTAAAGATTGTAAAGGTTTCAGGATCTCTGGACAAACAGCAAGGCCGAATTCCGGTTACTAGCATTTCTGAATGTGTGGTTTCATCCATGGTGTGTGCCTGTGCATGTGCATACATGCGTGTGCAATGGCTTCTCTTCCTCCAGCGTCTCCACTGCAGAAAATGACAATATCAGAAAGCCCGGTGCACTTATTAAAGTCTGTGTGTACATCCATGTTATACGCAGCACTCACTTCAATTCAATTCCCTACAGTATGTTAAGATTTTAAGTAAGCACACATGAGGTTTTAGATCACATTTATGCATGACCAACTCAAAAGCAGTTAACTTTTGCACTGCAGCCAAATATAATCCTAGTATTTCATGCAGTAGACGGCAGGCTTCATCATATCCTATACTTCATCTAGATTTTTTCATTCAGATTTTGTCTGAACACATATTAAAAAAAAAGCAAAGACAATATGTATGTGTGTGTATATATATATAATCATCATCATCATCAACAGAAATGCTGGTACTACAAGCCTACAGAAGTTGAAACAGCTAAAAAATAAATACAGATCACCTAAGACATTAAGCCTCACCTTCCACTAAGCGGTCCTTCCATTCTTGACAGGCTTTGGCAAAGAACTCATTATTCAATGCCGTTGGGCTGATCCTGAAAAAAGGAAAGTCATTCTGAACACAGCATTTACCCCATACCTGCTGTTTCTTTCTATTCTATCACACAGCAATGGACAAGGACAAGAACCACAACCCAAACATTTCAAAACCTGAACATGCAAACAATGTTGCACATTTTTCACCAAAGAATTCCCTATACACTGCCCATCTGAATTTGGTACATAAGCACGTTCTATTTTGCACGCTCCTTGTTCTTGTTCATGTTTAGCTTGACATTCACAGCCACCTTTTACCCACCTACTGGACTGCACGCATTGTTAAACTCCCCATTCTGTCTTTGGATGCTGACCACCAGTCCTGTTCCCACCCTCACATACACACAAACATAACCGACATGTAACCCACCTCAGCCCATTGTCACTGAGTAACAGCTGATCACACTGGGGCAGCAGTTTGATCAACTTGTACTGATACTCTGGAGGCAGCATCCCAAAGGTCTTGTTGTTCAGCAGATTCTGTAACAGCAATGCAACACTGAGCAACATTGTATCCCACTAAATAACTTCTCTGCCACAACAGTTTTAGTGAAAGGCTGCACTACCCACATATTGTGAAATATGTTTCGTTTTCACAGAACTTAAATGTATTCAGGACTACATACTACGAACTAAACATCTCACTGTCCACTGACTGTGATCCTCCATGAAATGAGTTTCTTTTTTCACTTTACATTCTTCCTGTGACTTATTTCCAATTCACTTTTCAATACTGCAACCTGCTCTAGTCTGATAATCTCTAGACAATCCATCAACCTAAACTTGCCCTTGCTAGTAAACTTATGATCTCCACACTCAGGCATCCGTTCACTTTCGTTTCACACACAGCAGGGGTGTATACTAAACAAAGAGTACAAAATGTACTAACTTTTCACAAAACTTTAAAGTCAAACTGGAATACACTTCCAAAATAAATGCACACCACAGACTGCTTAGATGAAGATGTACTACAGTGTAAGGACTATCAGGATCAATCAATAAAAACAGAATTTTATTTTCTTATGCTTCCTTAAGTTCCAGTAGTTAGTCTTTATTGCTGAGGACTGAAATCACTAAAAAAAAAAAAAAAAAAACCAACAAAAATCTGTTGTTGTTTCTATAACGGCATCAATTTTAGAAACGGACTCTAAAAGTACTGGATCTAATCAGACTAACAGATGATATTTATTCATCTGGAACATGAAAAATAAAATAAAATAAAATCAGATAACTGACTTTTGCACATGCCACTGCACTGAAACTTAAAAACAAGCCATGCTGACCTTCAGATTGATTTTGCCCAAGAAGGAATTGGGTGATAAGTCAATAGTTCCATCCTTGGTCTGTTCAATCTGAGCAGCAACAACACTCTTGGCCCGTTTGTTAGTTCGTTTCCTTGGCTGCACACATGAACACATTTACCACTGCGAAAATCTGATGGCAGCTTACATGTTTTATGCACTCTCACAAAAAACAAAAAACTACTGGTAGTTCTGATCTATTCACCATTAAATTATTGGTTGTGAAATAGCAGTTAGTTTTCAGATTTGATGAACAAAACGGGAAAAAAACCAGGCAAAGCGTATGCAGGCATATCTGACACAGTCTCACACACACATTAACATATTCAATCATACACAAACATACATGTATACACACACATCATACACATATTATTACCTTCATGCTGAGAAGTTCAAAAGTTCGTTTTGGCCTGCCAGCACGAACACCTCCGGTCACTGTTTTTGTGCCCCCTGTGGATGACAGTGACCCAGCAGTCAATGCTTTACTCGGTCCATTGGAAGCAGCAGCAGCTTTCTCCCTTTCTCTCCCGATATGGACTTGCTGCCACCATTCCCCTCTGTGCCTGCACTGGCTTCAGCCGCAATACCACCACTGCTGCCTGCTTTGCTTGCTTTGGTTTTATCTTGAAGTCAGATGGATCAAATTTGTCTGAAACAATAACAGCTGTACAACTGTAGAAAAATTTCCAAACTACAGACG
The DNA here is from genome assembly GCA_016801955.1 of Conus betulinus. NCBI lineage: Eukaryota > Metazoa > Mollusca > Gastropoda > Neogastropoda > Conidae > Conus > Conus betulinus. Next base: position 282,133 of record JADBJO010000927.1, read on the forward strand.
TTCACATGTTTATATTTCCAATATTTACTTATCAAAATACAACTGAAGCCTGGGCTGGGATGTCAACAGTGCTTATTCGGGGACAGTGGGAACAATGGACTATTATTTGTATTTTAAAAAAGAAAAGGGACAAAAACTGCTGAGCTGAGAACTATTCCTTCCACCATATTTAGGAACAGCTTGTGATCCTCCACAACATGAATACAGGGTGAAAAAGAGAATAAAAATGGCAGCTTTAGCCATGGGCATTTCGAAAAATGAACTTAAACATAACAAAAAGTGGGTTGTGGAGTTCAGATTCCTTGACAGAGAAAAAACTGATCTAACTGGTCATCCAAAGAGGTCAACGTTTAATATAAGGAGGAGAAAAAATGACAGTCACATTTTCTTGTCACTCACACTGAGCTTGTACCACACACACACACACACACACACACACACACACACACACACACACACACAGAGTGTAGGCTTAAAGCAAGTAAGGCACAGTGTGTGAAAGTTTTCGTACGTGTGAAATACATATTTAGGAAGGCTTAAGATTAAGATTAAAACTATAGTCCCATCAACAGCAGAGAGGTTATCTCAGGACTGTCACCATGTTTCAAACTACCACGTATATACATAAAAAAAAAAAGATTAAAAGCAAAACCTTACCCAACCCATTAAAAACAGATTAAAAGAACCAATCCTAGGATTAAAAACCAACATGCTGAAATAAGATAAGACAATGCTGCCCACAGCCTAGCCGACCGCAAAGGGCCACACCAGGGCTGTCACCACGCTGAAATCAACTCACAAGTCACAAGTAGGACAGCTTGTTGGTGTTGTGCAAAAATGACTTGGAATAATGAACAGTATTCCGTTTTTCATGCATGTCAACACAGCAGTACTAAGACATTTAAAGAAAAAAAAATGTGGGGGGGGGGGGAGAGAGAAGAGGAAGGGGCAAATTCTGTCGTTTCCTCTGTTTTTGTTGTCAATTGCTTTTTTGTTGTTGCTGCTGTTTCATCTTTCATACAGCATTCTCTCTCAGTGGCGTTACTCCCACAGCCCTTCATTCCAGTTCACCTCATACTCAACCACGTCCAGATCTGTCTGGACATGTCTCGGCATCAGCACCCCAAAGGGGGCAATCAATACCAGCTGTCTTACAGCAACCCATCAGTGGACACCTCTACACTACAGTCACTGCTGCAGTCTTTAAGTCGTTGTGTCTCTTCTGATCCAATATACACAGGACACCACCTCACCCCCCCTAACTGATGACAGTAAAGGGTTCATCATGGTGGCGCCAGAGTAAGCAAGCATTTGGCTCCAGAGGGCTCCACCTCACTTAATCCATCCACCGAATCTTAACAAAAATGCTGACACGGAAAAATTCCACACAAATCTGGCAATGGCATAGATGTACAAATGAACAAAAAAATAATGTCACGGAGATAATAGGGTATGACATGTCCTTGCATTATAATAATCATTTAAAATACCATACACCTTACTCACTGAATGGCCTGAGACTTTAAACTAGTTTAAAGTCAACCAGAACACACACCAAACCATGAAACAAATAAATAAGAATACCAGAGAAAACACAAAATGCATGCTCTAAACTAATGCTTCCACTGCATTCAAGTATACCACCAACCAGACCAGCCTTCTCTCTACCTCACAAACAAAAATGAATTTCATGAGATAAAACATCTGCAACCTAACACATTTTGATATTCCCTTGCAGCACCAGCATACTTTTTAGACAGCCGCCTCTGCCTCAAAAGCACAAAATGTACCACATAAATATTCTATGTGCAGCATTCACAATTTTAGCACCGTACTCCTGTGCGATATCACTGAACATGTATTTACTATTGGAATTTTTTTCTCTCGCTAATTTATTCTTTGAAGTGGTCTCTGCCGCATTCTAAATGTCTGACACAATAGCACTTTCAGTAGTACTTCACATCACACATAAAATGGTGGCTGATTTAAGATGACGGAAATCTCTCTCTAGTTATTGCATGGTTTTGACTTGGACCTACACAAAATCAAATGGCTAACAAGGAAACCAACTGGTAAGTTGGAAAAAAAAAAAAAGCACTATCATCTTACATTTTTTTTTTTTTTTTATTTCACTTTTTTTTTCTCTCTCATTATTGAGCTAGGCTATTTTTTGGCTATAGTTTGAACATCTGCATTGTCTTGGTTCTGTTTAAACCACGCCAAGCTTGTGTAGTGTGTATAGTTTGTTTTTTGCTTCATATTTCATCACAAAGCTAGCAGTGCAGCACTGTCAACAATATCATAGCATGCTTTGCCAACAACCAGAATGGAAAAGAAACACTTTCAGGTTTCATTTGCAAGAGGGCAGAAAGGCATCATAGATATTCATGTGGGAGAATGAAGAAAATAATACCTTGGAGTTCCATTTTGGTTTAAGAATTCATGAAGAAAATAATACCTTGGAGTTCCATTTTGGTTTAAGAATTCATGACACTAACAGTGCTGTACTTCCTACCCTGGCATCCATGCTAAAGAAATATCCTAGCAACCCGGTCATGAACGCATCCATCTAGAACACTGAACTTGACAGTAAGGTGCCTGTCTGCCCTTCCATACTTTTCATGGGGGTTAGAACTTGCAAAAATATATGCTTCTGTGGACCAAACTCCACAACCTCTCAGCCCAATGCACTAATCAATGTATTCATATTCATATGGTGTGTGTGTGTGTGTGTGTGTGTGTGTGTGTGTGTGTGTGTGTGTGTGTAAAAAAGTTCACAGGTCTTCTCTAGAGATTGGCAATTACTTCAGCTTGACATAAAGTGCTTGACGAAGACCGAAAATGAACACATTCATTTCCAATGAAAACCATAACAATCGATCAAAGTGGGCATTTTCACCTGCTTTCAAGAATAAAGCAAGTAATAAACCAAATCTTGGAACTGCTTAATAATTTGTCTTGAATAATTATTATGTTAGAAACACAACTGAAAGAGTTTGCTTTTCGAGGCAAGTCTGATCAATCCGCCTGATGTAGTTTTCCACTCAGTCTTGTCTTGATTATTACACATCAAACCAGAAACCTTTGGACTTAGTTGATGAGGACATACTTCGTCGAAGTTAAAGCAATATTTTTGCTGAAGTCGTCTGCATTGCACCCTGCTGTGTGTAGAATTGGGAAGACTATCCTACACAATATACATATTCCGTCATCATGTGTCTTGTCCCCCTTTCCTTTCACATATATTTTCAACAATCTCCTACGGCCATAATGTTATAGGTTTAACTTCAGTCTCTAGCGACTCTCTGTGACTGAAGCACCCTTGGTGAAACACTGAACAGCAGTCATATGCCTATTTCTAGTTAAAATTTTCATAATTTTGTCATGTTAGAAGAATCAAGGCATGTCCCACACAAAACCACCATATTACACACAAAGTGACATGCGTGCACTGACATGTAGAATCATAACACACATGCAAGCAATCTGTATTACACAAAGCACTTTAAGTCTCCCAAACAAGATTGTGTGTTTTTTTTAATGTATGTTGTTTGTAGCATCTGAAGAAAGACATAGTAGTAGCTAATTCACGAATCTGTTTTATGCTGTGAATTTAATAAGCTTTACTCTGCATCTAAGTTGTTTCTTTTTTTTTTTTGTTTTTGTTCTTTTGGCCATGAAGTATCCCATTACATCCCCTCCCCTTATCCTCCGCTCCTGGACAGATATTACCAAAATAAACTTAAATTACTGTTACCATGCACCTGTCAATGCTAATTTAAAGACTTACTTCGACAAGATCTCATCACAGACATTGGGACGGCAAAAGAAAGATCATACCACTAAGTTAAATGCATGCAGAACACGGGTTACTCAAACGCAATTCTGGTGAAGTTCCCACTACAATGTAAGGAAGAATGTACACATGGAAAACATGCAATACAACATAAATTAGGAATGATTTAGTGCTACAATTAAACAGTGAGTTAAGGTGACACAAACGAGTACAAGAAAGACAGTCAGAAGCCAATAAAGACCTCTCACTCGGTTTACATTTTTTGGTGCGCAGCGACTGCCGGGCGCTGCGTCGACTGGCCACGGCTACATCTGCACTGATGGACTCTGCTTGCTGTGACTGGCTGGCCATGGTGACACCTGCTCATTCTGCTTCACCGTCACTCACGAGCATGCTCCCACGGTCATTTGGCTACTCATTTTCAACTTTGAATTTGCAACATGTCCAAAAACGGAGAATGAGAGAGCTACACTCTACTTGCTCATGGAGAGCCACCATACATCAGTAGAGTGAATGCAGCCTTCTTGAAGTAAAACTGCCTTTGAAATTTGTTGAGGAAAATTACGAAATGAGCAAAAATATCCCAAATGCTTCCTTAGGCACATGTAGACTGCATGGCAATCATCTGCAACATAAAAACCCCCCAACATTTTCTGATAAGATGACATATCAATCACAAGGCCTTTTGTCACGTTAAATAGAGGCAGAAAATAAAACCGACAGAACAATACTGAAAACAGATCAAGAAGAGAGGGGATTCGGAGTGCGAGAGTTACTCAGAAAAAAAACAACAGAGACCATGCCATGGTTCATACAGATTTCCTGACAAAAAAATTAAGAACTTTTAAAGGACTTTTCAAGCACTTTTTTTTTTTTTCTCTTTTTCTTTTTTAAGTCATGGCCTTACTTCAAGGATAACTTTAAGAAAAATGATCCTGAAATACTGACACAAATTCAATTACTCACTGTCTAGGACCTTTTTTGCATATGCGGCAAAAGGCCTTGTTTCGTCTCCACATGGGTCTGCCTGCAACCATTCTTTATACTCTTCTTCTTCCAGCCAAACAATGTTATAATTCTGGTGTTTTTACTTGTATTATAAATCTGGATATATACCAATACACCAATCGCTAAATTTTGTTCCAGAAAAGTATATATTTCAGGGTTCTACAGACTCCCAAGAACAAAAATTCAAGTTTTCAAGGCGCCTTTACTTTATTTCAAGGCAAGAGGTGGCACGAAAATTAAACAACTGTTCTTTTAACACTACTTCATTTTTCCTATTATGCTGAAAAAAAAAAAAAACATGAAAAAAAAAAACATATCTGGGCGATTTCAAAGCTCTTGTGCGATTTGGGGACCACAAATGGAGGCAAAATTATGAAAATTGAAAAAAAAAAAAAGGTTCATGACAAGAACTGTATTTGTATCATAGCAGACATGTTAGGCACTTGAAACATGACTTCTCTTGTTTTGATGAGCTATAGTAATGCAATGACAAAAGGATTTTTATATACTGTTTTGCTGAGCTAAAGTAATGCAATAACGAAAGGATTTTTATATATCTAAACTGCTTTTTTTTCAATAATTTTTTTCCCAGATGGTAGCCATCAGGCTTCGTGTTTCATTGCTTTCGAATTATTTCAATAGAAATAGCAAATGGTACGTGCTGTTTTGACTTATAAAAAAAAAAAAATTGCATGCAGAAATCATTTCTGATCAAAAGAAAAAAAATTACCAAGCTAGCTAGTCTGGATCCAGAGATATTGTACTCCTTGCACATCACCTATTGTTGCAAAAAAGTGATTTTGAGAAAACGGTGTTTGAAAATAAAGAAGTTAAACAATTTTCACACACACCCTCTTTCAAAAAAAAATCTTTTTTTTTTTTTTTTTTTTTTTTTAAAGAAAACTGAAAATAGACAAAATGAACACCACAGATGGTTTCAACAACTTTCTTGAGCACAAGAAACACATAAAACCCAAAACAACAATGTTTGAAAGAGAAATGGTCAAATTTTTTAGCCACCTCTATACACTACTTGCAGTTTGATTTTTCTGCGTGCAGGTTGATGAAAAAATCATTTTAAAACATTTTTACAAACATTGTCGCGATCCTGGATTCAACCAAAGGAGATAAGTTTGTAACTTCAATTTTGATGACATTATAAATTATCTCCTAGGTAAAATCGCAGACGATCCAGGATCGAGACGATGTTTGTACAAATTGTCTTAAAATAGTTTTTCATTAAGCTAAATGCAGAAAAATCAAACTGCCATTTCTTTTTGCCACATTTAAGATTTTTGGAGCTGATGGCTTGATTTTCAAAGGTTTTCAAGGAGGTTTGGTCAACAGAACCACATTTTATTGATTTTCAAAGGTTTTCAAGGGTTGAAATTCCCTGTCAGAATTCAAGGAGTTTCAAGGAGCATACGAACCCTGTATATATAAATTCCCTGTATATCTATTCATATCCGTGTGTGTGTATGAATGTGTATGTATCTATATATATGTGTGTGTGTGTGTGTGTGTGTGTGTGTGTGTGTGTGTGTGTGTGTGTGTGTGTGTGTGTGTGTCTTCAAGTCCAAATACTAAAATATTCTGAAACAAAAAAATACATTTTTTTTTCAGTAATTCTAAAAAAATAAACTATAATACACAGCACTAATCCTGCTGTCTTTTGATTTGCAAGCAATTTTTGGAAAATCAAAATGGACTGTTAGAAAATAAATGGTATTAGACTGTGACCATTATAAAAGGAAAAATACCTATGTGTGTTTGCACGTGTACATCTATGTCATTCATTCATATACTGCAAAACTGGGTTTTTTTGTACTCCCAGTTCTTATAGAACAGGGAGTACTTTACAATGGCAAGGAAGAAATGCTGTCTGTGTGTCTGTCCATCTGTGGGTCAAAATGTGTTCCACTCACACCCTACAAAAGTGCTAGGCCGATCTTTCTGAAAATTTGTAGGTATGTTCATAATGAGGGGTAACGGATGATGTCCAATGTTTTATTTTACCATTATAGCCATTACTAACAGCTATAACAGCCCATAACTTTACTAACAGCTATAATGGCCCATAACGATTTTTCTTCTTTATGTGAACATCTCAGAAAGTACTTGGCTGTTCATTCTGTCAATTTGTAGGTATGTTCATTATGGGTCACGGATAATGCCCGATACTTTATTTTACCATTACAGTCATTACTAACAGCTATAACGGCCCATAATGGTTTTTCTTCTTTATGGAATATCTGTATCTCAGAAAGTACTTGGCCGATCTTCCTGACAATTTGTAAGTATGTTCATTAAGGGTCACAGATGATGCCCGATGTTTTATTTTACCGTTACAGCCATTACTAATGGCTATAGCGGCCCATAACTTTACTAACAGCTATAACGGCCCATAACGGTTTTTCCTCTTTATGGAATATCTCAGAAAGCACTTGGCCGATCTTTCTGACAATTTGTAGGTATGTTCATTATCGGTCACGGATGATGCCTGATGTTTATTTTACCGTTATAACTGTTACTAATGGCTATAACGGCCCATAGTGGTTTTCCTTCTTTATGGAATATGTATATCTCAGAAAGTACTTGGCCGATCTTTCTGACAATTTGTAGGTATATTCATTATGGGTCACGGATGATGCTCAGTGCTTTATTTACTTTTATCCGTTATATCCATTACTAATGGCTATAATGGCCTATAATGGTTCTTCTTCTGTATGGAATACCTCTTAAAGTACTGGGCCGATCTTTCTGAAAATTTGTAGGTATGTACATTATGGGTCACAGATGATGCCCAATGTTTTATTTTACTGTTATAACCATTACTAACGGCCCATAATGGTTCTTCTTTTTTATGGATTTTCTTTTTTATGGAATATCTCAGAAAGTACTTGTCCGATCTTTCTATTTGCAGGTTATGTTCATTATGGGTGATGGATGATGCCCAATGTTTTATTTTACCGTTATAGCCATTACTAACAGCTATAAGGGCCCAAAATGGTTTTTCTTCTTTATGGAAAATCTCAGAAAGTACTTGGCCGATCTTTCTGAAAATTTGTAGATATGTTCATTATGGGTCACACATGATGGCTGATGTTTACCAGAATAGCCGTTACTAACGGCTATAATGGCCCAAAAATGGTTTTTCCTCTTTATGGAAATCTCACGTGAATTCAAGATAAACTGGGAGTACGTTTATATGCTTTGCATCTTGTTTACTTTTGGATGAGAGAGTTTTGCTCATTTTGATTGGTTGTCATTTTTTTTTTCAACTTTTTTTTTTTCACTCTCCCCATTCCAAGTGCTTTATTACAACAACAACAACAACAGCAGCAAGCAACAACAACAACAACAACACACACACAAAGAAAAGAAATACCAATATCTGGGTATATTCTGAGAAAGTCCAGTTTAAAGGAAGATTTACTCTATTATCTGAATCAGATGCATCAATTTAAAGATTTGTGTGAGAGTAAAAAAAACCCGTACAAAATGAGTGCATTTAAGTGAACTGAATCCTGCATGTTCTTATACTAATTCCAGAGCATTTTGATGAAAAGCCAAATCACTGATATCAACTAAACTGAATTGTTTGAAACGGATCTCACCCTGTGCATATCATGAGTACTTTAATTTGTAGTTTAAAAATTCGTTTAACACAGAGCAATCAGCTGAACACTCAGAATTCAGCTAGAAGGTTGAAGATAGCCTGAATGGATCATATACCTGAAAACTGCAGTGACTATTTACATGTCCAGCTATTCCTGTATTAAAAAATGGAAAAGCATCTGGACCAGATGGTCTGTTCTGTGATTTTTTTCATTCGTACTGAAGATGTTCTTGTTAAATTTATGTACCTGTTTAAACAGTATTTCTATGTGGGCAGTACCCTCAAAGCTGGACGGAAGTTGTCATAAAAAAAAAGGCAGTTCGCGTAAAACAATTACAGGGGGATTTTCATTGTTGAACATAATCAGTAAATTACACAGTGCAGAAGTTAAAAACCAACTAAAGGATTTTTGTGATGCCAATGATAGCATTTCTGAAGCTCAAGCAGGTCTTCGCAAAGGTTACAGTATCACAGATAACATTTTTTCGCTTCTATCATGGTTCAAAAATACCTCACAAAACATGGTGGTTGCTTTTACACTCTTTGTAGACTTCTCTAAAGCACTTAATAGTATAAACAGACAAAAACTGTTGTACCTCATATCACAATAAATGGGCATTCACAGAAAATAGTTCAAAACACTTAAGGCTATGAACAGAAATTGAAAGCTGCTGTCAAAGTGGGAACCACCAGAACAACTGAGTATTTTGACTCTGTGTCAGATGTAAGACAGGGCTCCATTTAAGTCCATTGTTGTTCTCTATCTTTTTATCTGAGTTACAAGCTGACCTATTAGATTGTGGTGCAAGAGGTATCCACATATTTGCTAATCCATTTCGTATTTTCCGTTGATGTACGCAGATGATATTGCTTAGTTTCTGACTCTGTGGCCGACTTTCAGAAAAAAATGTCTAAAAAAATCCAGTCGTAAATGGGGTCTGACAGTGAATATGGATTAAAACAAAGTGGCTGTGTATACTTTAAAAATACTTTTAAAATGGTGGTTTCATTAAATCAACTGAGAAATGGTAGTATGAAGGTAAGCAGGTCCAAGTTGAACCTAACTACAATTACCTTTGTGCTACATTCTCAGCCACATTAACTGGTCTAGGTGTGTAGAAAATGTGAGGTACAGCTCTGAGAGCAGTGGAAAGAATTAAAAGACTGCATGTTAACACTTCAAAGAATTTCAGCTGTTACAGTATTCTAATCATTCAACACGAAAGTGAAGCCAATTATGTTATATGGTTCTGAGATTTTGAAAAGAGTCCACATTAAACTGTGCAAGATGGTTTTGGGAGTGGAAGGGATAAAGGGATATCAAAAACAAAACAACATTGCTCAAGGGGAGTGTTGTAGATGTCTTGTCTACACTGATACACATATTTGTGACTGGTGAACATATTCGTGTAGACTTTTGTGAAATATTGGTGTAGACTTTTGTGACAATATATATATATATATATATATATATTATACACACACACACACACACAGTACTTAGTACTTAATAATACACACACACACACACATATATATATATATATCCAAAACAATGCTTATAAAAACAAAAATGGTGCAAATGCAAGCTCATTCTGATAAGAAAAAAAAAAAGGGTGCATGTGTAAGACTACTGCTGTGCACTTACGGACTTGGATAGGTATGGCAAATGCAGTATGAGGAGAATGATTCTTGTTTTATTTATCTGCTCAAACAATGACTGAAGGATTTGTGTCGATTAAGACTAGCATCCTTCACTGTCATCATACCCCTGATATTCCATCATCCAGAGACAGTGATGGCCAGTTACACGAGTTCAGTTGATTCCTTGCGAACATGATTGTGTTTTGTCTGTTTGGAAGCAATCGGTTACCTCTGAATAGTATCTGTCACGCAACGTCGACTCAACAAATCACTGAACCATTTTGTAAACAGCCTGACGGACATTGTATTGAAGATTTTTAATTTCACGTTAATCTGTCCCAAATACTCCATATTTTTGCAGAAAATTCATACACTTGTATCATGATTGTTTTCCATCAGAGTTTACGATACAGAATACCAGATATTAGGCAAAAGTATGTCAAATGAATTGTTATTCAAAGTTGCAGTATATATAACTGAATCCTTAAGATTAAGGAAATGAACTTCGGTCTATGACTGATTCATAAGGTAAATGTTTACTTGGGATGCACATGAATTTTGCCGTGTGCTTCTCCTTCAGTCCTTGTCATCATACTTTTAAAAAATTCACCTATACCATGCCAATTATTGTGCAGTTCAGTTCTCCTGTTCATATGGGCCAGATGGCCAGCAAAAACTGATAAACAATTATCATAACAGCATAACAGCATGACACACACAGACACACACACACAGACAGAAATCAACTATAACAATTCAGAAAATGCTTTATACAAATGTGCAGCACCAAATGTTTATGCGCAGATTGCAGCTGTCCTTGAAAACCCAGAGTCAGCCTCTCTTAATGTTTCATTACTAGTCTGAATTGATGATCCATTACAGTCTGTTATAAGAGGAAACGGCAAAGGAAGTCCTGGCAGAAAACTTTAAAAGAAAAAAGGACAAACAGGAAAAAAAAAAAAAAAAGAAAATGATATAATCAACGCCTTGACCTTGCATAAATCTGGTGGCTCATTGTCTTTGTGGTACATGTGGCTTGCTGTCCTCTTCCCCTCCCACCTCCCTGTCTCTTGCCTAACCCTCAAATTTTACTAGCATTAATCTTAGAGATCAGAGTACATCATGAAATCTGTAACGGATCGTTTGCATGAGTTGTCTAAGATTGGTCCCCACTGACTGGAGCCATACTTCAAAAGATCGGACACACAGCATGCATAAACATGCACGATAGTGACGTTGATCTGACACCAAGTGACCAGTACATACTCTCTGCACCATTCAATCTTTGGCCAGGCTGTCAAATTAAAAAAAAAATTTTTATATTACTCTAGCCACTTTATTACTGGCTTTCAAAATCTCATTTTTGACAAGTATTTCACCATTTATTCACTTTTTCTGTTCTTGCATGTACTGACTGTCTATCCTATGTATGAACCGACAGAAAGTCACTTTACTGATCTGAGACTTCTGTACCTTCCCTGCTGAAGAGTTTCCATCATCACACAACACTATTAAAAAAACACTTAAAACCAAAATTACTAGATCTATGACAATTACTTTAACCAATAATTTTCTTTCCAAGACATATATTCAAACCAACAACATTGCACAAATACAATCTAGCAATCTGGAAACAAAAATTTTCTGATCTGGATTTCTGTTTAATCCAGAAGACTTACACCCCTGCACATTTATTTTCTAATGCATTTGGATGCACAAATGAAACTCTAAAATATTAATATTATCTTAAATATTTCACACAACGGACACATGTACTCAATGTACAAGTAGAACAAACCCCCCCCCCCCCCCCCCCCCCCACACACACCACATTCAGTGAACTCTTTTTTCATTCCAGTTCTGCAAAGGTGGAATAGAGATTAGGAAAGCAGAAAATTCTCCAGATTTAATGGATAAAAGATGTGCTTGATGGAAAACCACTGAGGCTATCATGAAGATTGATGATGGACATTTTATACTCACAAAGAGAGAGAGAGAGAGAGAGAGAGAGAGAGAGAGAGAGAAAAAAAGAGAGAAAGGTGGTAAAGAGGATGGTAGTAGCAGGGTCACGTGCCAAAGCACAATGATGACATCAGGAATTCAGTCGATGACAGCTACATCTAGTTTGGCACCTGACAGTGCTCAAGATCTGAAAATTAAACAATAAAGAGGGCTCAAGCTGCATTCAACTGAATCAGTAAGATTCCCATTAGTATTTATATGTCACTAAACAAATCTGCGACTTTGTGTGCCTGCAGTGAAAGGAAACACATCACAATCCTTCAACAAAAAAATCATGTGACTACTTTGTGTGCTAGTTCTTCCTTTTTACAGCACCAGCCATTGTTCATCTAGTCATATGCTACCATCGGCAAGCACTGCTGTACTTGGGTTGTCGCACACATTTACGAAGAGCACTTGGTTAGAAAAGTCAACACTTTAAGTCCATGCTATCATTCACACACTGGCTTACCTGGGTAAAGCGAACTAAGAAATGCCTACATTAATTGTTTCTCATGTACAAACAAAACTAAACTATGGGAATACTGTACTATTAATTCATTATAGTAAATGGCACATGTTTCTTCACATTTACGGTTAATGTCCATTATTTTATCATTCCATTTGATCGAATACTGACAAAAAGTAAGAAACATGGGCTAGTCATTAATGTAATGTGTTTTGATATATATAATTTAAAAAAAAATTTGTATGTCAAGATGTTGGCTGTGGGAAAATGGACTATTATGTTCATAGAGCTTTCTACAGAGTGCTATGACCAGGCTACCAGTATTACCAGTTTGTTTTAGTGTTCAACCCATTTGCTTCAGCTGACTTTGCCATATATATATTCTGTTCTAAAAATGATCAGGGCAATGACTAACACATATGCTGATCTGCAAGCTCAGTCAAGACAAAATAAAAATGCAGAAACAACATGCTTTCTTTCAACAGAATTTCTCTACATTTGTGTGGCTGGTTAATACAGAAACTAAACCAAACATTTAAAAAAGAAATTCCTGCTTCCATCAAACAAAGAAACCTCTGTAGTATGGTCTGAAACTTAAACTTGTTAAAGTGAAAATTAGGAACAGAATAGCTGAGTGGCATTTGATTAGCTTGGATCATAAGACAGGCCTATGAGTGACTATCCAAAGACCTTGATAATAAACAATGCTAACTCTTTGTCTTAACTACGGCATGCTTTCTCTCTCTCTCTCTCTCTCTCTCTCTTTTTTGTTTTGTTTTTGTTTAAATCTGATATGTAATACCATTCTACAATGGTTATTGCCTTGACTTGCTGTGAGCAATAATATTATAACTCATTGCAATACTATTAATAGAAATGAGTCAGAATCAATCAATATACTTGAATTTGCTTAGGATGATGTTAGGTCTGACTGATTTTTTTCTTTTTTCTTTTAATTCTTGTTGGAACATTTCAAGCCACTGTGTCAATATTATTCAAAAGGAAAGAAAAGAGTGTGCAGATGGCTGGTGAATTCACCAAAGGCAAACATTAATAGGGAGAGGCAGAGTGAGACTGCACATCAAACATTGACAATATCCACTGCTCTTCTACATGATGAACAGAAAAGTACCTTTCTCAAAGTAACATATATACTCTGGGACATGCAAGTTTGTGAAAACGGCTATTCCTTACTTCAAGCAAAAAATGCTCCAGAGTTAATGTGAATACTGCTCACACATTTACATCAATCGGCACGATTTGCATAAAAAGTGATCGGTTTGTTTTGTTCATCAATTGAAGACAAAATTCATAAATTTAACTACCCCCCTCTCTCCCCTCCTTCCCTAATTTTCCAGTTCGCTGTTTTATTTTTTGTTTCGCTTTCTTTTGTTTTTTAACATGAAAGAAACTATACTGAAGAGCGAACGTCAACAATGAACCCAGTAGCGCCTGTCCATGCCGTATCGGTGGTACAACAAATGAAATCGGTAGGACTGCGTCAATGCGTGAATCCCAACACAGCTGCGCAACAGACAGGGGGAACAGCTTTACTTTGGAACCATAGATAGTTTGATTATTTACTATTAAAAAATATTTTCCAAACCCCTCACAACATGTATGATGTACCTTAAGACCATTAGTAAATGTATATGTAACGCTATATGGACAACGCACTCGTTTCAAATTTCAAACATTTGGAAGAATTTTGTCGACGTTTTTGGCGGACCGACAAAGCAATATTTACACATTCTCATTTTCTCTAAACAATGCATTACCTACGACATATTTCATTATATAACTACTAGGAAATCGATTCAAGGATTTCTTGATTATTTTACTGACCTGGTTTAAATAATGCATGTCCAGAACAGAGAAGTAAAAATGATTTACATTGTCTTGTTTATCGAGCGATTGCACAGAAGGCGGCGGCCATTTTGGTTTCAGAAGGTCAGAGATTCGGTAATACTCGGCTTGCACCTCCAGCCTCGTTCTGGTCCCCGATATCTCGTTCGTTTCTAGTCGGCCGTGGATACGTTGGGCGTCAAAATGGCGGACATTTGTGTTATCACAAATACTCGACTATTTTGAATTTCTTCGACCGAATTTCTTTATTTCGTTTGGTAAGTATTTTGTATTAGACACGAGTATTTGCGCTTATCAGTTGTGATTTTAACTGCTGTATTCTGTGTTCAGTTCCATTTACGTTACGACTTTTGGTGTTCAGACAAGCATTTCGCTCAGCTGGTACGCAATCCAACAATCTTTGGTAAGTAAACCTAAAAAGAAAAATCGGAGACGTATTTGTATTTCGAAGTAAAATTTCATTTGAAAATGTCTGTCATTTATTTGATTGACCCAAGCATGCATGCTAATATAACAAGAATTCAGAAGGGTAAAATCGTTTGTTAAATGAAGAAATACTAACTAAAAAGAGCGTTTTTGTTTTTCTAACAGAGTTGTGAAATGCAATTCCTTTTGAAATTAAGTTTACTAACAACATCAACAAATTAAAAAATTTCCAGGACAATGACTCAAAACTCAAAATCATATTAATGAAGCATATTTGCTCAAAGTAATAATAAGGCATGCTTTTCAGACCCAAAGAAAAGCTAAACGCGTGATAGATGGGGTGTTAAAAGACCATAAGGCCTAGGCTTGGAGCCAGCCCTCAACTACTACTACTACTACTACCACTACTACAACTTCTACTTCTACTACTAGGCGCTGCTGGCCCTTAGCGAAGTGCCGAAAATACTAACATGGCCAAAAAAACGTTGCTGTACAGCCCAGACAGCATTATTGGCCAATGGATTTAACAAATAAGCACAACCATTTGGTTGATCAGAGATGTGTGCAAAGATTGGTATAATGTTCACAGAATTCAGGCACACACACAGAGACTACACAGACGTAGGCATGGCTGCAAACATTTTTGGTTTACAGGAGTGGCTTCCCTTGTCAATTTCACAGTATTCACAATATTTCCACTAGTTTTCCGTTTCATGTTTCCTTTTATTTCCGCTTTGACTCACATTTTGACTGTGATCTTGTAGTTTTGCTCAGGAGTCAGAAAACTGATAACGCTGAAATCAAAGAAATCCAGGACTTTTAATTCATTCTTAGTAGTATCACACTCACAGTCAAATTTGTCGCCTCTTGCAAGGAAACTGTCATCAGTGAACCCTTAAAACACCTTTTTTTTTTTCTTTTTTAACAGAGGAATGCCTCAATGTTTTCTGATATCAGTTTAATAAGAATTTACTTTGAACGAAAAAATATGTAGATTTCATTTTTTTTTTTTTTTTTAGTTTTTCTTTCCCCTCTTATTTGAAAAAAAAAAAAAAAAAAAGATTGATGCCTTGAATGCTTCCATTTGACCTCCATAACAAGAATTGATATTAGAACATGTCTATTTCACATTTCCTGATGCTTACACCAGCATTGATACAGAAACATGTAAACGGTTGCAAATTGAACATCATGGGTTACTGTTGTCCCCATTTTTCCTTGTCAGAAACAAAATAAGGACTATCTATTTCTAGGCTTTTTTTTTTGTTTGAGACAGTTCAGAGCCTTAGCATAGAACATGTCCCATGGGTCGATACAACACATTTGTGTAATGTGTATGAAGTATGATTACTTCACAGAGCTGTACACCTCTGGACACATGGCAACAAAAGTGCTGATTTTTTTTTTTTTTTTTTTTTTTTTATTGAGGAGTGTCATGCCTTGTCATCTATCTGTCTTTGGAAAGAAGAAGAGGATTAGAAATCAAACAAACAGCATATGATGCATATGTGTATGTGGTGACTAATAACCAGACATAAAGTGGCTGATTATAAAATGCATCAGTTCTCTGTTTTGTATATTCCTTTCTGTTGACAGGCTATAAAAGACTGGGGAGCCTTTACAGATAAGGGCCTAAAGTGCTGAAAATGGGCTACACAATTGTCAGGCTTAAGCTGCCAAATGGCCTAAATTTACAATTTCTTTTATGTAACATCCCTGTTAGGTTCATATAACTTGACTTTAGTGATTTCTTGTCTTTTTTCTTTCACCCATCTCTGCATGACAGCTTATTTGTCTGTTAGCAGGGTTAACATATTATTCACTGTGCCCCAGTAAATCATATATATAAATGTGTGTGTGTGTGTGTGTGTGTGTGTGTGTGTGTGTGTGTGTGTGTGTACAAGGACATTTAGAGAAGGAGGTTAGGGGAGAGAGGGGGAGATTGAAGGATGGGGGTGGTGGAGGTTGTATAGCAGCAGGTGGAGGTGGGGGATGAGCAATACGTGGTTATTAAGATCTGATGGGCATCTGGAGGCTGGAGAAACAGGTGTATGGGATGGGCACTGGGGGTGAGAGTGATAATATCTATGATGTTTTCATGAGCTGATGGCTGGATACTGGTTTCATTTTTGTCATTAAAGTGATCCCCTGAAGAAGACATTGGAAAGGTTCAAATATTCTAAAGGAATATTTTGAGTATGTTCTTTTCATTGCTGTTTTGTGTGTGTGTGTGTGTGTGTGTGTGTGTGTGTGTGTGTGTGAATGTGTGAATCTGTTTATCTGTCTATCTGTATTTGTATCTCTCTCTCTCTCTGTCTCTCTGTCTCTCTCTCTCTCTCTCTCTCTCTCTCTCTCTCTCTCTCTCTCTCTCTCTCTCTCTCTCTCTCTATATATATATATACATTAAAAAAAAAATTTCTTATTGTTACTGTTGTTATTTTCAATTGTATCATTTGAATTTTCTTATCAGAGATTGCTTGCAAGGGTACTCATATAATGAAACATATCATATATATATATAATACATATCACACATACACACACACACACACAAACACACACACACACACACACACACACACACACACACACACACACACACACACACACACACATACACATAAGTACATTCACTTGCTTGTTGTGTACGGATATGGATTGCAATGCACTTCCAGTTCAACTGAATAAACACATGTGTATATATGCATTCCAAAGTTTTTTCAAGATTATAATGAAAAAAAAGTGATATTGGATGAGTTCTGTTGAAAGAGGCTCAGAGTTGAAACAGGTGAAGTAATGTGCAATAAATGTAGGTGACATCTATGGTTTAGAGGCCCAGGCTGTGACAAGCCAGTTTCTCAACTAAACTGTAACTACAAAATAACTATTTGACTGTCTCAGTTTCATAGTGTGGGGGTTGGAGCTGGGGATGAGGAAGTTGGAGGATGTTTACCATTTTCAATTACTTCATCATGTTGGCAGTAGATCATAGATGTCGTTCATTTTCTGAGGTTTGCCTGCTTTTGAAAGCTTTTTAAAATCTCCTTTTTATGAAAATGAAGGCTGTGACGCTAGCTGGTGGAAGTTACAGTTTTATGATTCTTATTGGTATAGCCCAGCCAACCACACATAGCTTTTATGGCATTCAAACATGTCACATCATTGAAAAAGACTATCCTGAGAAAGAAACAAGCAACAAAAGCAAATCATAACATGCTAACCGAACTACCGCTAGAATTCTTACAGCAGATAAACTGTGCTGTGCTGAGAGTGCCAGGTATTCCTCTTGGTTTCCCAATTTTCTTTTTTTTTTTTTTCATGAAAAAAGTAATGAAAAACATTAATATCAGCACAAACACAAATACAAGAAAAAGCAATATTGGCAAACAGATACTGCATGCAAAATGGACTGATGATGATACTGCCCAGCCTCGACAGTATGTACAATGTTCATTACCTAGCTGCTAGCAACTAAAAAAAAAACCTGGCCTGTCATGATTTGTAATTGAAAATAAAAAAAAGAGTTTCCAGAACTAAGTGTGGAGAATGATCTACATGGGCAAAAAAACATTTGATTGATAACAGTAAAGAAACAAAAAACAACAAACCAACAGCAAAGAAAGACAAAAACAACAAACCAACAGTAAAGAAAGAAAAAAAACAACAAACCAACAGTAAGGAAAGACAAAAACAACAAACAAACAGTAAAGAAAGACAAAAACAACAAACCAATAGTAAAGAAAGACAAAAACAACAAACCAACCAGCATATATATGTATGGACAAACAAAAGGCTGAGGCAAAAAGAGTGACTGAAAAGAGGAAGTTCCTAGCACAGAACTCCCAGAAGGCAGGGCAACTATTTACACTGAAAGAGGCCCTTGCACCCCGCTGGGACACTTAAAGATAACAATACATAACATTTTATTGCTTAACATGCAGTTTAATTCACTCTTCTGGGTCTGGCTTATATCAAAACTGATTAACGTTTTACTATAAATTATGATAATATTCAGTCAACAGTTAATGAAAAAGTATTGCTGGACAAGTGGTGAGCTGATGTTTTCTGCCAGCATGTTGTATTTTGTGGTTGTGAGAAAGAGAGTGAATGTCTGCCAGGATATCAGCATGTGAAGCTCTTTTCTGTTGCTAATTTGCTGGTTCATAGTGCTTTGGTGCTGTTGTAATCCTTTCAAAGATTGTTTTTTTTTTATTGTTTTTCATGCATTTCTGGTTGGAGGCACACACACACACACACACACACACACACACACACACACACACACACACACACACACACACACAAGGGGGGGGGGGGGGGGGGGGGGGTAATGGCAGAACCAGTCCTTCAGCCACAGATGTAATCTGGTCTCTCTGAGTTTTCTGTCACAGCTCTGAAGACTTGTACAAGGGCTGGAGTTCAGAAAGCATTTAAGGAACATCACCTTTGTCCCCCAGAATGGATCTGTAATATGTTGTCAATGAAACAGGCTGTTAGTGTTACCCAGAATGGATCTACAATATGTGTTAATGAAATATGCCGTTTTTCTCACAATTCATCCATGTCCTGTTTCTGAAACTGGTGCCATTCTTTTGCCTCATCCTTTATTGTGGAATGAACCAGCAATAAAGCTGTGCATCATCTTTTGTGTTTGGTGAGTAGTTGTAGCTATTTTGTTTTCAAAGACAGCCAGGAATACATTCAGCTTCCCAGCAGATGCTGGTTATACAGGCCTTACACTTCAGATCTGCTGACAGCTATATGCATGCCCAATATGAGTTTCTGTAAGACATGCTCATAACTAATTCTGTAGCCTGAACAGAGTTATCCATGACACAGCTGCATGCAGGCCCAAGTATGGTTTCTGTTAAACTGTTAGACAGACTTAGTAATGGATATCTGTTGAGGTTACAGAATCATCTTGTCATGCTTGAGATAATACAGTCTGCATGGGCTAAGGCATAACATTTTTGTAGTTCATTTATTTTTATAGTCACATTTGCAGTATCTGTTGAAGAATCCAGGTAGTAAAATCAGTTGGAAATTAATTCATGACGAATGAAGTTGAATACTGAATACTCAAGTACATGTTACAGTGCACACATGTTGGTATACAAATGCATACTTACAGTTACATGCACATGCATTATGTGCATATATATTCTATCTGTGTATGAATATTACATCAAAACAGAGATAATCAAACAAACAGAGACATTAACATGAAAAGAGAATGGTAATAAAGAGAACAGTAAAGTGTATCACTTGTAGTGCACAGACAGTGTAAAAGATGAAAGATGTATATGAATGAAGTAGGGCAGAGGCACATGCAATAAAAGTTGACTAGGGTATTGTTTCTTGTCAGCAGACTGCTAGAGGCTAGGGGGGTGGTGTAAAGAGGAGGCACCATGGCGACAGCTAAAGTAGTGCGTGTGGAGGATGTGACAGAGGACCTTCATTCCCTGGATGCAGCTTCCTCAGCGGACGTGCTCATTCCTGTCCTGACAGCTGACAGGAAGTCCTCCGAATCACCAGCTAAAGGTGAGGATAGAAATTTATCTCTGTTTGGTTGTCTGTCTGTCTGTTTGTCTGATGCCATCTCTGTCTGTCTGTCTCTGTCTTAATGTCTGTCATTCGACCCATTTCCTTCTAGTTCTCACTGTTCATAACTTCTAGTCAAACACTTTCAACCCTTAGATGGTGACTGGGTGAGCAGCCTTTATAACTGACATCTTTTGGCAGTTCAGCTGGAAAATTGAGGTTGCTTTACTCTGTCATAATGCCAGATTGGTTCATCAAAATCGATGCAGTGTCACTTAGATACAGAAATTTTGTTTTTCTGTAACATTGGACATTTCATTGTGGAATAATTATACAGTGTTGCCTGGTTCATTGATATGGGGGCTAAACAGATTCCCCATAACTTTATCAATACTTCTTATTCTGATATGTCACATGACAGGATTTTTCATCATTGTCAAACATACTTTCTGCAACTATATATATATTGATGGCACTGTATTACATTTGGAGCTATTTCTGTAGATTATTCTCTACAATTTCGTCTAATGCTTCTCATTATTAGAAAATCATTTTGATGACTCTTGGTATTGAAAGAAACCAAAATAACTTTTTTTTTATTCAGCAAACTATTCCAATTTTTGTTCACGCAAGTCAGCACATCACGGAAGAAAAAAAAAAAAAAACTAACTGTGAAGTTCTGTCATTTTACTCAATATTGTCTATAGGGAAGTGGTAAATGTCTTTGATTTATGCTGAGATTTGACACCCAGCCTCCATTTTAGCACAGATCAACATATGCATTTGTATGCTAGTCAAGTGCCAGTGGGAAAGAGTTATGATTATACTCAAATTGCTGTTCTTTGCTTTCAAGTTGAGATGTTAATATACACTATTTTAGGTGAGTTTTCACTGTTTGAAATATTACATAGTATTCAATTTTTCATTCTTAGCTTCCAAGTTAAAATGTTAACACATATTATGATATTATTGTAGATGAGTTTGCTAAGTTTAAAATATTATCAGGCAGACATTATTGTTTGTATCAGACTGAATTCTTTTGAGATTGGTGTGTGCATATTGGGAGGGGGCAGGGGACCATGTGTTTTAGTTTGTATGTATAAGTGGTGATCTGTGCATACATTCATAAACCATTGGAAAGAGATTGATCTTTGTTGAATTCTCACAATGAAAGAAAAGAACAATGGAGAGAGAATGAAAGAGAGAACATGGTGAAAAAGAACTCAAGAAATGATACTTAAGAAAGGAAAGAACTTTGATTAACCAATGATAAAGAAATCAGAATGCACAACCTAAGAAAAATAAACTACTTGTACTGAAATGTCATTTTTTTATGATCAGTACTACTACAACTACTCCTACACCTACTGCTACTACTACTGCTACTATCACTGCCGCCATCACCACCTTCCACCACTGCACAGCAGCACCACCACCACTACCAAATCCTCCACCACCAAACCCTTACACCCTTTCCCTAGTTTTGTTGAGAGTATTAATTAGTAATATTTGACTTGAAGATGGTGTCATTTTACAGCAACAGAATCCCGTGAGAGTGAAGATACACATACCTCAGGGATAGAGGATGAGGAGGCACAGGAGGCAGAAGGTAAGAGCATAGTACTATTTGGCATATCATTTCCACTGTGTGTGTGTGTGTGTGTGTGTGTGTGTGTGTGTGTCTGTGTGTGTGTGTCTGTGTCTGTGTATGTATAAGAGAGAGAGAGAGAGGTGAAGGAACAGACAGGCAGACAGACAGACAGAAGGTATGTATGGCACTAATTTTTACATGTAGGCCATTGTTTAAACAGGACTTCCCACATTGCACCAGGCTTGACACTTTTTGTATGTGTCTTTTGATTATATCTCTACCTCCAGTTCCAAGTTTTAAAGGGGAAGGCCACTTCCATCCACAGTTTTTGAGGGCAGAATTTGTTAAGATAGGTTCCATTTCCCTCTCCTCTCTCTCTCTCTCTCTCTCTCTCTCTCTCTCTCTCTCTCTCTTCTTTTCTTTGTTTGTTGGGTTTTTTTATTTGCTTTTTTTTTTTGAGGATTTTGACCCTGGGAGGTTTTCAATAGTCGCAGACAAAAACTTTGAAGGAAAGAGTTGGGAGAAATGAGGGAGAATTTAGATGATTTACTCTGTATAAGCCAGTTACACTCAGGAAATTCATCAAGGGCAGCAAGGGAATGAGGGAGAGGGGTAGAGGGATATGAAGGAGGAGGTGTAAGGGGGAGAGGGAGGTGGAACTGACATATCTGACCTATCCCGATGACGATTCTTGTTTTGGTGTATCTCTATGATGTTTCTTCGTTTGTTTTTTTTTTTTTTTTTTTTTGTTTTCTTTTGTTTTGCATTTTATGTTAACTGAAATCTTCACTGTTTTGTTGAAGGCATCAGTGGGAATAAATTTGGTGCATCAACTTACTTCCTATCAAATGTTTTACTGCAGTGACTCGCCTCCTTTTTGATGTGTCACCATTGTTTACATTTTACTGCGTCCATAACTCCATGTATATCTTTGTGCTTAATACATGCAGTGAAACAATGGAAAATACTGTAAAACATGAATGAGAAAGCAGGCAAACACACACACACACACACACACACACACACACACACACACACACACACACACACACACACACACACACACACACACGAAAAGCCTGAAATGCTTGATGGCACAGTTAAAATCTCCAGCTGAATGTAATCTTTAAATGTAAGTTCAAATTCAGATAACAGCAAGCACATAACTAATGTGATGGTGTGGAGGGGTAAGGGGTGTGCAGGTGAAGACAGGCACATGGTAATGTGTAGGAGCCAAGGGACAGTAGCCAGTCCAAATGATGCAGAGGACGAAGTGAGTTTTCTCCCTTCTATTCTCCTTCCATGCTAGTCGCTCAGGGAACACTGATCACTCTCAGACAATGCCTCTAAATATAGGGGCGAACTGGATCGCAAAAGCCAGCAACACACGGTGCCAAAGACAAAACAGGCCTTGTGAGGCTTGAACCGACAGAACTTTGTACTATCTGTCCCAGCTTCTGTGTTGTCCGGCTCGCCATCCATTCAAACTATTCACACATAGTTACTATCAATGAAAACCTCAGAACTCAAGGAATAAAATGCAGTAAGTCACATTTGACAATTTTGTTGCTGTACAAAATTCATTGCTGATTAATATCCCAGAATGAACCCACTTTTAACATAATATCCCAGAATGAACCGACTTTTAAACATATTCCACTATTTCAGTAAGAAATACTAAAGAGTATGAAAATAATTTTACAATGAATAAATAGTTGGCATTTTGCTCTTTTCATACATATAAACTTCATTATCCAAGATGTGTTTAAGCGGAGAACTTTTTTTTTTTTTTTTTTTTGTAGAAAACAACTGACTTTTCTCTTTGCTGGGCCATCAGTGTGTGCTTTTGATATGATTTTCAACTGAAAAATACTTTGTTGAAATGAACTGTTGGATAATAATTTCTATACATTTTCAGTTATATTCGTAACAGAAATGGAGTTTTTAGCAAGATTTCAGTCGGAAAGTCTGAATTTGAATTTCGTAGAATGATAATTTGGATCAAAACTCTGACAATGGGTGAAGAAGAAGGCGACTTGCTCAAGGAAGCCGACGCCGTCAGTCATTTCAAGATCCTAGTCATGCGATATATGAAATGAGAGTTTATGGACTTTACTTCTAATGTGCATTTTCCGGTTCTTTGGTTTTTCTCATACTTTCTGTGAAATCAAGAATTATTCATGGTTTGTCAAACGGACAATCAAAAATGGCGCCAAAATTGATTGTGCAAAATGCCAGTTTAGAGAAAATATGGGCTTCTCGGCCCAGTACGGTTGTAATGAATAAAATACATTAATTATGTGACTTTGTGACATATATACAACCATGTAGGTTCTGAGATATTTGTATTTTAAAGATTCACACACACAAACACACACACACACACACACACACACACACACACACACACACACACACACACACACACACACACACAAAATTGAGATTCATCAATCAAGGGAGGTAAGGGGGAAGATAATTCTCAAACAAAACATATTTTTGTCCACGAAGGGTAACCAAGAAATATATACACCCGGCTACACTTAAGGAAAAGAATGATGATTGATTTAGGCCATGAAGTGATGAACATCAAAGAAGAATGTTTGCCGCCCAGCTTTTGACCTCTCATTTACATTTGGAAGCCTACCTGATGGCTCTTTTCTTCCTAATTCCCCACCCTTCACCAACTTCACATCAGTTACAGTGACATTGGTCACAGGGTCTTGAACTGGGGGCCTATCAAGATTATTGCTTTCTCCCCACATAGCTCATGAAGTGTTGAAGTCGCTCAAGGGGAGGAACTCTAAACCTATTTGTATGACTGCTATTGCTTCTGGTCTGGTGCTGCTCAGTGACCATGCTGCAAGAAAACCTTGCCATCTTCACTTGGATCATTTTCTGTTCTATGCCTGGTACCTCTCATCAAATCCTCAGGAGTGGACATAGCTTTAGTACTTTTTCAAATGGAAATGGAGGGAGAGATACTTTAAAACAGAATAAGAGAGGAGCTCTATTTTAAAGTGAAATACATTCATTGCCCTGAATGTTCTGAGCTGTGTTGACATGTGGACACTGAACCCTATGTACAGATACTGCACATGGGATGTCAAAACTGACTGAGTGGCACATAGAATGTCTTGGATTATCAGGTGACCTGATCACAGTTTGAGAAAAAAATAATGGTTGGCATCACAATGCTCATATTCTGTGCAATTATCAACCAAGATGTTTGCTTTGTTTTATCAACTGTTGTGACAGTCATGGTACTAAGATACATCCTGCTGGTTGGACTAGCCTCAACCCTTTGCTTCAACACTCAGCCACATCCACTTCTGTCATTTTATGGCCAACCATTGAACTGGGAGTGCAGTTCACTGGTGTTATTATGTCTTGCTATATAATATTTCTTCTTTCTCAACAACACTATTGTGTACCTTCATTTTGTGTCTCATTATTACCTTTATTTTAACAGTATTCTTTTTTGTGTTGCTCTAACCATATGTTTTTTTTTTATTGCTTTTCCTTTCTTCATGTTGTTTGGATGCCCTTCAAGTAAACACTCCTTTATAGTGGGAAAATTACGACACTTTTCTTTGACAGCTATCTTAGTTCAATTGATGTCTGACATTGAGATTTCTGACATTGTTGTTTCTTGTTGTCATTGTTGTTGTTGATGTAGCACTCTTGCTTTTATGTGAGGATGTCCATGTGCAGGTACATGTGCACACTCAGATCATATTTTCTGATCAGTGGTAGTAGTTGGCTGAGATTACATTATCTTAAGAGCACTCAACAGCAACAAAAATGAATGCCAAACAAACCAAGAACTATGAAATGAATAAGTTTGATGTCTTCTCAAACAGATAAGGTGTATCCACTGCCGGACAACTGGCCACGAATCAAACAGCTGCAGCGGCCTAAGAGCTGTGCATTGAGCGCATCCCGCATGCCCTGTGTGCGTAAAGCTGTGTCGCACTTGGAGCTGATTCAGAACATCATCGATGAGTGGTTCAAGAGGACAGTGGAAGAGATCAGAAGTCAGCCATCCACACGCTGCACATCTTCTCAATCAATGCAAGGTAGTGGCACTTTAAATCCGATTATGATGTAAGATGACATGCAGTAGAGGCTATATGTGTTCAAATGGAAAGGGAAACCTTATCCCTCATTGTATTCTTGTGCTAAATTAGCGTGTGTTTAAAGTGCTATGTATACTAAAGCAATCAGTAAAGCAGTGAAATATACAAACCTTCAAGTGATTTTATATTGAAAATGTGTGACTCATGTCAGGATTCATCCAAAAAGTCTTCCATGAATAAAGAAATTCTGACAATTTTTTTTTTAGAGAAGGAAGGCATCTCATCATCTGTTCCTTCCCTCCCCTTCCCCTTCTTATGTGTTCCAAGCTATGCTCTCCCCCCTGCCCTCTCTTCCTCTCTTCCCACCTGCATTATTCCCTTACCATAAATGACAACTCTCATAGAATTCACTTCCCTTTTCTGACTTGGATGCTTTGAAAAAAAAGAAAAATAATGGTTACAAACAATACAGTGATGCATCATATTCAGTGAAATTTTGATTTGATGCAGAACAATTTCTTATTGCAATGAACATGCAATTTTTTTTGTCTCTCTCTCTGGAAGAGTTTTGATGTTAAATTGATGATTATATAGATCAGACCAAACCAACTATGTAGGAAGGGCTACCCATCCTGTCAGCTTAGAAGGATTAGAAGGGTAAGATAAATGAAATGTTTTGATGAAACTGACACAGCGAAGAAGAAGAAAATACAGTAAAATTACATTACCAGCCTAATGTTTCTTTTGATTGTTTTAATCTTGGTACTCATCAGTCTGAGTTTTATGCTGTCTTTTGTGATTCGGTGTAACAAAACATGTACATAATATAGACAACATATGAATCACCAGCTCTTTTGTACTTTCTTTAAATATGACCACATCCATGATTCTTGCTTATGTAAAGTACAATATTACAGTTCAAGTTACTTTATTAACTAATGCATGATTAAATTGTTGGAGTAAATGGCTTGTTCTCTTTTTCCTATCATCATCATCAGCAGCAGCAGAAGAATCACTGTGTACATCATCAATATCATTCTTATTGATGACTGTAGTAATGGCACTGCCTCTGTTACTGTAATTTTGGTTGATGGCCTATCTGGTGTTAGTATATCGCAATATTGACTGATATTATTAGTATAGTGCTGATGAAGATGCTGTGAACATCTTTTTTGTCTTCAGTACCTCCGAAAAAAACAGCTTCGCTTTCGTGATCCCAGTACCCGTAGTACGACCCGCACAGGTGTGTCCAGTAACACCAAGTCTTCACGTGCCTCCTCTGCCTCACTTTCCATCACTGGAGTGGGTGTAGATACACCTGGTGAGTTCTGTGGTATGCCATGCCAGTAGCTTTCCATAGAACTGTTGGTCTAAGACAATAAAATAATGGCAGTGGTAGTTATAGATTTGATAGCTGTAATGACAGTAGCTTAGCACTGATTTTTTTCATCAGTTATTGTCATTGTCATCAAATTATTGTACCCATTGTCACACACACACAAACATACACACACAGGCACACATACAAGCACATGCACACGCATATGCATGCACACACAGGCACACACAGGCACACACACACACACACACACACACACACACACACACACACACACACACACACACACAGAGTCAGAGAATTTAGTTACTGTCCAGTGGCATGAAAATATTGCCACAGACAGGTTTTTTTTTTTTTAGTTTAAACTTTTAGAAGAAATGAGAAAGAAACAGACAGGTGGGGACAGAAACTAATAGAGAGAGGAGGAGCTAGATACAAACCAAAAGACTTACAGATAAACACAAACAGACACAGACAAGACAGAGGGAAATACAACTCAACACTGATGGGTATTGCTTTTTTTTTTTTTTTTTTAATTTAAGTGAAGATAACACTGTAAGAAAAAATCCAGACAGTTTACTGATTCCTGTGATCAATATTTCATCTTGTCTTTGTGAGGTAGAGATAGCTTGGGCAAAACGGTGAATCATGATACTGATCCCCATTGTATTTTTAGTGTGTGTCATAGATAGGACTTTTTATGGATTGTGTAACTTTACCATCATGGCAAATCTATTTGCGTGAAATTCATGTAGCTATCACCACTATCCATTTTTTTTTTTTTTGTATCTGTTTATTTACTGATCAAGGTGAATGTTTCAGTACAATTTTATCAAGGGTACTTGTATGTGTGCTAACTACCTACTGCATATGGGGCCGTGGGTTTGTCATCTTCTCTGAAAGAAACTGATTTGGACCCACTTCTTTAGGTCTAGTGGAAAACGGGCAGAAAAAAGAAAACTCTGTGTATAGACTCAAAAAACAGCCTTAGGATTTTCAGGCTTTTTAAGCATGTGCATTACCCACAAGGCCACCTTCAACTGGAGAATAGGCTGCAGAGATCTGCTATCAAATAGTTTTGCTCTTTAATGTGTGGACCAGATGGCCATGCATACATTTCTTTCATGGATTGTGAGCGTAACTTCGGGGGGACTGGGGAAGAAGAGCTTAATTTTTCATGTCAGTAAGGCCCTTGAATCTGAAGATCCTACAATTGTCACCGCTGCACATAATAAAACCAGAGGAAAAAAAAAAAAAAAAGCTGTGTGTACAAAGTATGACAGTGTCTGTCCTTTGTGTCCCTTTTTATTGACATTATTCTTTCCCATAGAGATACTGGGGACTTTATCAGTGTGCACTGTATCCCTGTTTTATAGAAATTTGTAATGTTAATTTCCTCTCTCTTGTCACCCTTTTTAATTCTGCCTTTGTTTTTTTTTTTCAAAGTATACTTTATTCAAACTGATAGTTACTTTTTTTATTGTGTCTCTTTCAGTCAAGTAGCTTTTGCTTTCATGCATTCTGGAT
This sequence comes from Conus betulinus, assembly GCA_016801955.1. Taxonomy (NCBI): domain Eukaryota; kingdom Metazoa; phylum Mollusca; class Gastropoda; order Neogastropoda; family Conidae; genus Conus; species Conus betulinus. Next base: position 311,039 of record JADBJO010000927.1, read on the forward strand.
CCCCGAGCACAGGCTTGAATATATTCCTGTGTTCAGATGAACCATGACTCACTTTTGGTAACTTATTTCTTGAAATTGCTTTTCACCATTTCCCATTTCTGTCTTTTACTGGCCCCTTTGAGAGTCCTTTGGATTGTGATGTTTGCCCCCATTGGTGTTCAGTGTTAGAGACCATAGTGGATTGCCACAGTCGCTGCAGACACTGACAACTGAAGAGTTCTCACCCAGGAGACAAAACTCACCTTGGTTGGACTTAAACAAATCAGCCTTAATCATGCATAAACAAATGGTTCTGTTCCAAATGTGGAATTCAGTGGATCCTATGACTGTTAGTGAAGGATCAATATTTGCAGTTTAACATTGTCCTTTTCATTCCACCTCTTCTGTTTCCCCCTCTTTCCTCCTCAAAAAAAAATTATCCCTGTTTATCATTTACATGGTGACTCGAGGACATATTCAGGTATGCTTGTTTGTCTCTGTCTATGTATATTTCCATTGTTTGTTTGTTCCTACCCTGTCTTGAGCAAACCAATGTCTTGTTATTTCAGTGTTTTCTGTGTTCATTTGATGGCTTGATACTTCAACATTTATTAGATTTTTGTCTTTGTTTTTCTTTACTGTGATCTTCAGTTCTTATTCTCTTTCTCATGTAATCTGACAGCAGGTCATACAGCCAAGGGTGGACCCTAGCTGTCCATTCTGCTGTGCTTTGATATGGCCATAGGGCATTTGTTTGTTTGTTAGTATGTTTTGGTGACATTTTTTCTTTTTTGTTTGTTTCTTTGGTTGTTTTTATTTTACTATTTTTTGCAATCTGATAGTTAACAAATAAAGGAAATGTCTGCCTTATTTACGTGAAAGTATTCAACCTACAGACACAAAGGGTGTTGATGGTTTTTTTTTTTTTTTCACTTTTGAGATTCATCGTCAGTTACTTCCTTAGTTAAATTGGTGACATGCCTTTTACATCACGTAATATTGTGCATTTTTTTTTTTAGATGACATCAAATGTGCATCTTTTGTTCCTCCTTCCATGTATCTTGCCTGCCCCTTCATACATTTCAACTCCCCCCTGCCCCCTTACCTCCCATCTGCCCACCTCTCCCCTTGCTTATGCTCCCTCTTCCTCCAGCTCCCCCCTCCCTTTTTCAAAAAAGTTGTCAATCATCACAATGTAATCAGAAATTAAATATCTTGATTAGATCTCCTTAATAAGATCTCTTCAATCACCTGTGTGTGACAGGACATTAAACAAAATTCCTTCCACAACACACACACACACACATGCACACACACACACACACACACACACACACACACACACACACACACACACACACACACACTCACATATAAGTGCACACAGACACAGACACACACACACACAGTGCACACACACACACACACACACACACACACACACACACACACACACACACCACAGACACGCGCACATGCATATATACACCACAGACACACACACACACACACACAGACAGACACACACACACACACACACACACACACACACACACACACACACACACACACACACCGCATACATGTCAGATCAAACATTGTACACACACACACACACACACACACATCACCACCACCAGCACCACAACTTTCACCACCACCACCACCACCACTATCACCATCACTACCAGCTCTGCATCATCATCTTTATGCAAGCCTTCAAAAAAAAAAAAAGATATTAAGTCCCACAAGATCTAAAAAATGAATCTCTCCATTCATGAGGCAAAGTATGCAGCCAAGAAAACATTCTGAAGCAAATCATGAGAGCTCACAGTGCCAGTGTGACAGTGACCATGACTGTTGTTTTGAAAACTGTGTGGCAGAATCCACAGAGGAGGAAGAGGCAGAGGAAGAGGTAGGGCTGGAGCTCCCTTACCTTGGAGCGGAGGATGTGATAGAGGAGGTCATCACACTGCTGGCTCGCCTTGAGACTGACCGTCAGAAACACTCAGCTCCGCTTCCAACAGGAGATGGAGACTGCGGTCACCCTGAAGAAAAAAGACCGATGACCTGTGTCTACGCAGGCTGAGGGAGCTTCCGGAACTGGTGCAAAGAGGTAGGGAGAGCCCCCAGCCCAGCCTGGCTCTCATTGTGATGAATGCAGCCCCTGTGTCATATTGAGGCTCAGCAAAATTGTTCATGTTTTACCTATCATGTTTGGCACGAGTAACATCACTTTTATGTTTCTTTTGTCCTTCTTTTAGTGCTACAACACAGATCTGATTAGTTACTGGTGTTTCTTTTGTCCCTCTTTTAGTGCTACAACACAGTTCTGATATGTTACTGGTGTTTCTTTGGACCCTATTTTTAGTGCTACAACACAGTTCTGATAAGTTACTGGTGTGTCTCTCAGCCCTCTTTTAGTGTTACAACACAGTTCTGATATGTTACTGGTGTTTCTTTGGTCCCTCTTTTAGTGCTACAACACAGTTCTGATAAGTTACTGGTGTTTCTTTGGTCCCTATTTTATGTTACAACACAGTTCTGATAAGTTACTGGTGTGTCTCTCAGCCCTCTTTTAGTGTTACAACACAGTTCTGATATGTTACTGGTTTCTTTGGTCCCTCTTGTAGTGGTACAACACAGTTCTGATATGTTACTGGTGTTTCTTTGGTCCCTCTTTTAGTGCTACAACACAGTTCTGATATGTTACTGGTGTGTTTCTTTGGTCCCTCTTGTAGTGGTACAATACAGTTCTGATATGTTACTGGTGTTTCTTTGGTCCCTCTTTTAGTGCTGCAACACAGTTCTGATATGTTACTGGTGTTTCTTTGGTCCATTGAGTGCTACAACACAGTTCTGATATGTTACTGGTGTTTCTTTGGTCCCTATTTTAGTGTGCTACAACACAGTTCTGATAAGTTACTGGTGTTTTTTTTCAGCCCTCTTTTAGTGCTACAACATGGTTCTGATATGTTACTGGTGTTTCTTTGGTCCCTCTTGTAGTGCTACAACACAGTTCTGATAAGTTACTGGTGTGTCTCTCTCAGCCCTCTTTTAGTATTACAACACAGTTCTTATATGTTACTGGTGTTTCTTTGGTCCCTCTTGTAGTGGTACAACACAGTTCTGGTATGTTAATGGTGTTTCTTTGGTCCCTCTTTTAGTGCTACAACACAGTTCTGATATGTTACTGGTGTTTCTTTGGTGCCTCTTTTAGTGCTACAACACAGTTGTGATACATTATTGTTTTGATCTGTTCTTGCATGTGTTAGAGAGAAAGGTGAGACGGAGGAGGGGATGGGAAAACGTGGGGAGAAAAGAGAGGGAAAGCATTTGAAAAACTGTAGGGTTTGAAAGAGAATGCATGTGAAAAGCAGTCTGGAAGCAGAAGAAATGAGACCAGCCTTTACAGTGTTCATGCAGACTATAGGAAAGAATCCAGCATTGTTACAGAGCATGAGGCCTGCATCGTGGATCTGAATGAACTTCAGTGGCACCTGGCCTACACCACTCGCAGCCAAGCCAAGTCCCAGCAGCGTAAAGACAATGCAGAGCTCATGAACAACCGTCTGAAGGAAGACATTGAGTTTGTCAGGACACACATGTGAGTTATGACTTGCAGACTTTTATCAGACTATAAACATCTGAGTATCCATATTTGGCATCATGCATAAGCCAGACATTTTGCAAATTACATTCATCTGACAGCAGTCATTTCTTTCTAACTGTTACTGTAAGGTGCCACGCCTTTGAGATAGTTAAATTTAACAGGCCTTCTGAAACATTTTTTGGGCTCCTGTGCTATGAGTTATGACTTGCAGACTTTTATCAGACTATAAACATCTGAGTATCCATATTTGGCATCATGCATAAGCCAGACATTTTGCAAATTACATTCATCTGACAGCAGTCATTTCTTTCTAACTGTTACTGTAAGGTGCCACGCCTTTGAGGTAGTTAAATTTAACAGGCCTTCTGAAAACATCTTTTGGGCTCCTGTGCTATTGTATGTCTGTTTTTTTTAATGTTCTTTTTTTTCATCTGCAAGTATGTATTACTTATTATGGAAGCATTATGTATCGAATGAAAATAATCAATGGCATTTAAAGGATATCATATTCCCTGTCAAAATATACATGAAGTTCTAATCCCAAAGTAATATTTATCACCTTTGAAATAGAGTAATGTGTGTGTGTGTGTGTGTGTGTGTGTGTGTGTGTGTGTGTGTGTGTGTGTGTGTGTGTGTGTGTGTGCGCGTGTGTGTGTGTGTGCATGTGTGCACGCATGTGTGCATGTGTGAGTGTGTGTGTGAGTAAAGTGTTGATCCTCCTGTATGTCCAAAATCCAGCTCACACATACCTGTATATTTCAATTCTTTTTGCTCAAGCATAGTCACATTTGTATATGCTTATATATCGGCATGCCACTGCAAACTGTAGTGTTATATCTTGGCAAAATGAATGCATCTTGTATTTCCAAGAAACTTATTTATGGAGAACTTTTTTTCTGAAAACTCAAGGCATGCATCCTAATATCAAGATGCTCTGTTGTCCAAAAGTGAAATTGAACAGCTGAGTGCAATTTACTCAGAAGTAAATATGCCAAACTGAGGTGTGTGGTTGACTGAAAAATGAAATTTGAGTTCCTTATATATGGGATCTAACTTTACTGACTGTATACGATATCAGACCTGACTAGTGCTACAATTTGTCCATAGTTTATATGTTTCAACACCACCCCACCCCACCACACCCACCACCCCAAACTAAGATGCTTTGGGCAAGTAAAAAGTTGTGATCTTGCTGATGGGGGAACCTATGATTTTGTATCATGTTGTGTCGGTTTGTAATATTGTGCCAAGAAAATGGTGTGAAAGAAGAGCGGCACAAAACTGAATCTGAAGTCAGTGATGAAAAAGAAAACCAAATTGGAAAGTTAGCTGGCACTGGGCTCAAAAAACGACAACACAGAAAAGTTGGTGACTGCCAGTCGACATGGCTTTGTATTCTCTTTAGAGTCTTGAACTGTGTTTGACAGAGATCTTGACTGGGCATAGGGGGACTGATGATTTCCAGTGTCATGTATGATAGATACTGTCAAATCATGATATGGCAGTTTCCATAAATTTAGTACCCCAGATCACATGTATCTGCTGACTGCCACTCCTTTGAATACTTCATAGGTTGATGTTTTTGTTGATTTTTCAGGGTTTTTTGTCTCTTTCTATGTTGAAACTACTCTTCACATTTTTTAACAAATTGATAATTATATTCAGAGATCATAACAGATTGTCATATTCACAAAATCTCAATAGAATTACTTGTGACTTGGCTTTTTTAGTGTGTGAATATAAAAATAGGCATTTGTCTAGAATCAGACAAAGAATGATAACAGTTAACCATAAGTCCTGTCTTGGATAGTACAAGAAAATGCCACCCATTCATATTACTGAAAACATCCATTATCCTACTGAAAATTAGGGCTCTGTTACTGACGGACATATTGGGGCTGGCCTAGTTGGGGTTGATGATGGGATGATGATTGATGACCGTGGTGGTGTTGGTGATGATGTTAATGATGATGATGGTATTGCTGATGATGTTGATGATGAACCCTCTCTTGTTCCCTCAGACCCCTGGTAGAGGAGAAACTAGTGTTGGAGCTGCAGGCTATGGACAGAATCAAGAAAGCTCAAGTGGAGGTATGCTTCCATGGAATATCCTGCTTTTACCACATAAGTTTTTCATCATAAACATGATCTAGGAGCCACTGGTTTTCAAAGTTCAGTGAGTGGGTGAAGCTTAATGAGCGATTTCAGCAGTGTTTGAGATTATTTCTCTGCAGTTAACATCTTCAAACCAAACATAAAAGTAGATGGATTTAGAAGAGAAAACACTTAAATAAGAAATGAATGAACAAACAGGTAACAATTTAATATTATGATGAAAAAAGGTACAAAATACTGCCCAACCAGAACACTTAGAACTCTGATTCATTTGTGACACAGCTTTATCATTGTCAACACAAACAGCTCTGCCCATCTGTGTGCACTGAGAACATTGCAGGCACGTCACAGACATTCCTTCAAGACACCTGATTTTTGCAGGCTGGAGAACTCTCCTATGATCCAAGGATTACTGAGAAAAGGCCTTGATTGTCAGAGGCATGAAAAGCAAACATCCAACAAAAGAAAAAGTCTGAGGAAAAAATTTGCGAAATGGTTTAGTATCCCAAGCCTTGTACCATATCCAGTTTTTTTTTTTTTCAGTCCAGGTTTCCATGATTCTGTGTCCAGCCCTCTGCCACCTGCAGTCGTTATGGTATATCACAGCATTCCTGCTTGCATTAATCACAGTATTTCAGTGGTGGACAAATATGTAGGTGAACGCAATTCATTCAGCCATTTTTCTGGCTGTGGGGTCATACAGAGACTTCTTTGTTTGAAGGGAAAGACAGTGTCTTGCCTGTCATGAATTATACATCAAGATGAAACGTTTGAAGAAGGCATAATCATCAACTGTTGGAGATTTGTTTGGACTGAAAAGCCTACAAAAGTGAGCAGTTTCAATCTGCAGTTTTTGAATTGCTATCAGAAGTAAACTAACTGGGAGCAATTTGTTGTTACATTTTTGCCTAATTAAAAAAAAAATTCATCAGAACTGGACTGCAGTCATAGCAGACTGGATTTGTTGATCTGATATATGGTTTCCCCATGCCCACCTCACCCCACACCCCTTTTTTCCACAAAATAAATGATTATGCATGGACTTATTATTCTGAGGGTGTGACAGCCCACATAATTGATACATTATATGTACCCCTGTGGTGGACTTGGTTACAAACAGCAAGAAGTGAGATGCACAAAGTGACAGTGGCTGTGTCCAGAATAAAGGATATTGTTCTTTCATTACCTGTTTATATGCATGATTGTTAAGACAAACACCATTTAAATTTTTGTTCCTTGTTGGTTTGTTTGTTGTTGTTTTATTAGAAATCTATTAAGCTGTGTGTGTGTGTGTGTGTGTGTGTGTGTGTGTGTGTGTGTGTGTGTGTGTGTGTGTGTGTGTGTGTGTGTGTGTGTGTGTGTGTGTGTGTGTGTGTGTGTGTGTATACTATTTGTATATATGTGTGTGTTCAGTTGTTTTTTCATTTTCTTTTTGTTTCTTTGCTCTCTGCATAGTAATTTGCCATTCACGAGAGACCCTGAAACAGTTTTCAAAGTGCTCACATTCCATTTCAGCAGGAGGATTCATCCCCCCTTCCTCTGTTCCCTCCCCCCCCCCTCCCACCTCGGCGTTGCCCCTGGACCCTCCCCCACCAGGGTGTTATCCCTGGATCCCAGCCCTTTTCAGAGATTTTTAAAGTCAGCTGTTCTCCAGCCTGTTGTTGGCTTTTTAAAAATTTTTCCTTTTGTGACCGCTACAAAACAATGGTGATTAAGTTTTCACATTTCCCATGGATTCATCCTTAAGATTCATCTTCTTCCAACACAAAGTTGGCAAATAAGTCAAACCTGCAGTATGTCCAGGACTAACTGCCCTCAGGGGCAATGAAATTCGCTATGTACGGCAAAGCAGTGAAATGCACATTGCAAGCATTGTCGTGACTTCTATAGAAAAAAAGTAAAGATGCAGAGCTAGAGCAGTTGTCACCTTTTTTTCCCAATGTTAAAGTCTACACAGTCATTTCTTTTGAACATCAAGTGAGGTGGTGTGTCAATGCATGCTTTTAAGAATTAGATTCATGAACTATTGCACACCAGTTTGTCACTTTATTTCATTGTATTAGGGTGAAAAAAGCAGCCTGTTCCCAGATAGTGGCGGTTGAAATTTTTGGTTCATTGAACCTTCCGCAATAAAACCAAGGACGGGCAATTTCAGGCATTTCAGGCAGATCACGCCTTTTTCTACACACTCTGAGTGCTCCTCACCTTGCAGGCACTCATCAAAAAAGTTAACAGTAGTACTAAAATGAATGGCAGTACACTTAAAAAAAAAACTTTGTGAGTAAACATGATAGTGCATAAAAATAATAAAAATAAAAACTCGCACTCATCCCCCCCACAAGACCTCACCATAATACTTACTCCCTCTCACACACTCTACTTCACTTCTGTCTCTCCTCTCTGTCCCTCTATCTCTTGCTCCTCTCTCTCTCTCTCTTCTTCTCTCTCTATCTCTACTTACTGCATTGCATACGTTCAAACACCTGTCAGTCCTGATGTAGGTCCCGTATTTATGGCAAAGTGCATGGTGATTCTGTTTATTTATCTGTCACAAAAACGGAGGTACACAAAAAGTCCATTGCCTAACTTTGTGACAGACAACCAAGAGCTGATGACAACAAAACAGCGCCAGGCCAGACAGAACAGAAATCTACAGAAGCACTGTCAAAGGCTGAAACAGAGCGAGGGCACATTCGACGGGAATTGGATAATGTTCGGGACAATTTGACTCAAATAAGGTGAGAGGATATCCTTATTATCAAAAAATTGATTTGAAAGCAGATATTATACATACACAGCAATAACAAATATTACTGTTGCCTCCTGGCATACATGTTGTATGTGTAATCAAGCATAATGAATACAGTCATTGGATAGGTCGAATGCTGGACTTTTCATATTTGAATTTAAAAGTTCAAACCCTATCAGTGCTTGGAAGTGAATGTCGGCAAGCTTAAAGTGTGTGTGTCCTGATTACAAGTGATGTCATTTTACAATTGATTTTTCAAATTGTTGAAAGTGTAATACAACTCTGTCAGAGAGCTGACTGATTCATAATGTATACTTTGTGATGCTCAGTCAAGCACAGACAAGGTGTCAAGCTGGTTGTATGCAAGTTCAATTCGCTGGCAGCTCCTCATGATGTGGCATGACATTTTGGCCATATTCAGAAAATAAATCATCAGTCTTACACAAATGACCAAAGAATAAATTCTATACATAAGTTGAAAGTGTATTATGCTAAATTTTGAAATGTCAAAACAGATTTTTCATGAGTAGTTGTCATAAATTTCTACAGTTTGAAAAATGTCATTGAATTCTAAGTGAGAAAACATAGAAAAAAACACTTGTATACTTCTTAGAATGTTTCTACTGCCCTTCAGCCAATGCACTGGGAAGAATCAACTAATTTTTTTTTTTCTACGTAAAGAACGTTCCCTTTGAAATACAAGCACAGATGATATTGGATCCTTCACCAAATCCAAGTTTGATGCCTTTTGAAATGGGCATTGTCTTTGTTCCACCACCTACAAACTCTATCAGAGAGAAACCTGCACTGTTTAAAATGGCCAATGTAATGGCCAGTATAGTTTCTCTTGGACTGTAACTTGCGTGTGCTTGAAAAAATTCCACATCTTGCTGAAGCTATAGCTCTGAAATATAACTGTTTGTTTTTTTATATGTGTGAGGAGAATTAGGAGTATGATTAAAAGACTGCACAAACGTATGACTATGTAGGGACTCAAACCCACCACCTGCCTATCTACAGTCCAAGATGCAAACCATGTTACCACAGCTGCTAGGATGTTCTTAGTCATTGATGTCACACTGGAATTTCAAGTAGTAAGGCAGTTGCCTGCAGCCCATTGTACAGTTGGTGTTTTGTTGTAAAAGCCAGAAGGGGTTTGAGGTATCAGACTGATAATGATGAATGGGATGCGTACAATGGGCCGCCGAAACCAGCTGGATTTCCAGGATGATCCCAATAGCCAAGGTGTGCAGAGCAACTTTTTTCATCCTGAAGTGTCATGAATGTTAGATTGTTGTGTAAGTTCTTAATCTGAGATGATTACCTGTGTAGCTGATTCTAATCATGCTGGCAGTCTGACATTGTATCAATTTCAGCGAAGAGCTATCCACAGCCAAGATGACGTTCAACTCCTACGTGCACCAGGTGAATGACATTGGCAACCAGCTAGTCGACAATGCACAAGAGCTGGAAGTGCTGTCAGTCAAAGATACTAATGCCAAGGCTGCTGAAGAGATGCAGGCCACCAAGGTCAGTGTGATATCTACTTGTGTCCTCCTTACCTTTTAACACAGTTCTGTGATGCTGTGCAACAACTGCTTGAAGTTTGTTTTAGCCTCGCTTCCTTTAATGCACAGTATGCTCTCACTTAATTTTGGTACAGGTACTTGGAAAGACTACATGGTTCAATTTTCAACTTGCTAGCAGGTCTGAATTAGCATGACAAGAATCGAGTATTGGAAGGAGGGAAATCGCAAAAGGTGATCAGTTGCCTTTTTCAGCTTCCACGATAGTGAGTTTCCTTTGAAAGGAATGATGCTGACAAATTCAGAGGTGTTTTCCTGTCTTGGAGAGGTATATAAAACTTCATAGGGGTGTGTTAGTTTCTTTGCATATGTATTTCTTCATTTTCAGTTAGTCCTCTCATGTGCCTTTAACTGTGCACGCCATTTCGCCAAGGGCTGTTTTTACCTGTACTAAAATGTATTCTACACTTGACTGATGTTCATGTCTGTCAGTCTGTCAATCTGTCTGTCAGTCTCTTGGTCTGTCTGTGTCCGTTTTGTCTTTATCTCTCTTTACATATATGAATAGAACAGAATAATAGATAAGAACAGAGGTTGTGTCAGAATGACAAACATCTTTACATCAGTCTTACAGTAGGGTGTTCATCGTGGTCAAATCAGATTTTCAAATCCATCTTTTTGTATGCAGTAGCAATTTTGAATCAGCATGTTATGTCACATGAAGCCTGCGTCACACTCTTTTGGTTCTAACACTGGTTCAAAGATGCCCAGTCTACATTCTTTAAAATTACAGCCACTGCAGTCTTGGATTTGAGCCTGCAACCATTGTGAAAAAAACCCTACAAAAATCAGTATTTTTTTCTTCAACTAACAAACAAAATCAGACCCTGACAGTGTGGACAATGTACAAGATTTGAGTCTCCTGTCAAAAGCCTGTCCTCATGTACCTATATTATGTATTGTCACTGGGTGTTGTTTGTCTAGGATTGGTTCCGACACAGGTTGTCAAGTGAAAGTACAAGGTAGTTAGTATTGGGACTGCTTGCAAAATTTCTAGTGCTGAAGTGATTCTCACACTGATTATCAAGTGCAAATATACTACTGGCAAAAAGTTAAGGGCCATTGCCAACGCTGTCTCCCAGACCAAAACACTACAGCCAATGTTAAGAAGAACGGACGCAAAATCTTCCAAATTTATTCAAGAACAAATTCATTGGACCATTGCACGAAATCAACAAATCAAACGCGGACAGCAGGCGGTAAGTCCTATCACCATTCCTCAGGATCATCACATAAGCCACAGCTGAAAACTGCACCATTCAGTACCGAGTATAGCCACCGTTTGCCGCCAGGCAAGCAGCACAACGTTGACGCATGGAGTCCACCAGGGTCCGAAGAGTGTCCCGCGGTATGGCCTACCACTCCTGCTGCAGAGAGAGAGAGAGCTGGGCCAGGTCAACAGGCGGGGGGTGGTTGTGGGCTACCCGCCGTCCAAGGACATCCCAGAGGTGCTCAATTGGAGCCAGATCGGGTGAGCGAGATGGCCACTGCATCTGGATGATCCCCTCTTGCTGCAGATGATCGTCCACGACACGGGCTCTGTGTGGACGGGCATTGTCGTCTTGGAAAACAGCAGCGTTACCCATGGCCTGAAGGGCGGGCTGGATCAGGGGCCTCACAATCTCGTCACGGTACTGCACCCCCGTCAGCATGCCTTGAATGACGTACAGGGGAGTTCTGTCTTGACGACTGAAGCCACCCCAGACCATCACAGAACCCCCTCCACAACGACCCACCTCACGAACTGTGGCGTCAGCAAAACGTTCTCCTGGCCTTCGCCACACTCGGGTCCTGCCATCATTGAATGCCAAGGTGAAGCGGGACTCATCTGTGAACAGCACTCGAGACCATTGCTGCCTCGTCCAGTGAACGTGATGACGACACCAGTCTGCCCGTGCTCTGCGGTGAGCTGGAGTAAGTGGTACTCGGACTTCTGGTCTCCAGGATGACAGCCCGAATTTGTGCAAACGGTTACAAACTGTCCTTCTGCTGACATTGACATTTGCACCCTGCAGGAGCTCACGCCTTAAGGTGATGAGGTGACAGTCTGATTGCGTAGGGCAGACAGCAGGAGGAATTGGTCAGCATGTCTATCGGTACACCGAGGACGGCCTGATCGTGGCCGATCCTGCACGCTGCCAGTGGCCTGAAACCTCTCTACAAGATGTTGAATGGTGGAATGGGACACGTTCAGACGCCTAGCCACCTCGCAGCCAGAAATCCCTTTGTCAATAAACGCTAAGGCACGTCCACGATCGGCAGGGTCCAGTCTTTGCCTTTGTGCCATGCTTTTTGGGCTGGCGGCGTAGACGACCGCTCTGTTTACAGATTTGTGGCCAACGGCGTCTGATCTGTGCTCATGAACGAGGTGTCATGCACGTGCATCATGATTGACCATGAGCATTTCGCCCTTTTTTTCAAACTCATATGCTCCCACAGGCACCCGTTTTACCGGTTTTTACGTGGTTTCCGCACGTGCAGCTGCGCTCCACCTTGTACCGCAGTGGGTTTTTTAGGTGTTGTAATCTGTTAAGGAACATCTGTTCAATATGTCTAACCAAGTTCGGGTCATTGTGACTTCGTTTCAAGCCTATTATTTACACACTCAGACACTAACGTCAAAATGACAGGTGGCCCTTAACTTTTTGCCAGTAGTATATCATTGAGGGTGTGTTCAGTGTCTAAATCTGTCAATGGTTGGTAAAGTCTTGTATAACAATACATTCATTTACTCTGTTAAACTGAAACAAAGGAAGCTGCGCAACATACACACAAACACACATGTGCACGTGCGCACACACACACATACATGCACACAGACGCATGCACACACACACACACACACACACGCACGCATGCACACACGCATGCATTCATGCACATACACACACGCACACACACACACACACACACTCTCTCTCTCTCTCATGCACACACTTTCTTTTTTAGACAGCTATCATTGATACTGTGGCAAATGTGAAGCTGCAATTCCATATATGTGATACTGAATTGTATAGTGTATAACAAATTGGTAATCTTTATCATGCTGAATACGTTCATGTTTTTTTCAGGTACGCACCTTGCAAGCCAAAATCACAGATGCCGAATTTGAGTACAGACGACTGGAAAATGAAAACATTCAGGCTGAAGAGCAGCTGAAGATCATGGTAAGCTTTTTGTCTTTCTGTATGTACAAGTTAATTTCATCATACATTTTTATGCCACAAGCATACTTTCTAGCACTACGGACACACCTGTAGCAGTGGTCACCTACCAGTGTAATATCTACTGATTTGTTCTGGTACTTTTGTTTCAGACATTGTTTTTGCATGGTTATCAACTTTCCATGAAAGACTGTAAGGGGAGGGCACTTTGTATTCGACTAGTGTGATTTCCTTCAGATTAGAACGTAAATGTTTACAGAAAGTTTGCTTTGAAGCAAATGATGGATACATTTATGTTTGACTTTTAACAAACGGTTGACAAAGTCATGTCTGACTTTTAACAAACGGTTGACAAGGTCATGTTTGATACTGAGAGCAAAGAGTGCCCAGAGGAAAAACAAAAGATGAAGGTGCAGACTCTTTTCATATTTTCATGCAAAAGAGGTCTCTGTATGCAGGATACGTGATCCTGAACATCTACGCTGCATACAGCTTCATTGATATTGATGCACAAATAAACATTCTAGAACTGCTATCTTCAGTTGTAATATCCAGGTAAAGTGGTAGAGTTACAGGTATCAAAGGCTGATCTACATCCTGTGTAATATCCTGTAAAGTGCTGCAGTTACAGGTATCAAAGGCTGAGCTACATTCCTGTGTAATATCCTGTAAAGTGCTGCAGTTACAGGTATTAAAGGCCGAGCTACATTCCTGTTTGATATTCAGATAAAGTATTGAAGTCGCAGGTGTCAGAAGCTGGGCTCCATACCTGTGTGATATCCAGGCAAAGTGCCACAGTTACTGGTGTCAAAAGCTGAGCTACATTCCTGTGTAATGTCCGGATAAAGTGCCACATTTTCAGGCGTCAAAGGAAGAGCTTGACTGTTTTAAATAAATGCATAGCTGTGTGTACAGAACACAAGCTTTGATATGGTCCTGTAGTAAAACATCCATTGCTCACTGTTGGCTTCAGTATGGCCTACAAATAAAGCATCCAGGGCGGACACCTGGCTTGGATATGGTCCTCTCACAAAACAACCAGTGCTCACAGCTGGCTGCACTGTGCAGAAATCAAAGAATACAGCCCGTCTGTCAGAGCTGGAACAAAAGGCCAAGGTCCTGGAGGGCAAACTGCGGATCATCCTGCGCCACAACAATGAACTCAGCATAGACATTGAAGACACCCAGGAGAAGATCAACAAGTGGTAGGTGGCTTTCCCTGTCTGTGTACCTCAGTCGTAATGATTGTAAAGGCATCATTTTCTCAGGTGGGGGGAAGGGAGAAATGTGGGGGAATCAACAGCCTGGAAACTGGGGATGGAGGATGGAGAGGCACTTCCTACTTAGACCTTACTTGGCTAGTCTTGGGACTCTCCTGTCTTCCTTTTTGATGTTCAGCACTCAGTTTAACAAAGTATGTGAGAGAAAAAGGTCATTTGCCTCTCAATAAAGTAAGGTTTTCTGCTATATGCCCAGCTACATTAGAAATGAAATCCCTTTTACCCCCTTTTCATTCTCAAACTCCCTTGTCATACCTTGGTTTAAAAAAAAAAAAAAAAAGGAAAAGTTAAGCTACTTGGTGACACACCCACTTGAGAGTTCAATCCATCAGATGCCAGACATGAAGAACACAAGTTTCAATATGGTCCTTTAGTAAAACATCCATTGCTCAGTTTCAATCTCGTTTCTTCATTGATGAATACCCACAAGTGAACAGCAAACTACCTTATATTTTTCATATATTGTCTCTCTTTTTGCTGAAGACTGATAACAAAATAAATGAGTAGACAGTTGCTTAAGATGTCATGAAAGAACAGCACAAGGCAGTTACTAAAATTCATCCATGAATGTCTTGAAACCCATCGTCACAGGAGATCACTGCATGAAAGTTGTGGATGACAACTCTCATAGGGCAGTGGATTTCGTCTCTCTAGTCAACCATGTCCAGTTTTGGTCAGAGCATTCAGTATAATCGGATAAATCAGGGCAAAATCTGCAAATGATAGGCAGCTTCCTGTATGTGATATACATGTCATTTTTATACTACTTTCTGTAGTGTGAAACATTTGGTAATGGATCACTATTCTCCATAAGTAAATGCTACCAAAGGCTTTGCCCTTGGGATTTGTGATACAACTGTCAGTTACCATTATGGAACAGCGAGATCCAGAATGTTCAGGAAAGATACAGAACATTTTTTTTGTAAAAGTGCATGTAGCCAGATGCATGCACACACACACACACACACACACACACACACACACACACACACACACACTCGCACTGAAGTGTGCATGCAAACACACAGGCACAATGCATGCATTGGTTGTACACATACACAAATGCAAAACCAAACACACACATGCACGCACGCAAGCACACAGACGCAGACACACACGCACACACACACACACACACACACACACACACACACACACACACACACACACACACACACACACACACACACACACACACACACACACACACACACACACACACACACACACACATGAGGACTCGCACACTGGACTAACAGTATGAAGAGGAAGCCTGTTGGTCCAACCCATTTCAAAATTCTCACAATGAGAAAAAAAATAAGATTTCTGTTCCAATAGTGAGCAACAAAAGATAGCAGATGAGAAAAACATACGGCGCATCCAGCGGGAGATGGAACGTGTGGCGACCATGATGGCCGCAACAACTGAAGAGCACATAAACGTATCCACCCGCAACCACCACATTCGTGACCAGCTCCACTCAGAACAGGGAAAAGGCCTTTCGCACAGAAGAGGCACTCAAGGTCAGTCTTGCCCTTAGCATGTAGCAAGTTCACAGACTGCATAGGAAACTGTGAAAATGACGTTGTTCTGGAGGGGGGAGAGAGGGGATGGAGTTGAACAGACAGGGATGAATGAAGGGTAGCAGGGAGTGGAGGCGTGGGGAGGGGGGAAGGACAAGGAGGAACCGCAGCAGGTTTAGGGTGTCCATCCTGCCTGTAGCAGAGAAAGACTCCTGTTATAAACTGGATGTTTTCTTTTTTTTTTTTTGAATCACGAGTTGAAAAATAAAGTAATTAAATCTTTTTGCTCTGGTTGTACAATGTGTCTGTGTCACTGTCAATGACAAACATTGACCTGAGCATTTTCTTACCATGGATGTAGTAGTAATGGTGTTAATGGCAACAGTATCAGCAGCGACAGTGACACATTCACATGTATTGATTAGGGTGTGTTAGATTTAACTTGGGGATCATCCTTTTTTTCAGTTGAGATACAACTTTAAGAAATAGAATGAATGAAAAGTTTACAAATAGTTTGATACTGGTTGCCAGTGTATATATCTCCAGGCTGTCTCACTCATGTCCTGCAGTTATATGGTTTTTGGAACATTGAAAAGCAAATATTGTTAACTCTTCCAACAAGTGTAGTAAAAGTTCAGGACCATCAGTTTGTTTGTTTTTTTTTTCCTCCTAAGATCATGTGTCCTTAGATCTAAGCCAAAGTCTTATCAAAATTTCACTAACAATGACTGTGATATCATTAAGATATGAGATCCATCGCCCCAGAGTTTGTTTGTTTGCCTTAATGTATATTCTTTCTTTATTTAAATGGGTATTCATTACCCAGCATGGCAGCAAAGTGTAAAAGCTTTTATTTTTCATCAAGGTATAGTGATATTTTCTGTATGTATCTTTGCTTCCACTTCAGAACACAGCAGAGACTTTGCGGCGTCAGGTAAAGGAGGAGGTCCCACACACGCACAGTGCTCCAGGCTCGAATCAACTCTGACTCGGTTGAAATTGAGAAAACACGCTCAGAGTCTGGGAAAAAGAAAGAGAAGGTGGGCCATTTCTTATTCCTGCCCCCTGCCTGCTCCCTGTGATTGGTCTTCTCTGAGAGCAAAACAAGCTGTTTGTGCGCCTGTGTATTCCCACGACTGCCTGTCTCCATCTCTGTGTGTCCCCATGTCTGTATGCCACAAAGTCTGTGTGTCCCCTTGTCTGTCTCCGTATGTTTATGCTTTCTTTCTGTGTGCCTCCACTTCTGTGTGTCCCCATGTCTGTATGTCCCCATGTCCATGTCTCCTTGTCTGTTTGTCCCTTTATCTGTGTACCCATGTCTGTGCGTTCACATGTCTATGTGTCACCATGTTTGTGTTCATATGTCTGTGTATCCCATTGTCTATGTGTCCCCATGTTTTGGATCTCAGTCTCTGTGTCTCATGTCCCTATGCCTACCTCTGTGTGTTGCCATGTCTGTGTATCCTCATGTCTGTGTCCCCACATCTGTGCATCCTCATGTCTGTGTTCACATATATCTGTGTATTCTCATGCCTGCATGTCCCCATGTGTGTGTGTGTTCACATGTCAGATTGCCCTCATCAGACTCGCAAAAACCCTGTTCTTTACATGTTTGAACCCCCTGTGATTTCCAGTCAGACTATCTGGCATGCTTTCTTTTTCTTCTGCATTTGTCTTACAAGACCAATGAGAACTTTCCTTTACTGTGCAACATGACAGCTGATCCTTTTGAAAAGTGGTCTGAACAGAAATTCAGTAGTTCTTCTTATGGGTTGACATGGTATCTTTTTATGATCAGTTCTGAGCATTTTCAAGTTTGGTGAACTGAAATTGGTTAATTAACAACTGTGGCAGCATGTTTGCTTCTGAGTGTAAGGAAAACATTTTGAAAGTTACAAAATAACCATCCTAGCACTGCATGTTCATTACAATAATGATATTTTCAATGATCTCAAGACAAAGAAATTCCCACTGGAAGATCAGGTGAAACTGCAACCCAAAGCAAAAAGAAACGTCAATCACAATTATTCTAGTTTAGATGCAGGAAAGACAGACAGATACCTTAGATTACAAAAGACAGACAATGGTTTCCGCTCGGATAGGAGATTGGTGAAGTGCTGAAAGTGGGCATACCAAAGAAACAACGAGAAATTTTATTCAAAAGCTTTAATGACAAAGTATAGAAGAGGTTCATTGACATCAGAAAAAAGAACATGCTGCATACTCTACCCTCTTCTTAATACTCCTTGCTACTAGGACCAATTTTCCATGTCATTTTTATGGCTTATAGTAGAGGGGTTAGACTGTAGTGTGTTTTACTGTATGTCTGTGCTCAGGGAGGTTGTTGAGAACACCATAATGTTACAAAGATGGAAACCTTTTCAGGATACGGTGTTTGTTTTTTTTCAGACCATTAAAATTATTAACGTCATTTGAAATCAGTTAACGAGGAGAATTGCACAGTGGTGTTCAACAAGAGTAAATTGTCCTTGTCTGATGCACATCAGATGTTCAGCTCATAAATCCTTGAAGTTGTGTTTGATGTTTTACCCATATTGCATACTGGATGTGGTTTTTTTTCGGTTCTCTCTTGACATTATACAGGGCTTTACCATCTTATTGTATGATGTGATTTTTCCTGGTTCTCTGTGCAAGGTGTATGATGCTTTACTTGCGTACTGCATAATATGGTTTCTCTTTGTTTTCCGTGGAAGTTGCATGTTGCTTTACACACATATTGCATGACATGGTTTTCTCTTTGTTTTCCATGGGAAGTTGCAGATGCTTTACACACATATTGCATGACATGGTTTCTCTTTGTTTTCCGTGGAAGTTGTAAGATGCTTTACTCACACATTGCATGACATGGTTTTTCTCTTTGTTTCCGTGGAAGTTGTAAGATGCTTTTACTCACACATTGCATGACATGGTTTCTCTTTGTTTTCCATGGAAGTTGCATGTTGCTTTACTCACACATTGCATGGCATGGTTTCTCTTTGTTTTCCATGGAAGTCGCATGTTGCTTTACTCACACATTGCATGACATGATTTCTATTTGTTTTCCATGGAAGTCGCATGTAGCTTTACTCACACATTGCATGGCATGGTTTCTCTTTGTTTTCCATGGGAAGTCGCATGTTGCTTTACTCACACATTGCGTGGCATGATTTCTCTTTGTTTTCCATGGAAGTCGCATGTTTTACGCACATTGCTTAACATGGTTTCTCTTTGTTTTCCATGGAAGCTATGTGATGCTTTTCTCACACATTGCATGATGTAGTTTCTTCTGGTTCTCCAAAGATTCCATTCCATTGTGGTGTTTCTGGCATTAAGCAAGCAGATAGACTGATCAGGAAAGGCAGCCACCTTTGCTGGCTGGAGTCGGTAGGAATATGAAGTTTGTTTTGGGAACCGGACTTGAACAAGAATGGAGAAAACACTTCCAGATGAAACGGGGAGAAAGAGCAACAAGCCTTGTCTTGCCTGTTGTCAGTATGGTTTTGTGTAGAGTTTTCTGTAGCTGAACAGGTCATTATCATCTCATGTCATATCTCAGCAAAAACTGCTGGGTGTAGTAATGCTTTCTTACCTTAACACCTGGTCAGTCCTACTCACATGAAGGCCTTAATGACACTGGAATTTAGACTTCAACACGCATTTCCTAGGCTTAACAAAATATCAGAGATCAATCCCTGACAGAGAGAGGTGGAAATCCTAGATACAAGTGAAAATAACAAGTTAGATGGCAGATTTTGACCTCAAATCTGGACTGGACAGCATGCCAAAATGTGGTCTTGGAATGCAGAAAAACCAGAAGAAAATTGAAGTGTCTGTGTTCTACATGCAAAACGAATATGCGATGTGTGTGTTATTGCAAGTAGAGCAGATGTGAAGTATGTTGAGCAGTGCTTTTTTTTCTCCATAATGCATACAGTAGACATGCAGCATGAGAAAAAGATCTGTTGATGTTTATTGTGTGTTTTACAGGCAGACAAGGTGGCCAATGATGTGCAGTCTGCAGTGACAGTGGTGCTGGAAAAAGTAGAAAAGCTACGATCAGCCAAGGCCAAGAGAAATGAGGTAATTGTTACATAGGGTTTTGCGAAGGAAGCAGCAGGTTTTTAATCACACCATCATGAACAGTTTGACTTGGTGGCAAGGTAATTAACTTTAAATTCTGGAGAACTATGACATGCCAGTGTTATATTCAGGCTGAATGCAGAATTCATGTTTAAGCACACATGAACTTCAATTCAAGGGAAATTACACAGGTCATCAGTTCTACCATTGAACTATGCTTTCTGCTTTCCTGCAATCTGAAAACAGTGTAGTTTTTCTCTGACAGTTTTGAGATGGATCAGAGGCTGCTCTTGTCATTAATAGGTGACCAAACAAAAGCAGTTCTCATTTTGAAAGGCAATTAGACTAGTGGTAGGTGAAGGATCGGATATTGAATATGTTTGCCTGATGAAACAAACATTACACTTTATGGACATAACTGAAGGTCAGTTAGAACATTCTAAGGTCAACACATGTACCTTTCATGCTTTTTCTCTTGTAGAATTTTGTGACATGATTTTGAAAATAGTTACTTCAGTCAAAAGTGTGTGATGTAAACTGATTTTTGTAGATGGAGGTTTATAGTCATTCTTAATTTCAAAATGTTCTCATTGTGTGTAAATTGCCTTGTATTGATGGGCCTATACATATGTGAGCAAATGCATGTCTGCATTATCGTGCGTGTGTGTGTGTGTGCAGCAAAAAGTGACCCTGAAATCCCAGATTGAGGAGACGGAAAAAGCAACATGACGAAAGTCTCAAACAATTTGAGGACCGCTTGTCCACCATCACCCCTCACTACAATCACCTGAAGGTATGCCCCCTTCTGTCAGTTCCAGGGATGGACTGCCTTATAGCTACCTTCTCTAATACATTTCCCCTTTCCCAAACCCCTTACTGTGTGTCATACAAAGACTTGAGGGGTGAAATATGCTTGTTATTAGTTAGTAGACTTCTTTGTGTGCATGTGTATGTGTGTAAAATTTTAGAGGTAGGAAAAGAGAGAGAGAAAGAGGGAGAGAGAGCATATCAAAGAGAAAGAGGGAGAGAGAGCATATCAGATAGTGTGAAATGTAGAGGTTAGGTGTGAAAGAAGGATGTACATGAAAGAGAGAGATGGAGGAAGAGACTTCTTCAGACTTCAGACTTATATTTGTTTCAATTAAAAAGTGTTAAGCAAGTGCATTGGGAACTTAAAGCTTAACCACAAAAAAAAAAAAAAAGAACCCCAAGAGATGGAGAGAGAAAGATGGGAAAGAGAGGAAAGAAAAAACAGAGAGAAAGAAGGGGAGGAGACAAGAGGCAGAGAGAGAGAGAGAGAGAGAAGCAGAATCGTTGGTGAAAGAAAAAGATTTGAAAAGAGAATGGAATGTAAAAGCCAGAAATATTCAAAC